>OY757907.1:113762186-113811536 GCA_963585895.1 Sepioteuthis lessoniana
TTATACACTTGTGTTCTCTCTACATATACTCACTCTCGGTCTTTGTCCCTCTCTCTCTCTCTCTGCGCCTCTCTGTCTATCTCAACAAACGTATACGAATGCACAGTCGATAGAGCTTGGTAACTTTATGGTGCTCGCCTATGGTCTCTTTTAAAAGAGCAGCTGTATGGCCACTTACCTTCCATCTCACAAACTACGGAAGTAACACGAACAAAAATACTGAACAAATTCATAGGCATTTCCGACATATGAGCTCGTAAGTGTTGGCCAACTAGCAAGACTTTACATACATCGGTTCTGTGTGGATACTGGATGCACTCTACAGAACCAATCGAGAATGAAGGACGATAGTGACGGTTGATAAGAGAGAGAGAGAGAGAGAAAGATAGAGAGAAGGTGAGAGAGAGAAGGTGAGAGAGAAAGAGAGAGAGAGAAAGAGAGAGAAGGTGAGAGAGAGAAGGTGAGAGAGGGAGAAAGAGAGAGAGAGAAGGTGAGAGAGAGAGAGAAAGAGAGAGAGAGAGAGGGAACGAAAGAAAGAGAGAAGGTGAGAGAGAGAGAGAGAGAGAGAGAAATCAGGGAACTTAATGCTATCATCACGAGTGATGACCAAAAGACGAAATTAGTGATTATATATATATATATATATATATATATATATACGTGTGTGTGTGTGTGTGTGTGTTTAGAAAATATAGAGAAATGAAAAAAAGATTAGGTCTTCAGAGGATGATTTCATTTGTTGGATTATTTGGCAACGTTTCGAATTTAAGTCCATCATCAGAACGTGTGAGTTATTTGATATCATCATTATCAATCATCTGTTAACATTATCATAATGTCAAATTTTTTACAGTTTTATTTCCAAATACATATATATATATATATGGAGAGAGATAAAGAGAGAGAAAGTGAAAAGAGAAAGCATGTGTATTTGTTAGAGAGAGAGAGAGAGAGAGAGAGAGAGAGAGAGAGAGGGGGAAGCGGTGTGTGTACACAAAAGCAGTCTTAAACTGTTGATTTAGCCTCATCCTTTTAAGAAAGAACATTGAGAACTTTGCTCAGATAAGACAATAGATTCATGCAGAAATGTGCATCGGAGGAGAAAGCAAAATTCTGTGGCAAATCAACAGATTCCCATGAAATAATCCAAATATCTCTACTGAGATAGAAATATAGATAACAAATCGTTTGTCATTTATCAACGTTTATGTGTCTTAACGATGTCTTAATAACAGCATCATAACGTGTTTATCTTATTTCGATGAAAACATCTTTTTGTGTGACGCATTATTTACTCGCGCCGCTTCTCGCAACGTAATGCAATAATGCAAATGGCGTAATTAGATCTGTTATTCAATGCGCTGTTTGAGATGCTTGCCTGTTGATCTTATTTCTACACTGCGACACACTCACGCACCAAAAGACGAAGATAATATGGAGGGCCGGTTGGTACGGAAGTGCAAGGCGAAAGGAAATCCAATTGAAATAAATTATGAAATCGTCGATGGAGAACAAGCCATGGAGACTGTTGCTCATTGTAATTGTTCAGGATGATAGGAAGAAAAGAATAAACAAATCTTGCGTTGGATGAAAAAGGAGTAAGAGAAGAGAGGGAAAGTTGGAGAAGAATGAAAAAGGGTCAGGAAGAGAAAAACAATTTGTATCCACGTGGATAAAGATGCCAGATAGAGATTCAAAATGAGATATATATAATGATATAAAGAAAGTGAATTAAAGCATAGATGTATTGTGTGATAGAAATATTGGTTTAGTTTGGTTTCGTTTCGTTTTATGCCATATCAACCATTGTTGTTTACATAATGCAAAATCATGTTTTTACATATATGTAATAAATATATATATTTTTAAACACATTTTTGAGATAATATCTTTAAACAAGCCTGGGTTTATTCTTTTGAACAAATTTAAACGATTTCAAGTATTTCTAAGACGAATAATTCTATATAGAGAGAAATTTGTATTCAGTTAAATAGTTAAATAGCATTGCTGTCTAATGTGACAATTTAACATCAGTCATTTGTTTACACTCATTTAAATGGATAAACATATATGATATATTTGTCGCTGCCTCCCACCAGAAAAAACTTGACACAAGGTCAAAAGCCCGAAGTGCCGATAAAGGGGCGATAAAGGGGAGGGGAAGGTCGGGAACGAACCGAGACTCGAACCCTGCTGGTCTGTGCTGCTTATCAACCCACTAAGTGCAATGTGGGTCTAATGAGGCAAGCAGTTTCACGAATCCAAATTTGGATCCGGGCACGTATGCCGGGTTATAGCTTAAACTAGATATCAAGGTCTAGTGCTATACATAGGGCAACAAAGGTTGCAGCTCGCCCACCCGAAGGTGGCTCAATCGATGTTGGGGGCCTTTCGGCCTCGAATCTGCCATTGATTGATACCCCATCAAACACGAATGCCAGACGGCCCAGCCAAAAGCCCGGGCAAGTATGGATATACATATATATGATTTTGAAATGAATACTGTACAGGTATTTTCATTTTTAAATGAGTTAGAACTAATTTATTTGCACCGTAATATTGCTATTGTTTCTAGACAGTTAAATCGTTTCAATTATTCCAACCTAATGCAAATAATTTTATTCAATTTTCAAGATTTGTTTACTTACTGCAAAGTGGTTGGTATTTTACAATCATTCTTCTATTCAATCCCAATAATTTGCTTACTACTGAGTGGTTCCATGTAATGCTATGCATTAGTAACAATTCAATTAAACATCAATCACTTGTTTAAACGTTCGTACTGTTCTATTTGTAACAACTGAATTCAGTATGAGTCATTTGTTTGGGCACTATTTAAATAGTTCTATTTGAGTTATAGACAGGAATTTATCAGGTACCACCACTTCGGTTCAGAGTGGAGCTTGAAGCAATGGAAATGAAGATGTATTCCACATTCCCATTATCTATAAGGATGGAACCGCGCCATATTCAGGATATTAGTGGACGGAGTCTTACTCCTCTGCTGAGCCCTAGCCGACTGGTCAAAGTAGAGATACTGAAATCGGCAAAAAGTTTGGTAAACCTTTTGTGAATATATATATATATA
This sequence comes from Sepioteuthis lessoniana, assembly GCA_963585895.1. NCBI lineage: Eukaryota > Metazoa > Mollusca > Cephalopoda > Myopsida > Loliginidae > Sepioteuthis > Sepioteuthis lessoniana. Next base: position 113,765,275 of record OY757907.1, read on the forward strand.
TATATATATATATATATATATATATATATATATATATATACACTGCTTCCTCAGGATAGAGATGCGACACAAGGACAATATTTAAGCACAGTTTAAAAGGTTTGCATTCATGGATTTTCTTCTCCAAGAACAGTTGCCACACCCAGGTTAGAGAGTCTTGTCTACCATAGTACCTAGAAATAACTAGAGAGAATAATTTGATTAATACCTTTTCAGGATTATCAGCACTATGTGTAATGCAATCAGCCTCATTTGGGATTTAAACTTGGTTGTCCGAGTCAATTTCTTACGACGATAAACTTTAGCTTGTCAGAATTCAAGTTTTACCCTACGTACAATTCATTATAGAACGATGGACTATAAGATGTATTTGGCAACATATTTTGCGTGTTTTCTGAAGTTCTTGTTTAATCATGAAAGTTTGTATCGTTTATCAAAATTTTGGGCAATAAGTTGTCTCTGTTTATATTCTGCTTAGAATAGGAGCATTTGCACAACAGAGTCTACATCTTAGTCTTCATTCAATTTCTTTGAGTCGATGCGTAATTAGGGGGATCGATTATCTTACTCAAGTACTGGTTGATTATTCTTAAGGCTGATTTCAATCTAAAATTTTTTTCGTGACTTTGCTAAACAATGTATTATCTGTAAGATGAATGCTGCAAAGAGAGCGAACAGCGTAGCGTCATTTGCAAATAGCAACACTGAGCAGTTCAGTTATTATTTAAGAGTGCGACTAAGCTGTCTTTCGGTTTAATAGTTGCTATTTTTAAATAGGAAAATATATATGTGGTTACCACTATCCGTTTAACCTGGCTCAGTATTATGCTAAATGGCATAGAAACCATGATGACAATAGAGCATGACTCATTTCACGTTGTCTCTGGGAAATATATGTGGCAATCCATGCAGCACTTACCTTGCCTATATTGCACCTTGAGCAGGTGAATTATCAATTCATAGAACATCGGGGGAAAACCCATTCTTCTAATATTCTCAATACACCTGCTCGACCTGTTTACTGTGTCGAACGCACATGTCAGACCAACAAATGGGACATTCTACCTTTTATTTCGTTCTCAATATTTCTCTTAATGTCGTTGAATAGATTTGGTTGGTTTTGTTATATGGCATATCAACCCATGTAGGTTGTTTAATTCCGAATTCATTTTTATACATAAAAACATTTCCATTTCAAACTATTCAGCTCAGCCTAGAATCGTTTTTTTTTACACACCGTTGTCAAAACTATTCTATTTCAAACAATTATGTTTATCATAAACACGCAGTTTAAATGTTGAAACAGTTCTATTCAAATCAAGCCATTTTAGCATTAGTACACGATTTAGTTCTATTTGACCTATTGATAAGACCCAATCAGGGGCTTCAATTCCGGGCCGGAGTGGTCCAGGGATGGATGGCAATGAAGAGGTTCTCCGCATTCCCCAAAGCTCCAGCATTACTAGAGTCTCACTGTCAGATTGTTTTGTGTCATTATCAGGACATTCATACGAGGAGTCTTACCCCTTTTCAGGGATGCAGTTGGTATATTCTACAACCCCAACCGTCTGGGCCAAATTAGAATAGAAAAGAATTCGAACGTGGCTCAGTGAATGACTGAATTTAACGGGATGTCTGCCTATCAAGGTTTGTTTTTTTATCTAGACGTTAAAGCATCACGTTCACCTTACATCTTCTGTGGTGTAATGGTTATCGTCACAGGATATGGACACGGCGATACGAGTTCAATTCCTGGACAAGACTGATGCATTTCACATAGCACTAATACCCTGGGGAAAGGTATGAATCCAATTATTCTCCCTCCAGCTATGGATAAATAGTAGTGCAGACTAGGTTCTTCTGCCTTGGTGAGGCAACTAGTCTAGGAGAAGGAAAACTCTGAATTCAAACCTCTTAAACTCTGCTTAAAAAAATTGACCTTGTGTCATATCCTGCCCGAGCGGAGGGGTTGGGTAAATAGGATCTTACATTTTCTGTGTTGCTGTTTCATTGAACAATTTTGATGAGATATGAAATAGAAAGTATTCTTAACACAAATAATTTACCCACAGTTGTATGGTTTCAAGTTAATATTTATATGGTTTCAAGTAATTATTTCGATTCAATAATAATCATTATTTGTACACCGTTATAACGTTTCCTTTACCAAAAGGAGGGAAAACTATGGACATACTCGTACGCCAACAATACTAAAGCTCAGATAGACTGCGTCCTTATAAACAAGAAATGGAAAAATAGTGCAATGAATTGCGAGGCATACTCCTTTTTCGAGGGTGTGTCCACCGATCACCGAATAGTCACGGCGAAAATACGGTTAAGCCTACGAAAAAACGCCAAACGGACAGCGACCACCAAACACTATGACTGGGCCCTTTTGAACAACAGAGATATAAGAGATAAATACGTATTAGAATTAAGAAACAGATTCGAAACACTACAAGAAAAGACGGAAAAAAGTACACCAAACGACGAATATGAAAATTTCGTCAATGCGCACCTCGGGGCAGCAGCGAAATGCATTCCAACAAAACTCAAAACTAAATATAGAGTCCCATGGGGAAACTTTAGCGGTGAGAGAAAAACGTGCAGGACACTGCTGGAGAAGCAGGGACGAACTTATAAGAGATGTACTCTTATGGACCCCCACACATGGCCGTACAAAAAAAGGACGACCAGCACGAACATACATTCAGCAGCTATGTGAAATTACGGGATGTTGTCCGGAAGACCTACCTAGGGCGATGAACGATAGGGAGGAGTGGCGAGAGAGGGTCAGGGATATCTGTGCTACCAGTGCGACATGATGATGATGATGACATTAGAATACATCACTTATGAGCTCGTCTCTGCTTCTCCAGCAGTGTCCTGTGTGTTTGGTTCGTCTAACTTGGATAGTTTTCTTGATAGGAGGCAGATAGCCGTATAGTTGGTGTCTTGTGGCGGTGTTGCCGCCAGGACTTGTTCAATATTGCTTGCAACATTCTTGTATAATTGCCGTCTACCTAACAATACTCTTTACCAAACAATTATAAATTCAAGTAATTTTTTTTAGAAATAAAAATCACTTAAGAAATAACTACACAGGGATGTAAATATTAACTTACAATGAGCTTGATTCACAAACCTTGAGATTGATTGAAATCCATTAAAATCAGTAATTCTATTCTTCACCAGATTCTTACTATTCGTAAGTTAACCGAGAGTAGTCAAGGGCAACCCAAAGGCTCCTTTTACAATAGCTACTACCCCAAGGAGTAGAGGAGGGTGCAATTCCCTTCCCTAGATGGCTCCTTTTACTCTTCATCCATGTCTTATTATGCTGAGTGTTAAGGAACAAAGAATTCAGAACTATTTTTTGAGTCTTTGGTATGACTCGACCTGTGATTTAACATCGGTCTCTTGTACCATTGGTGAAGACTCAAACCATTATTTTTATTTTTGTCAACAGAACTTCATTCAACCTACACTTTTCTCAAATTCATATTATGATTGATGCTACCCTTTCAAAATCAAAGCCTTGGAGAAATGTCGATCCATGTGTAAATTATCCTTTCATTTATGACTCGGTTAATTCTTAAAGCCGATTACATGTTTCCATTTATTCAAATACCACTGATATTTCACAAGTTAATATAGAAATTTAAAAGACCTGATTAGTTGTTTTTTAAGTCCTGAACATGTTTCCAAACTACATGTGAATGAGAGAGGCTGTTCGGGAGCTTTACCAAATGAAGAGCACCCGTTCAATGACATTACTTCCAGCTCCATTCTGATCCAGAATTGAAGTTCTTGCTAGGTTTCCGTTTATGAGTCAAATATATATGTTTTGAAATTATTAATATTGAAGAAAACTTAGTGAAACCTCATTATTGTCAGCAAGTAAAATATTAAATAGAATTATTAATTTTGGATGAAAATATTTAAGCCAATTTAGCTATATGTCACGTAGGAACATAAAGAATAGTTACTTTAAGATATAATGATTAATTAAATATTATTATTAATTACTTCTAACCATTTTGTTTATTGTATTCGATAAGAGATTTAAACAAAGTATGATTTCATGAAATGTGTTTATTGGTTACTTGAAACCATATAATCGCTTGAATTATTAGTTGTATATAAGACGCACTATTTTCCGGATTTTTCAGCCCAAAAGTTATGAGTGCATATAATAGATTAAAAATACATATTACATTTCTTCCAGGTACTTGCGTAACCATATCCGGAATGACATGTTCGAAAGTTATGTCTGATGTTCTAACTATGAGCAAGAAATACTTTTTTGGGCTTGGTAAGTCGGTGGGATGGTTGGTTGGTTAGTTGTTTTGTTTTACGGCTTATCAACCCTTTTCGGGTCATTTAACGCCGAATTAAATTTCAAACAATTCAGTTTAGCATAAGTACAAAGTTTAGTTCTATTTAACCGATAAAGAGGACCCTATCAGATGCCACCACTCCGGGTCAGAGTGGACATGATAGCGATGACAATCAAGGGGTGCCCCGCATTCCCCAAAGCTCCAGTATTACTGAAGCCTCACCATCAAATTGTTTAGTGTCATATCCAGGGCACTCATTGGGGGAGTCTTACCCTTCTACAGAGATGCAGTCGGTGTATTTTACAGCCCATGCAGACTTGGCCAGAACACTTTTGTATACTGCTACGGAAAAATAGTCATAATGATGAATGTTGATTTATAATTTGTTTCTTAAGGGAATATATGTGCTACAATCAAACAGGCGACATCACCACACTAGACGGAACCCCTCTGAAACTTGTTGACAAATTCACCTACCTAGGAAGCAGCGTCTCATCCACCGAAAAGAACATCGACACGCGGATAAAAAAGGCATGGGCAGCTATCAATAGCTAATGATTATATGGAAATCAGACCTGACCGATAAAATGAAACTCAGTTTCTTCCAGGCAGTGGTCGTATCGATACTGCTGTATGGATGCACTACTTGGACGCTAACTAAACGGCTGGAAAAGAAGCTAGACGGCAATTACACAAGAATGCTGCGAGCAATATTGAACTGGTCCTGGCGGCAACACCCCACAAAGCACCAACTATACGGCCACCTACCCCCCATCTCGAAAACTTTCCAAGTTAGACGAACCAGACATGCAGGATTCTGCTGGAGAAGCAGAGACGAGCTCATAAGTGATGTACTCTTACGGACCCCCACATATGGTCGGGCAAAAGCAGGACGACCAGCTCGAACATACATTCAGCAGCTATATGAGGATACGGGATGTGGCTCTGAAGACCTGCCGGAGGCGATGAACGATAGGGAGAAGTGGCGAGAGAGGTTCAGGGATATCCGTGCTGGCGGCACGACGTGATGATGATGATGATTGTCAACTTATTTTCGCGCGAAGTTTTCTTTCGGTTTTGTGAGAATATTTTGTTGCCTTTGACCGAAATTCTGAGTAAATTTTGAGATCTAAAACCTTATATAAGCGATATAAATTCTTATTTTTAGTCGATACAAACCGGAAAAAATGTTGAACAAATATTCGATTTAGTTTTGATTTAGCGGCAACGAATTGCAAAATATCAATGTGTCTTATGCACGGGATATATTTCTAGAATTTCATAGCCGAAACTTAGGAGTGCGTATTATTGACGAATCTGTATTTTAAACGACTAATTACGGCATAAGAGCAAATTATTGATGATAGAGAAAGTGAAATTAAAAAAAGTTCAACGGACACTGAAAGTATGAAGATTTAACAATATTTAAAATAAATCAGATTTCAGCATAAAATAATACATTAGGATTTGATATGCCGTTAAACACATAAAATATAACAACTGACACTGAAAGTATGAAGATATAACAATATTTAAAATAAATCAGATTTCAGCATAAAATAATACATTAGGATTTGATATGCCGTTAAACACATAAAATATAACAACGGACACTGGAAGTATGAAGATATAACAATATTTAAAATAAATCAGATTTCAGCATAAAATAATACATTAGGATTTGATATGCCGTTAAACACATAAAATATAACAACGGACACTGAAAGTATGAAGATATAACAATATTTAAAATAAATCAGATTTCAGCATAAAGTAATACATTAGGATTTGATATGCCGTTAAACACATAAAATAAACCAAACTGATGTTTTTTTTTTTAACTGAACCAGTATTGCCGATTTATTGAAGAACCATTTGTTGTGTTGACAGATAATTGAAAACGACCTAAGCATTCCTTAATATTTAATATTGACATATTTACATCCACCAAAAATTGAGTGCGAATGATTCATGTTTTTCTATCGCGTAATGTCGAAGACAATTATTGTTGTTCTTCCCATACTCCCCGCTATTCTTTTTATTCTTCATAGATAATACAGGAGGGAAAAAAAGCTAAGAAGCAAATGCAACAATAACCAAATAAAAAAACCAAAATATAAATATAAGCAAAACGGCCCTAAAGTATAGAAATTGTTTCTTTCTCTTATTTGCAAGAGAAAAAAATGAAAATAATAAAAGAAACTCAATAAAACATACGGTTACAGTCGGAAGAAAAGGAATCAAAGAAGTGTTGTAGTGTTGAAAAGAGTCAAATATAATATTTTTTGTGAGAATAAAGATGTGTTAATGTCTATCGACCACAATCTTGACATTTTTATGAATTTTCTGCATACGTCCTCGCCAAAAATTACACCTTACGTATGTGACTAAAAACGAGAACTGTAAACATTGACTGACGTCTTGAGAGACAATGCAAAATAAGGAATTCTTTCAATTGATAAGAATGGCAAGGTTGATCTTTGACCAATGCTTTAAAAGATTCGTTGTAAATTCCGCTAATGACTCAATCTCTACATGATTGGCAGGTAAGAATAGCAGAGTCAAAACTATAAAAGTTGATGTGAGATTTGATTGGTTTTAGTAACAGTCTATTTTTATAGAAATTTCTTTTTCTGAATTTTTCTGGTATATTTTTTGCTAGTTTAAACATGTTATGGTGCCGTTCGAATGATATTTTTACAAAATAGATATATTACATTTTGAAAATATTACGTTTTCACGGGAAAACTATTTAAATCCATAATTTTGAAATGGAGAATGATGATTATATTACATGAATGTGTTTGAACTTGTTTAGTTTGGTTTGGTCTGGTATTATGGCATATCAACCATTGTAAGTCCGCAAAACTAGTTAGTTTCAAGTTCACCCATTAAACTGTTTACTCACATTTAAATTATCAAGAAGTTCTATTTCAAAGATTTCGATTTTGCATTAGTCAATGTTAAATGGCTCCAATTATTGCTATGGATCCTTAACGTCAGTCATTTATTTACACACAGTTATATCATCAAACAGTTCTATTTCAAGCTATCAAATTTAGTATTAGTCAAAATTAAATGGATCCAAGTATTTTTATGGATCCTTAACGTCAGTCATTTATTTACACACAGTTATATCATCAAACAGTTCTATTTCAAGCAATCCAATTTAGTATAAGTCAAAATTAAATGGCTCCAAGTATTGCTACGGATCCTTAACGTCAGTCATTTATTTACGCACAGTTATATCATCAAACAGTTCTATTTCAAGCAATCCAATTAATTATAAGTCAAAATTAAATGGCTCCAAGTATTGCTATGGATCCTTAACGTCAGTCATTTATTTACACACAGTTATATCATCAAACAGTTCTATTTCAAGCAATCCAATTTAGCATAAGTCAAAGTTAAATAGCTCCAAGTTTTACTATATATCACAAACAACTCGGTTAAACATCAGTCATCTTACGCAAAGTTAAAAGAGTAAACAGTTCTATTTCAAACAATTCAATTTAGCTTAACCTTGCAGAGATGCAGTGGTCTTTTTCTACAGCTTCATCCGACTGGGCTGGTTTGAACTTGAGTGTTTATCCAAACATTTTAGTTGCCTTGTGCGTGAGGCTCAGAATACACTAACTCTCTCCACTTCAAAGGTTTAAGGAGCATCCTAGGTATGATATTAAAGACATCCAATGGTCAAGGTCTAATTTTGAAGTTCTGCAGGATTTGTAATCACACTTTCATTCCCATTACTCGCAGGTCAACTCTTACTCGAAATGACAGAACCTGTTAATTCCCTATCCTTACACCAAATAGATATTTCAAAATCACTTATATTTTGTAGATAGTGTTGATTCCGTATAATTGTAGAGAAAATTATTTGTATCAAGAATAGTTATTAGAAACTATAACTGTTTACAATGAATTATTATTATTTACTTGAAACGATGTGATTTTTTCCAAGTTAATGGAATAAGGCTTAAATTAATTGAAGACATATAACTTTTCAAACAAACTGATTATGATCAAATGGGAAAAGTTGCTTTAAACCAAGTTATTGAATAAAAAATGTTAGTATTTGTTAATAATCCTCGATATCATATAGTTGTAAGAAGACAAATGAGTATAGTCAAATAAAAGCACTTTTAAAAAACGTGACGGAAAATTAGAATTATTGTTGTGACTGCAATCAACACATAATTAACTATTCCAGCGTTTAATCCTTTCACTGCGGAATTATTTTTCCGAAAAAATAATTTCATTGATATGTATCTATTCTATTGTCGTCTAAATGAATTCAGACTGCTTTGTCAGTGGGCACAAAATACGCTGATTGCATCTCTTGCATAGATGTGACCCCCACCCCGCCACACACACGCACACTAATAATCAATGGGTCCTGAATATGACACTAAACTGCACCTGACAGTGAGGCTCCACTTCTGAATATCTGGTAAGTGTAGAATACTTCTTTTTGCAATTACTCCCCAGTGTACTCTAACTCTCGATCAAATAGATGTTTAAAAGTTGTTCGTATTTGATAATATCGTGAGCAAAAAAATCTCACAAGAAACAATCATCATCATCATCATGTCATGCCGCAAGCACGGATATCTCTGACCCTCTCTCACCACTTCTCCCTATCATTCATCACTTCTGGCAGGTCTTCAGGGCTACATCCCGTATCTTCACAGAGCTGCTGTATGTATGTTCGAGCTAGTCGTCCTGCTTTTGCCCGGCCATATTTGGGGGTCCATAGGAGTACATCACTTATGAGCTCGTCCCTGCTTCTCCAGCAGAGTCCTGTATGTTTGGTTCGTCTAACTTGGATAGTTTTCGTGATGGGAGGCAGGTGGCCGTATAGTTGGTACGTTGTGGGGTGTTACCGCCAGGACTTGTTCAATATTGCTCGCAACATTCTTAAACAATAACTCTGTCAATATCAATAGGAACGTACAATGACGCTACTCCCTAAACTTTTAGGCATTAACTATACATTGGAAGGTTGACATGTCTTTAAAATCAATGAATCTATCAATCAACCATTCAGACTGGCACTAAGGGCGACAACTGTGGAATATTGGCTAGCTCGGATATTCATCAAATTGTTCCAGAAAATTTCTCTGAAATCTAACTGAAAATAAACTTTAAAAAATGATTAATTCATAATTTCAGTACAGAATACTTGCGAATTTGCATTTTGCCGATATCTGATTTACATTTTGTTCGATATTTCTATTAACATATTATAAAAATCGAAATCGCAAAAGTACTTTATCGACACTCTGTAAATGTGTACTAACATACGATTGACATTTTTTTTTTAAATTAAAAAAAAAAGAAATAGATGAATATGCTTTTATTATAATCAGTCTCCACACACACACACACACACACACACACACACACACACACACACACACACACACACACACACACACCTACAAAAAAGAACATAGTTGCATATATCTCTGAACGAGAAAATAAATTATCAAGCTCACATATGCAGCCAGTCAATCTCGTGAAATCTCATTCATTCAGCAGAAATGAAAAAAATGCTATTTCAACAAAATTCCATTTTTACTCAATTTTTTTGTTGTTAAAAAATTTTGTCCCGCATTTTCTTTTTTTTTTTTTTAAACTACATTTCGTTTTTTTTTCTTTTCTCTTTATAACGTCAAATGATTTTTTGTTGTTGACATTTTTCCAATACTGTTTTTGTTCGTTTGTTACTTTCTGATTTTAATTTCCCTAATTTCTCTTTTTATTTTCCTTTCCTGGTTTTTCTTCAGTTTTCCCCATTTTTCCTTTGCCAGTTCTTGCATGTCTCGTGATATTTCAATCAAATCTCATTGTATTTTTAAGGGGTTGGCGACATGGTAACTGTCATGGTCTGGCTTGTTATAGTTATTTTTCATCTTTTTCCTTTTCACATGATTTTCTTGTTCTTTCTTTCTTACCTATTTTAAAACCTTTCTTTCTTTGTCCCCTTTTAATTCACTATTTATTGATTATTCTCCATCGTTTTCCTCACCCTTCCCTTTTATAATTAATTCTTCCTTGCGCTTTTCTTTCTTTCTTTCTTTCTTTTTTTCTTATTATTGTTTCTTTCTCTCTTATTTTCTTTTTTCTCTCTCTTTATATTTTTTTTCATTCTAATTAATGTTTCTTTCTTTCTTCTTTCTTTCTTTCTTTCTTTTTCTCTTATTAATGTTTCTTTCTCTCTTTTTTGTCTTTTTCTTTCTCTTTTTCTTTTTTTTCTTTCTTTCTTTCTTTCTTTCTTTCTTAATAATGTTTTTTCTCTTTTCTTTCTTTCTTTCTTTCTTTCTTTCTTTCTTTCTTTCTTTCTTTCTTTCTTTCTTTCTTTCTTATTTATATTTCTATAAAAAGAAGCGCATTTTCTCTTTTGTGTACAACTTTTTGTGTGCTCTGGATTATTCTTACAGTTTTAATAGCTATTCATTAATACTTCATCCTTATTTTTTCGTTCGTTCGTTTATTCATCCATTCATTTCTTTATTGCTTTGCGTTTTCATTCATATATATCCATCAGCCTATAAATAAATCTCAGGCAATTCATTCCTTACATTTTTACAGTGTTTTTCTCTTATTTCTTGTTAATTCCTTCTTTCTATCATTCCCTCCTTTGTTTTTTTCTTTTTCTTTTGTTTTCTTCTACTTCAACTATTTTTCTTGAATATTTTCTTTTTCATTTTCTCGTTTTGATATTTCTTTACTTTTTTCATTCCTTCTTTCTTTTATCTTTCCACGATGGTTTTTCTTTCTTTTACTCGCCTTTTCTTAAATTAATTCATTTTCATTTGCGTGCTCTTCCTCCATGTATATTTTTTTCTTATTCTTTTTTTCTGTCTTACTTTTTTCGTTCTTTCTACTTTATTTTTCTATGCCTCGCCTTTTTTACACTTTTCTTTTTACGTCTCATCTCTCATATATTTCTTTCTTTCTTTCTTTCTTTCTTTCTTTCTTTCTAGTTTGTTTGTTCAAACCATTGTCTTTTCTATAGTATAGACAGTTTTCCTTTTAGTTTTCTTCTTTCAAATATTTCTTTCTTTCTTTCTTTCTTTTTTTGCTTTTCCTTTAATATCTTCATTTTTCATTTCATTTTCTTCCTTCTAAATTTCTTCTTTATTCGCTTCTTTCGTCACTTTTTTTCTTTCTTTCTTCCTATTTTTTCTTTTTTTTTCCTTTTATTCTTCGCTTATTTGCTGTTTTGTCAAATATCTTCACGTTCGTTTTCTCTCTTCATCTATTTCTTTTTTCCTTCCTTCCTTCCTTCCTTCCTTCCTTCCTTCCTTCCTTCCTTCCTAATCGTTGTGCTTTGCGTAACACCTAAGTTTTCCTTTTACAATTCATCTCATTTTTTATTTTCTTTTGCTTTTCTTTTCGAGTTCTCTGAATGAAAGAATTTTCGAATTGAAAGAAAACAAACATAAATCTATTTTTGCTCGAATTATAAGTTATAAGGTTTCTATACTTTGTCTAAAGGGAATTTGATTATCGAATTTATTTGATTTGATCAGCAAGTGAGTGGATGAGTGTCAGATGGAAGGAAATATAGATTTAATGGACATACGCACAATCGTAAACGAATATATATATATATATATATATATATATATATATATATATATATATATATATATGTGTGTGTGTGTGTGTGTGTGTGTGTGTGTGTGTGTGTGTCCTTAATATATAAATGTAAGTGTGGGTGTTTCTACGTTTGCACACACACACACACACACACACACACACACACACACACACACACACACATATATATATATATATATATGGATGAGTTTTGAAATATGCATTTGCATTCTGGCAACACAAGATTTCTAGCCATTCATATCTACCTGATTTTCCGAATAGCTTTTGCTTTTCTCTCGTACACACACACACACACACACACACATATATAGATAGATAGATAGATAGATAGATAGAGAGAGAGAGAGAGAGAAAGAAAGAAAGAGAGAGAGAGATTCATACATAGAAAGCGACTGAGATGCGTTTATACAACAACTTGGTTGAATGACTTGATGGAGTATTTTGACATAGAACGAATGAGAAACATCGTTTTGATTTCCATATATCTCAATGAGCGATGATGATATCTTCCAGGTGCTCCTCTTGCGTAATTTTTCATGTGTACTATCCAGTGACAGTCTTTTTGATAGAGACATTCAGTCTTGCTATCGCAGATGATATACTTGAAGTCACACATTTAAGATATCCATTCAGATAAAGAGTTAATTTACAATCCTATGACTACTACATATTACATGTAATTACCACTAATATTATAGGAAATCCTAACGACAAAACGAGATTTAGAGACTTATAGTAAGCCATTGATAATGGTGATATTAAGATAAAGACGGCACAAAGTTGAATAACAAATTCAAAACCTGTGGATTGGCTCAAAGTACCACACACTTATTTCTGGATCAAACTGATTCAGCAAACATTCCAAATATAACTGCGAGGAATCAACCAAAAATATAACAGCATTAGGAGAAGATATGAAGCCACTATATAATTGATATTCAATAACTCCCAAGAGTTTGTGACTTGATCTTTTATTTTTCATTTGTTTTGTAGTACATATCCTTTTTTCGAAGTATATATTCTATCCTCATGTTGCATATTAATTTGGTGGGATTTAGTACTGACTTGTAGAGTTGCAGTAAAATTAAGCTCTGATCCGTTAAACCTATGGAAAAACACAGCTTTCCAATCAGTATGATTGAAAGTTTTTGAACTCATGGTGAATCTCAGACAACGGCTTTGATTTGAGTGTTTCAATCAAGTGACCGTGACGGTTCTAGAAGTTAGAAATAAGTTAGTCAGTTAGCCAGAAACGTTCGAATTGAGTGGTTGAATACTCCATATTGTTCACTAATTCCCTGTTGGCTGCAAGGGGTGATAAAAAAAAGTCGCTAAGAAATAGAAATAATACGCGTACATGAAAATGTGGTCACGTTGTTATTTATCCTCTCAGCAGGGTAGAACTTAGATTCATGAGAGTTGATGACAGAAGACAATTAACTAGAACAAAGATGGCAAACGAAAGAAACACATTGCAACAAGAGGCGACTGACAGAACAACTGATGAACAAAGCGAAGTGAAGAGTTAGTGAATCATCTGAGTCACGGACTATATGAATCACATACACTAAATAGGTATGTAACACTCACGCTTTGATATATTTCGTGTTATACAAGCATGTTTTCCCTTTTTAATCATTGAATTTCTTTTATATTGTCAAAAAATTTTAAAACATGGAGCAATGTTTCATTTTAGTTAGGTGTGCACAACCTCTGAAACAAACTCAGATTTATTTGTTGAGCAGTTTGCCGATGGAGACTTTTGCAGGTAATTGTTTAGAAAATGTAAATTCTAAGATCATTCCATATTTTCCCTCAACTTTGAGTTATTCTATATTTATTGTGGGCATGGTTTGGGAAAATACCCTGAATTTAAATTATTTAATCCAGTTTATTTGTAATTCTTTATGAAAACATAATATTCGGCCATTAAAGAGAAAACGTTTTTGTATTTCGTTAGAAATTGTTTTATTTACAGCTAAATAAAAAACTAAAAACAAATTGAACATCTTTTAAGTGTAAAAAGTCCATAAGTGTTTCCATTAATGATATTTTACTTCGATGATAATAAAAAAAATCTTTTCAAAGAGAATACATTGTTATGAGCATTTTGTATTGCGACGTTTCTTGCTATCTGACTGATAAGATATAAAACTTCTAAAAAAGGAAGAGTAAAAAGGCTGTACGAATGAATGTGCGTTCAAATAAATGCCACTGATAATTTGGAGGAGTTTGTTTATCCGTGATAAATATCCGAAAGTTCGACATAAAACTACTAAAATTAGAATGCTTACTTACAAAGTCAAGAGAAAATTTCTACATAGATATTTGTTATTTTTGGAGAAAAAAAAGGAGGATATCTCACGGAGATTTCTCAAACAAAAACCATTAAAACCATTCACAGCATGAATACGTAATGCAGAGGAACGTATCTATTCGTACAGAACTTAATTTTCCTTGCAAAAAAAAAAAAAAAATTTTTAAATTAACAATTTGTTATAAAGAAAAGATTTCACATTTCAATAAAATGTATTTAGCTTTGCAAGAATTTTTTCAAGGTGAAAAACCAACTACATATTATTTTTGTTTAATCAGGACTACTAATTTAAAGAAAAGCAAAAATATTTAAATCACTCAATTATATAAGCGTCACTTGCTTAAATTAAAAAAAAAAAGAAAAAAAAACCTCTTCAAAGCCGGATAAATTGTTCACAGAACAATATTAATAACATTTGTTCGTTTATGAACAAAGGACATTTTTACATTTAAACTTGGACTAGAATTGACAATTACGTTCAAAACCACTTAATAATTCTAAATAAAATTACTCTGTGCATTTATTCTTTAGAAAAAACAATTTGCATTTGATGTAATTCATTTGTAATTCTCACATTGGTGTAAAATAAACATTGCTTTTAAATATTAAATGAGTTGAAGGCATCTGAGGTATATGTATTTTTACTCTTGCTATGTCTCTTACACGATTTCTACCATCCTATAGTGGGTAGATGGTTACATCAGCTAGTATTAACTATACAGACAAGATTAATTGACAAATTAGTAGCCTCGTGAGGAAAGAACTTAGTTGAGTAAATTTAAGTCCGAAATAGCTCAGCTCAGAAAACGTTATAGAGGAGATCTGAAAGGTTTTATTTATTATTAGATGAAACATTGCCGACTATTAATAATTTTTGACAAGTAATTCTTTCATCTCTTAGTTGTTTTTCGTCAGAACTGTCTGAAATGCATGATTTCTACTGGTTATACAGACTGCCAGTCTGAATATTTATGAGGAATAGCAACTAAGACTAAATACTTGTAAAAAATTCGTAATAACCCAAGATTCCTTTCTGGATTATACCTGACGATGCCAGGTAGTAAAATCGCAAGCACAGAAATTTAATTGAGAGTCATGTAGAATATGTATTTTTAAAGATGTTGTTTAGTGTCATATTGTGACCTGGTCACTTCTTGATATCAAATTACTTGAAATGGGTAGAAACCAAAAACTAAATATGGATGAGGCAAAGACAATCAGTAATATTTATGGGTCACATTTTAATATTTGAAAATAGTTTAAGGAAGGTTTTTACTTCTTTTTCTATATCAGTTGAAAATTTATATGCATATTGCTCAGTAATTATTACTCTTAAGGAAAGAATATAAATTGGTTTGACCCCTAATGCTTTGATTGAGAGTCAACCCGTTCGGGATAGTTTTATACCGAAAGATTGGGGAATTGTGTTTATTTTACGTTTATATGTTTACTTTTTTGAGTATTTTCTTTTGTATTGTCACACGATTATGTAGTAGATATTAACAATAATCTTAAGGGAATGATTGAACTTCTAGGCCAAGGGATCCTAGTTAAAAACAAATTAAATGATACACTTTAACAACTTCCTATCTTCTTTCCTTACTACGAGACTCGTAGCATACCAGCATAAACCCCTTTACTTCATGCTGCCATTAAAACATTGATACAAAAACCTAACGACGTCTTCGTTCTTCTCCACCACCTTTATTTTCCATTTTCCATTACATTTAGAGAGGGGGTAACAACCAACGAAATACCAACGAATTACCAACGCAACCAACGTAATACCAATGCAACCAAAGTAATACCTACAAAACCAACTTAAACCTTAAACCAAAAACTCAATAATAATAATAATAATAATAATAATAATAATAATAATGTCATACCCATCGCTATAACTGTTCCATTTTACCAATTCATTGGTCACTAACATGTATTTAATCATATGCAATTAATTGCCTTATTTAGAATAATCCTTTTGAGAGGGGTTATTCCTTGGCAAGGCATAGAGTCAGTATATTCTAAGCCCCACCCACCGAGAGAACTATCAATGGTTTTGAATTAAAACTAACACTTACTATTCGTTGTATTTATTGAATATTTCCTTCTTTCTATTTGGGCTATAGCAGATATTTAAATTGTGGAAATATCTTCCCACCCTTATTTTGGTCAAAGGGCTAGCCAGCCTTCAATGATAAACCATCAGAAAAAGAAATGCAGTAGTACTATACAACCCATAGTTTGAGGTTTCATGCTTTTCCCAAAGGAAATAGTAAGAAAGTGAACGCAATAAAGAGACTGGATTCGAACTCGTATACCACGATATTGTAGTCCACTTTACTATTAATACTCCACGGGGAATCTTCCTTCTCCATGTTTGTTTAAAAAAGATTTATATATGGAAAAAGTAATGACATTAAAAGGATTTGATGTAGCAGGGTTTGGTTTGGTAGGGTTTAGTTTTACGGCATATCAACCATTGTGGGTAATTTAATGCCTAATCCATTTTTATAAATATACAAAGTTTTATTTCAACCAATTCAGTTTAGCATACGTACACCATTTAAATGTCAAAAACAGATCTATCTAAAGCTATTCAGGTTAGTCAAAAAAGTTAAATGGTTCAACGTATTGTTATGAATCACTAACAAGTCAATTAAACATCAGCTATTTATTTACACAGTTACATATAAAAACAGATCTATTTCAAGCAATTTCCTTTTGCATAATCACACAGTGTAGCTCTATTTAACCCATAGATAGAACCCAATTAGATGCTACCTAGGAGCGATATTAATAAAGAAATACTCTGCATTCCTAAAAGCTCCAGCATTACTGGAGTCTCACCATCAGGTTTTTTGGTGTCATATCCAGGTCACTTGTTGGGTCAGTCTTACTCCTCTGCAGAGATCCAGTCAGTGTATTCTGCAGTCCCATCTGACTACAAGGGTGTGAAGAAAGAAAGAAATTAAACAGCTCTGACAGACGGCCTTAAAAACGCTGAGTGCAACTGTTTTTGATGGGCAAGATTCCATTCCCGACAAAATGGGAATTTCCTGAGTATGACACCACAATGCATTTGAGGTAAGGCTCCAGTTCGGGAGATCTGGCAAATATCGAGTATCCTTTTCATAGATATTAATTTCAGGTTTTATCTAGAGTGTTATTACATGTTATATTCACACGTATGGGTCAGTTTATCAGTTTAAAAATTTCCATTTTGTTTGGTTTGCTTTGGTTTAATCGGACAGCAACCATTGTAGGTTATTAAAGCCAAGTACATGTTTTTACATTTAAGCAGTTCTGTTTTAAACAATTCCGTTTAGCATACAAAACAGTTCTATTTCCAAATATTCAGTTTAGCATAAGTACACAGGTTAGTTCTATTCGACCCATAGATAGGACACTATCAGATGCAACTACTCCAAGCCAGAGTGGACCTGGGAGCGATGACAATGAAGGTGTACTCTGCATTATCCAAAGTTCCAGCCTTACTGAAACCTCACCATCAAATTGTTTAGTGTCAGATTGTTATGACCTTGAATGGCCAGAAAGAATAACACAAGGAGATGTAAGGTTTACAGCAGCGTATATTTACGGAAATACAGACAGTAACAGTTACTGGTAGGTGATTAGACTCGCTTGACTCGTTTATTGAGTCAGTCACTATTTGCAGTGTCGAGGAAAGTCTATGCAGTGACATCATGGAGTATATCATCATAACATATATCCAGGGCACTCATCAGCGGGAAAGCTTACTGCTCTGCAGAGATGCAGTCGGTGTATTCTGCAGCCCCAGCTGATTAGGCCAAAAATGTATTTGTATTCAAGAAAACCTTGTGCACTCCCAGGAAAAATGTTTTTAGAAGGATCTACACGAAAAATATGAATAAGAACGTATAACGAACGTGAGTACGTAATGTTTTATACTCATAAAGATATCAATAAAAACAGTAATGCAAATACATGTAAAAATACAGGTGGACTCTGTCGTTTCGGATACGAGCGGGTTAATTAATTTCTGTCCTTGGTGACACGACGAGAAAGACACAAATCATAAAAGAATATGCTAACCGATCTTCCATACTTCTGGGGAAATCTCGTGCAGCTCTGCAGCTTTCCTATTTTAATTTTTCTGAGAACCGAGTCGAGTTCTTAAATTCACTTACCTAGGAAGTAGCGTCTCATCAACCAAAAAGGATATCGACACGAGGTTAACGAAGGCACGGACAGCAATCAATAGGCTATCGATTATATGGAAATCAGACCTAACCGATAAAATGAAATGCAGTTTCTTCCAGTTGGCGGTCGCATTCGATACTGCTATATGGATGCACTACATGGACTCTAACAAAACGGCTGGAGAAGAAACTAGACAGCATTTACACAAGAATGCCGCGAGCAATCTTGAACAAGTCCTGGCGGCAACATCCCACAAGATACCAACTATACGGCCACCTGCCTTCTATCACGAAACCTATCCAAGTTACAAGAAACAGACATGCAGGACACTGCCAGAGAAGCAGGGACGAACTCATAAATGATGTACTCTTTTGAACCGCACATATGGCCGAGCAAAAGAAGGACGACCAGCACGAACATACATTCAGCAGCAATGTGAGGATACGGGATGTAGTCCAGAAGACCTGCCAGAGGCGATGAACGATAGGGAGAAGTGGCGAGAGAGGGTCAGGGCTATCCGTGCTACCAGCACGACATGATGATGATGATATGCTAATCGCACTATGCTAACCCCAGCCCCAATGTACATCGCATCTGTTGGTGTTTAAGATTTCTCCTGGTAGAGATCCAAAGAACTCAACCAACGGTCGACCTCAACTCTCTGTGTTCAGTATCCTCAAATTCTCTGGACATCTCTTCCAGGCATAACGTCATCCACACTCTCAATTCAATCCAACGGCCCTCCAATCCTATTTCCTGCCTTGGGGTTTATTTTAACAGATGATGATTGTCATATCCTTTCGGCTAGGCTAGGCACCTGAACTAAAGAAACACGGGGTAGTGCAAATCCTTACCAAACTATTGTCTTTAATTGCATTCATTTTGAGATGAGGCTTCTTAATCTGAGAATTAATTTTTATTTATTGCGGTGCGATAGACAACAAGTATGGAAGGCATTAATTACTGGGGATACGGTTACAAGACTCAGCATTCCTATCCGAGGTCGCAGTAAATCACCTGAAGAAGGCCAGAGGTGAAATTTGGCCAAAACGCAGTGAAAGAAGAAAACAACACAACCCCCCCCCCAAAAAAAAGCTACCAAGATGAGGACAAAAAGTCCGCAATAAATAAAAATTAATTCTCTTACCAAACTAGATAATGAAAAACAGTTAAAGGATTAATATAACAAAAAAATTACCTTAAATATATAACACGTTATTTCAATTAAAAATTGAACACTATACGGGTTGGCATGCCGTTAAAATTAATCACGCAATGCATGAAAAATTCAGAATAGAACTTTGAGCAGAAATATACTAAAGAGAACAATCTTGAGTGGATATCACTTTTGAAAACACACAGCACAAGTTCGTACATGTTATGATGTTAGCATAGATTTATATGCTTGCGAAGATTGTTGTTGATGCCTGAGGATATAAAAGTGCAAAAGCCGCAAGGGGAGATAACTATGTAATTTTTACATTTCACCCGAGATAATGAAAATAAAAAATGACAGAAAGAAATAAAGAAAAAGAAACAAACCAACCAATAAACAAACATAACAAAATAAACTACACCTATATGGTTTTCAGAAAGACCAACACACTCTAAAATATTTACCATCTATAAATATATATATATCACTAGTCATGGCAAAGCGAATGAAAAATTTCATGCAATAAATAACAGATGTATAAACTTTCTCTCTCTCTCTCTCTCTCTATATATATATATATATATATATATATATGTATATGTGTGTGTGTGTGTGAGTGAAAAAGTACTTGGAAAAACCAAGATACAGACCACAGATAAAATTTCGTCTTTATTTCAAAATGTCTTCATCAGATTCTTGGAAAAAAAGACGAAATATAATTTTGAACCTGTTGATTGTGTTTCGGTTTATCAACTTCCCGCTTATTCTTTTCACATCTTGTCGAATTTACCAATGTAGAAGTGGGTAGAGTATTCGCCAATGGTCCGGGAGACCGGGGTTCAATCCTAGGTCAAGTCATTCCAAAGACTTATTTAAAAAATGGTACATAATACCTCCTTGCTTACCAGTCAGCATTATAAGGTATATATCAAGGATAAAGTGGAGCAATCCAAGGAAAGGAATAGCGCCCTCCCCTACACCTCGGTGTATTAGCTATTGAAAAGAGAGCCTTCGGGTCGCCCTCGACTATGGTCACCAAGTTTACTTACTACTTATGAATAAAGAGTTCGCAATATCCGTGATACAATATGCATCTACCTATCTATCTATCTATCTATCTAATTAAATATTATAGATGTTTTGGTCTACATATTTTTTGTTAATCCTTTCGAGTTTCCGTATCAATCTGATGATATCCAGCGGGAATTGGTTAATAAGCTTTACATAATTTCCAAAGAACTTCTGACAACTTTGAGCCATCATCAGCAGGGTATTTATTACAAAAGTGATGTAATTTTCATATGTACATTACTACTTTGTAAGAATGAGCGTTTATATTGGTGTATTATGTAGCGTTTACATTTTTAGATATTTTTTCTGTCAATAGCATCAGTAGCTAAAGACATTTAAGTATATTAGTATTTGGAAGTAGTAAATGGGCCTTTGTAGAGGTCGTTAGGCTTTTTTTGAAGAGTAAGACCGATACGCCAACTCAAAAGGATTAACAAAAATATATGTTGACAAAAATGTTCAATCAAATATGTATCAATGAAGAAATGTTGCCTAGATGTACATATTTTAAACTTTATGACCTGCAGCTCATAAATATAACAAGACTCGTAAAGGGACAGATTACACCCAGTAAAGAGTACATCAACAAACTAAATCCTGAAGCACAAAAAATTCGAGAACTCGAAAGCTCCATTAAACCTGAACAGCTCCAAGAGCTAGATTATAGATTTTCCGTAATCATTATCAAAAGTCATTATCAACGCAAACTTACTCTTCAAAAAAAGTTGAACAACAAGGTTCAGTCAAATATGTATCAATGAAGAAATGCTGCCTCCACACACTCACACGTATATATATATATATATATATACACACACACACACACACATATATATATATATATATATATATATATATATATCATCATCATCATCATCATATCGTGCTGGCAGCACGGATATCCCTGACCCTCTCTCGCCACTCCTCCCTATCGTTCATCGCCCTAGGTAGGTCTTCAGGACAACAACCTGTATCCTCACATAGCTGCTGAATGTACGTTCGTGCTGGTCGTCCTGCTTTTGCGCGGCCGTGTGTGGGGATCCATAAGAGTACATCTCTTATGAGTTCATCTCTGCTTCTCCAGCAATGTCCTGCATGTCTGGTTCGCCTAACTTGAATAGTTTTCGTGATAGGGGGCAGGTGGCCATCACCTATATATATATATATATATATATAAATATATATATATATAAAAACACACACACACATATATGGAATTTTCCATATGAAATTTTTGATAATGACGTTGAAAAAAAAAATCAATTTCAGGTTTATATTGCCCTACTGGACAGTGCTTGAACACTTTCTTTTTTTGACACTAACATTTTTTCAATGATGTTTACTTTCTCTGTATATATATATATATATATATATATATGTGTGTGTGTGTGTGTGTGTGTGTATGTGTGTGTGTGTTTCTTATTCTTAACTCTGATACTAAGCCACATGAATGTTGTACACATTTAGGATTTGCTGGGTTTATTGGTGAACCTGGAGTTTGAACTTGTTTACGACGACGTCACAGTCGATACCTTTAGCCACTACGCCATGGAAACTTCCTTCCCAGTAAGGCTTGAACTCATTTCTCCGTATTAATGATTGAAAAGAACGTGATAGTAAGATAGACCTCCATTCCATACACGAAACTATGCAAAATGTGATACAAAACATCGGAGAATTTTTTTTTCAGCCAAATATCCAGCTTGGGAAAACACAAATTCAGTTGTTCATAAGACCTAAGACTCAAAGACTGCATACCATGTTATTCCTTTTGCAAAAGCTGTTCACATTCCGAAAATATTTATGTAGAAATTTGCATTTCTTAAAGAAAATAAGTGTAATGCCATATTACAAAAAAAAGTAAGCTTATTATAATTTGAAACAAGCTAACTCTCCGGTAAAGTAAAAGTTCCAGGCGCATCAGTCCGTAAAGAGGTTTACGTAAACAGTCTTTTATGTCATGAAAGGGCTCGTTACAATTGATTTTCTTTAAAAAAGTTGACAACTCATTATGCAAAATCCCCTTATTTATTGATGGAAGTTCGTATATATCCTTCTCAATTTTTTTAACCAATTCCTCCATTTATTTACTGTTATTTCCTTGGACATATTTCTTCTTCGGAGGAGGAATCTCCATGGCGTAGAGGCTATTGTGCTGGCTGTGACATTGTGATAAGAGACTTCGAAATCTAGTCGCATTATAAAGTTCACTTTCGGACTAAAACCCTGGGGAAAAGTTTAAACCCTTTTATCCCACAACTATGGATTCGACTAAAGTTTTTCTCAAACAATGGCTTTGGTATTAAATAACCTGCAAAGTTTGATATGTCATTAAACAAAGAAACCAAATCATTCTTCTTTATTTTTCTTCTATCTGCTTCATATTCCTTTGTTTTATTTCATGATATCAATTACTTAAATATTGTGAAAATCAATACAACGAAACTCTAACATCTTTCGAATCAATATCATCAAAGCCAATCGTTGTAATTTCACAGATGACTTCGTTGACCGGAGTATTAAAACTACCAAATTCATTTGTCCATTCAGGCAAAATTCTGCCGGACTGCTTTCATCCAATTCACTGTCACAATTTCCCTTGACTCATGAATATTTGCAACTCCTTGTTTGTTATATTGCTCCTAGAATCCATGAAAAGTGACTGCATTTTCACTGGTTGTAACTTTAATTGCCTGGGAGGAAGTTTTCTCCCAAATAATAAGCCCTGAACATTGAAAATATTACTTCGTCTATGGGTTGTGTTAAAAATGTCCTATTCGAAGGTGAAAATATAACATGTACTTTTCTATTTAAATCACTAAGTGAAGTGGAATGGCCAGGAGCATTATTCAAATCAAAAGGACTCTGAAAGCCAAATTGTTTTTATTGCAGCATTTTTTTAGCTTCTGGACAAAAATGTGAAATAAACCATTCTTTAAACGAAGACTTAGTGACGCAATTCCTACCAAAGATTGTTTATTGCTATCTTTAAAATAGTCTGAGTTCAAGGTTCGGTAAATAAGCCTAGATTTTAATTTGTAGTCCCTTTCTGCATTATTGTAAAAGTGTTAAGCGAACCTATGATACTTTACAAGGGCTGAACAATTCACAATCTAAAAATATGCGATTGCTTTTTTTTAACCCGTGGAATTCAAGCATTGCAACATTGATAGAACAAGCGAGGGGACCACAAGGGGTACCTTGATGAAAAATAAGCCTTATTTGCTTATAATCTATGAGGATTTCAACCGTTGAACGTTTCAGCAGACTAGCATATATCCAGGAGTGGTTGCTTCTTTTATAGCAAAAATAATCATGACGGCAATTTTTCCTCAAAAGGCAAGTTTCGTTTACGTTAAACATTTGTCGATTATTGTTATAAGTTTCTACAATCATTCTCTTTAATTCAATCGGACATTTGTCTACAGTATTCATTACTTCGCTCGTATTTTCTAAAAAATTCTGGTTCCATTTCGATATTTATACTTGTCCAAGCAGCTTTTACTCACATAAAATGTGCATTCTGCTTGATACCTTTTTCCTTTACAGGTAGAAAATATACTCCTCGGTGCCTATATTATTGGTGTCTACTGGAATCTGCTTGAGATTACCATGTTCAAACTAAAGAAATATCACATTCTCTGTTACCCATTCGGCTAGGGCTGTAGAAGACACTGACTGCGCTTCTGCACAAGGGTAAGACCCCACCCAACGATTGTCCTGGATATTGCATTAAACAATTTGATGGCAAGCTTCCATTAATTTTGGGGAATGCGGGTTAATCTTTCATTGCAATCGCTTCCAGGTCCACTCTGGCCCGGAGTGGTAGCACCTGATAGTATCCTATTTATGGGTCAAATAAAACTAAACAGCGTAATATTTCGAAACTGAATTGCTTGAAATAGAACTGTTTTATCATGTAAACAGCGTACTTATGGTAAACTGAATTGTTTGAAATAGAATTTATTTTGACGTAAAAATTGTTCTTACACTAACCTGAATTGTTTGTTATAGAACGGCTTTGATATTTAACAGAGTAAAAAAAGAACTATACTTTTACTAAACAGATATTGTTTGAATTAGAACTGTTTGACTAAACTGAATAGCTTGAAATATAAATGTTTTTGACAATTAAACTGTGTACTTATACTAAAGTGAATTGTTTAAGATAGAACTATACATTTGCATAAAAGTGGATTTGGCATTAAAAGGTGATATGCCATAAAATACAAACAGACAAGTAAATAACATTTTCCGATTCAATTATTATTACATTTTTACTTGTGTGCACTGCATCCTTATAGATGCTGATTCTAATTTTCATAGTTCCTTGTACTCAGTTGCATCGTTCGAAATCGAAAGGACAATAAACTCACTGAAGTCAAGCTATCTTCTAATCTTTGTTTTACTTCCACCTCCATAAAACCTTTTTAATTATCTAAAGTTTCTTCTTTTATCTAAGCCTTTTTTCATTCATTATCAAGCTTTGGACATAATCTTGAGGCCATTTTTGAGAATGGATTGTTGTTTTTTCTTTGTACGAAATAACTATGGAAAAGTTTGTTTTGCTATTTAAATGGCATATCAGCCATCTTGCGTTATTTAATGCCTAGATCCATCCTTCTAGAAGAACAGTAGGGGTACTATTTAACCCATAGCTGGGAGGATAAGAGGGTTCATGCTTTTCCCTGTGGTGTTTGTCCAAAAGGGAACGAAACAGTGAGGCTGGAGTTCAAATACGCTTACTACGATTCGGCAGTCCAGCGCTTTGACCATTACACCCCGAGGACATCCACTTATTGAAAAGTGTAGAATATTTCTCATCGCACTTGTGTTTAAAGACAAACGGAAACTTGCTAGTGACTCATCAGTTAGCGCTAACGTAGACAGGCTGACGCGTTCAACCCATCAGATTATTTTAGCCCTAATCTCAAACATGTTTTTCATCGGTGTGTGTGTGTGTGTATGTGTGTGTGTGTGTGTGTGTGTGTGTGTGTGTGATTATTTGTTGCAGAACAAAAATAGAAATACCAATTTGACACAAGGCCCCAAAATTGAATGGGGGTTGTCAGGTTGCTATGCAAAAGAAATTAAAGCCCCCACAGAAATCGATACGTATGAAATCGTGTCTGAATTACTGTATAATATGTCATAACTTTCAACATACACTAATCAAAACTTAAACTGCTCATAGCAGGGGATAGTCACAATTAATTTTAATAGAGAAATCACAACTCCATTAATGAAGGGATATATATATATATATATATATATATATATATATGGTATAACTACACTCTTTCTTTACGTATTATACATCAGATACATTTTCTATGTGTCTATTTCTATATGGGATATGTACAAATCATTTGCTGTTAAAGCTAACATATATATATATATATATATATATATATATATATATATATATATATATATGTGTGTGTGTGTGTGTGTGTGTGTGTGTGGCTTGTGGATATGAGTAAATGTCACGTATGGTTATGAGCGAATTCATTTTTTCTGCATATCTGTATTCATAAATTGTAAATATTTCAAATATGGATAATTTAAGAATATTATATTTCTGTGTTCACATGTTTGCAGATGTTCGTATTAAATGAATACATACATAGTCAAACGTTTTAATCACAGCAAAATCCTATAGAATGTCAAAATGTACAAATCTAAAAGCAGATTTTTTTTTATTGAGATAATTTTCCAATGATGCATGTCCTATTCTACTTCGAAAGAAGACGAAAGTATTATTATTTAACAAAATACGAAGTTTCACTGTTTCTTTTTAAATTTTAAAATTTATAATTTTTAGTGGACGAGAAGTTAATTTATGTGGAAGGAGAAAGAGAAGAAAAAACCTGAAGAAAATGCAGAGAGTTTAAAAAACGGCCAGCTGACCTGAGTATGTCAGACCAAAACATTCGTTGTCGGTCAGCAAGGCATGAATCAATGACTATGGAGATTAAAAATGACTAGAAAAAATTAGGAGTCCCAAATTATCTTCATGGGAGTGGAAGCACCGGAAACGGATAAGTTCCTCCATCCGACTCCGACGTAAAGAGACGATTCGGATTTGAAAGGTAATTGACTGCGAGATGGGTCAAGGTAAAGACGAGATTTGCCAAGTTGTCTAGGAGACGTGACGAGGAAAAGACGAACGGTGAAAATTAGACAGAGACAAACATTTCAAGCTATTTTGGGGGTGTGTTCCGAAAAGGGATCTCACACTAGACGTGCAGCTGTGACGGCAAAACCAGTGAACTGCAGCTCAAAACCGGAAAAAATAATTCAAGGTCTGTGCCTACCCTCATTGATCTCATCATAACGTTTTTTTTTGCCAGCAGACGCAGTCTACTCAGCTTTAAAGCTCTGTTTCTTTCTCCCAGATGACTACTTAAAAAGGGTAGTAGCGAATGAACTTTTGGCTTCATGAACTAAGACAGAGTTTTGTGAGTTCATCATTTTAGCATGAGGAGTTTACAAACGTACATTCGGTGTGTAATGGTACAGCGTCAATTTGGTACAGGAACATTACAACCTTCTACTTGAGGCCTGTAGTGGTATTGTATCACAGACAACATATCGATCAACAGAGCTACAACAACTAGGAAGTAGAAATGGGAAGAAAAAATACAATACGGATATTACAGGCGACAATCTGACGAAATCTCACTAGAGAAAACCATGATATATCTCCGAAAAAAGAAACTGAAACTTAAAATAACGCCAGGTCGACTAAGCATGTAAAATCGAAAATAAATAAGATTCAAAAGAATAATAATTGCAGATTATGTTGTGATAGAGACGAAATGATTAATCACATAATAAGCGAATGCAACAAACGAGGACAAAAAATTTCGAGACTAGAGACACTGGCTCGGTTAGGTGATCCACTGGGAATTGTGCAAGAAACTGATATTTGACCATACAAATAAATGGTATGTGCACCAACCAAAATCTGTCCTGGAGAATGAGGCACACAGAATTCTCTGAGATTTTGATATCCAAGCAGATTACCTAATAACAGCCAGAAGACAAGACCTAATCATAATTCACAAAAAAGAAAAAAGAGAAAAGAGAACCTGCCGAATAGTGAATATTGCTTTTCCGGTTCACCACTGAGTGAAAATCAAATAAGACTAAAAAAGGGACAATACTTGAACCTAACCAGAGGACTAAGTAGCTATGGAAATTTAAATAAACGGTGATACCATTTGTAATTGGTACGCTCAAAATGGTTCACGAAGGCTTACTAAGGGGTTGAAAGATTTAGAAATCGAAGGACGGGCCTAGATCATCCCACTTACAGCATTTTTTAGGTCAGCCAGAATACTCATTAAAGTCCTGGAAAACCATCAGCTCACACTGGTGTGACAAACTCACAAGGAGTAAAGCAATATCTATCTATCTTATAAATCATAATGTAATACTATTTCAAAATTTCTTGTTTTAAAACAATACATTTTGAAATCGTATTCCATGATAACTTTTTCGCATATTAAAACTTGTCAGATGGATTTGAAATTGTATATTTTGTATCAAATAGCCGTACATTGAGCACTCATTCTTTGGATATTCCCTGTCTTTATTTACTTTATATATATATATATATATATATATATATATATATATATATATATATATATATTAGATCAATTCACAAATCCTGATCAAAATAATATAAAAAGGATGGTTTACTTTCTAAATGCCTAAAGAAAACTAGATTTCAGAATAACGCCCTTCAAAACCCATCCTTGTGATAATAAACAATAAAATGCCGCATTAGTTATCCTTCCGCGGCTTTTCAGAGGATTACATTCTCTGGAGTCGGAGAGTATAATATGAACTACATAAGCATGGAAACCACGAGAAGCAGCATTGTGAATGTGAAGTTAGGCTGATGACTGCAAAAACGGTCAAAAGTATGATGCTTGGCAACGGAATCTTATTGGTCAACAGCCAGATTCAAATTGTTCAGTCATGGAACTATACCTACTCATCTATAAATATATTAATATCAATATATATCTGTAGTTTCTTTACGTGAGAAAAAAAACAGCAAACGGAAAATTACTATAAACCTAATTCTAATCTTACATCCAAACCTTCTCGCTCTTCTCGCGGGTAAACAAATAGTGAGTTCCACTGAGGCTGGACGCTGACTCCAGTGTCAGAAAAATCACCAACAAAGCCCAAACCAAACTTACTTGGATGCAAAAGCATTGACAACATACCTGTATTTAACGTGAGGACTTCAAATTTAATAAACCAGCTCTTTGAGCTGACAGCAACTGCAGCCGGGCATAGTGTAGACATCATATGCGTACAAGAACATA
The DNA here is from genome assembly GCA_963585895.1 of Sepioteuthis lessoniana. Lineage (NCBI taxonomy): Eukaryota > Metazoa > Mollusca > Cephalopoda > Myopsida > Loliginidae > Sepioteuthis > Sepioteuthis lessoniana. Next base: position 113,794,324 of record OY757907.1, read on the forward strand.
AATTCGATCATATTGAACAAGTACAAAAATGTCATGATACTGGCATCGGATGCAAGTTTTTTTTGGTATCTGCATACAAATCTTAGTCAATGTCATCAAAAGAAGTGACGGAAAGTTTTTCAACCCTCTTGCAATGAAATACCTAAATATCAATGAGAATATTCAACAGATAATGATGTTTAGTTCATTCAATGGTAACCCCAGCGCAACAATCTTATTTTGCTACAGTCCCATTAATGCTAGTATTGAAACATCGCCTTCTTCAGTGAGCTATCTTCCTTATGTAACGTAATTTAACGGCTAAGAAGAAATTGAATGAACAGATAAATAAATAAAACAGACAGTAGTCACGGTATATCAAAGCCGAAGTAATCGTGGTAATTAAAAATAGCTAGGGAGGACTAGAGGTCCGAGGATCATTTGTGCATGTGCACAGGAAGTGGATGTCCCTGATACCGACATGACAGTCGTAAGTGAGGAGGCAACTTTTTCGGAAGTTGACGGCGAGACGTAAAAAGGAGAAGATATCAGTAGAACCCCAGCCACGAAGATTTACGAGCCCTAATTTGTTGGAGAGCATTTCAAAATGGGCGTTAGACTACATGACCCAGCGGACAAGCATATTAGAACCAAGAAAAAATTCAAGGTCTGTCTCTGCTCATCTTTTTCTCACTAGAGTATGTTGCTTATTATTGTCTAGTAGACGCGGTTACCATGTTTCCATACTTCCTTTCTTTCTTCTAGTTGTAAATACACTTTGGTGTATGTTTAAGAAATTCGCGTTCGTCAACTTATTACCACGCGAGGTCACAACTGGGCCCAAAGTCTCTCTTGTACCACAACAGTATACTTTGTCTGATACATTCCCAAAGATGATATACTAAGCATTCGTGGAAATGCTCGTATAGTAAAACACAGAAATAATAAATTCTGCTTACACAACTCGCCAAATAGTAACGGGGAATAACTACCTGATTTTGTACCCGAGAACAAGATTGCATTCCGAAACTGTAAATTAAAAAAAGAAGGAAACAGCAGGAAGCATTGGGCTCCATGTGAACGCAAATAAAGCTGAGTTAATGTGTGTTAGATATGAAGGAGCCATCTCCATTTTAGGGACAAGCTTCTGAAGTTTAAGGACTAGTTCACATACCTCGGCAGGAAAATCTCATTTGCTGACATTCATTTCGACGTACGTCTAATGAAGGCGTGAACTTATATTGACAGGTTATTGATTATATGGAAAACGGCACTCTCTGATGAAATAAAACGGTTTATCTTCCAAGCTGTAGCTGTGTGAATACTACTATATGGATGCCCCACATGGACGCAAACGAAGCGCATGGAGAAAAAATTGATAGAAACTACACGAGAATACTACGCACTGCTTTGAAAAAAATCCTGGGAAAACAGTAACTGAATATCCAACTATATCCTATCTCGTAAACTAATTCATTAAGACGAATAAGATATGCAGGACGGAGCTGGAGAAGGAAGGACGACCTCAAAAGTGACGAACAAGTGGACGTACCAGTGTTGACCAGCTTGTAAAAACTTCAATGTATAAACTCTATACGGACATTGGATATAGTCTAAAAGAACTACTGGAAGTGATAAATAATAGGGACGAATGGTGAGATAGAGTCAGGGATCTCCCTGCTGGTACACAAATTTACTGATGCTGACAATATATATATATATATATATATATATGTGTGTGTGTGTGTGTGTGTGTGTGTGTATGTTCTTTGTTCTGCTCATATATTTTTCTTCAAATAAGAATCATATTTTGTATTTTATTTTTAATTCGGTAGCAAGCTGAATACGTTTCTGTGAAGAATTTTAAGCTTTTATTCACGGTAGCAAATACGCAAATAGATATGTATATATTTATTCAAGTGTAACAAAGCAGTAGCTGTTCTTTTGAACACTTTCATACAAAGTAAACATCATGGCAGCAGCAAATAATTATGTCGACTAACGTAATTCTTTCCTCGTGTCACACAACAACGGGTCTGAACAGCCCTAAACACTTGCCCGGTAATCTATGTTGATTTGATAGATTAGATTAAGGAAGCTGGCCTCGACGTGTCGTCGTTCTGCTCAGCCATTTTGCATCTGATGAAATTTGCTGATATCCCCACGTGACCTGCGCTTTCAAAACCCCAAGTAAAATTATATTGAAATGAAGATGGAAATGGAAATGAAATTACAGACCGCTTATCAGCATTTTCAATGTATTTGACTAGTTTTTCTTTTTTGTTTTGTAATCACGTGTGCTTCTTTTTTTCGCTCTATTTTTGGGGCTTTGTTATTTTTTTATGTTTGTTTTATTCTTTTTTTAATACCAGAGGGTAGAATTATTTCTGTGTAAGATTTTTTTAAGAAAATATGGAAAAAAAGAAAAGAAAGTAACGACGAAAGGTAAAATTAGAATTGAAATAGAAAGGAAGGATTATGCACTTTTTATGCATCTCAGTGTGTGTGTGTATGAGTGTATGCGTGTGTTTCTCTGAATGTGTTGTATTTCTCTCAGTCAGAATGCATTTATGCTTCATTATATGTGTTTTAATTTCCCTGTGCGAGTTTATCTTTGTGTATGTATATAGGGTTCCTTTATAGAAACGTTTTAGTGTCTGTTTATGCTTGTATATCAGCCTTTATAAGTGATTCTCTTTCTTCATTTATTTTTCGTGTGTGATCTTGAGCCTGTCGTTATTGAAATCAGTAGAAGTCGTTTGAACGTTGTTTTTTTCTTGGCTCGCGTTGGTTTTCTTGACGCACAAACGCGCACAAAAACATACAAACGCGTTTACACACAAACACACAAAATAACAAGAATACATACATTATTTACATTGTTCGGTCTATTGTCCTCATCTTTGTCGCCATGTTTATCACAACGTTTCGGCCGTTGTACGCTCCGGCCTTCTCTAGGTGGTTGGAATGTCGAACTTAACCCTTTATTTCGCTTACCGGGGTAGACTGTTCTAGTTCCATGCTTTTATCCTTTGTACAGTTGATAAAGGCGTTGGTTTGATCCAGTGACATACCTAGTGAGTGTGAGTTCAATACCCGGTGAAGGCAGTGGAGAATTTTCAGAGGGGAAATTAACAGGAGATAACTGATAACTGACATCAATTAAACATGGCTTGTGGAACAGTCTACCCTGGTGAGCGAATTAAAGGGTTAAGTTCGACATTCCAACCTCCTGAAGAAAGACGAAGCATACAACGGCCGAAACGTTGTGATAAACATGGCGGCGAAGATGAGAACAATAGTCCGAAAAATGTAAATAATGTACATAATACCTCATCTCAGAAATATAGAAAGAATACACACATACGTCATTTTTTTTAACCATGTATTCATCATCATCATCATGTCGTGCCGCCAGCACGGATATCCCTAACCCTCTCTCGCCACTTCTCCCTCTTATTTATCACCTCTGGCAGGTCTTCAGGGTTACATCCTGTGTCCTCACATAACTGCTGTATGTATGTTCGAGCTGGTCGTCCTGCTTTTTCTTGGCCATATGTGGGGGTCCATAGGAGTAAATCACTTATGAGCTCGTCCTATTCCTACTAAATAATAAAAATAAATTCAAAATAAAATATCTATTTTCAAAGTGACGATTTTGTATCTCTTCCCTTCTTATAAAGCGTTTGTGAAATAGTTTTCAAGCCTTCTGGGTATGATAGCAGATAACATATGATGGTGAGTCACAAGTTAGAAAAATTTCAGAAGAGTTGTATACCTTTTCATTGCCATTACTTTCAGGACCCTTCTGACCCACAATTATAGTAACTGTCAGGGTCACATCTATAGGTCTTGCACAATTAGTTGGGGCTGTAGAATACACCGACTTAATCTAAGCAGAGGGGTAAGACCCCCCGCAACGAGTGTCCTGAGTATGACATTAAACAATCTCGTGGTGAGCTTTTGGTAATGCGGAATACCCTTTCATTGGCATCGCTCCCAGATCCACTCTGACCCGAAATAGTAGCACTTGATAGGGTCCTATCTATGGGTCCACTAAAACTTAAAGGCATACAAATGCTCAACTGAATTGTTTGAAATAGAACTGTTTTGACGTGTAAATTGTGTTCTTATGCTAAATAGAATCCTTTAAAATAGAGCTGTTTTTACTTTGAAATTGTACAACGCTCAACTGAATTTTTCAAAAGAAAACGGTTTTGAAATTAACTGTGTGTAAATAAAGACTATTCAAATTAAATTGAAAAAGAAAAAAAATGTTTTGACATTGAAACTGTACTTACGCAATACTGAATTGTTAGAAAATGAACTGTTTTGACATTAGCTGTGTAAAAAAAAATCTATACTTATACTAAACTGAAATGATTGAATTAGAACAGTTTGACTAAATCAAATTGATTGAAATAGAAATGTTTTTAGCAGTAAAACTGTGTACTCATGCTAAACTAATTTCTTTGAAATAGAACTGATTATTTGTAAAAAAAAATGGATTTGGCATCAAATAACCTACAAAGGTCGGGCCGAGTAACAGCAGGACGCCCAGCTCTAACCTACATACAGCATCTCTATGAGTATACGGGATGTAGCCCTGAGGACCTGCCAGAAGCGATGAACGATAGGGTCGAGTGGCGAAAGAGGGTCAGGGATATCCGTGCTGGCGGCATGTCAGGATGATGACGATATATTTAACCTATTCAAATATATATGTTTAAAACTTAATTCAATAGAAACGTTGCAAAAATGTTAAACACCCATAAACATTCACTGAAAGTGATTTCCTAACTTTGAGGCATAAGATAAACAAAATTGGATCGCAGTGTCGTTAACATCAATCATAAACGAAATATTTGATGTCAACTCGAAGAAATATGAATATGTTAAAATAATTATAATTTTATAAAGTCATCAATTTTCATTTTGAAAATTATGTCTAACAATTTTTTTGTTTTTTTATAACGCAAGATGATCTTTGGCATAATTGCTGAAGAACTACATTTTGCTCGTAGATCAAAAATATGATTCTAGGTAAAATTTAAAAAAAATTTGAACTATTTACTTCCATACATGTGCCCGAAAATAACCACATCAGAAAATTCTCATGGTATAAGAAGAAAGAACGAATGTTTGGCAAGGAAAATTGGGCTTAGTAACTCTTTTAGATATATATAATAAAATAATTAGAAACCGTTAAGTAATCTTATTTGTGTCTACAAAATGTTTAAAATGATAGAAGGAAGATTGTATTCCTCAGTTTTTTTTAGTAGGTATGTCTGTCAGAATTTAAAGTGATGTTTAATATAACAATTTCCATTAACACCTCTTTGCGAAATGAAAATACCTAAGGCACCTTACTGACCAAGTGAAAGAGAAGTAGAAAGCTTTATAACTTTAAAATGGAAACACCAAAAATGGATCAACAAAAATTAAATAAGTAAAAAGATAAAAAGAAAAATCTGATCGAGAAAATAAAAACAGAGAATAAAGAAATAAGTAAAAATAAAAAGAAGGGACATAAACCGGAATAACAGATGAAAGAAATTAAAATAAAGATTCGTTTTCTTTTTTGATATGAAAACATAACAAAAAGGAAAGACAGGGAAACGTCAGAAGCATTGAGTTGAGGTCGTGGTGTAGCGGCTAATGAACTGAACTGTGATTTCATCATGAAAGAGTTTAAATTCGTCACTCTGTTATGTTCAGTTTTGGACTGGTACCTTGTGGAAAGGTATGAACGCCGTTATTTCTCCAACTATGGATTTAATAGTGCCACTTCTGTTTTTCTATATAGGTGGCTTTTGCATTTAATTACCCACGATGGGTGATATGCCATTAAACGAAGAAGTCAAAACCGAACAGAAAGCATGAAATAATGGAAAAGGAAAGAACCTGTTTCTTTTTTCCAACAGTTCGGTGAAAGCTGAAGAACTTTGTTAAAGAAAACAATTCAGTTTTATAAGCAACAAAAGACAAAAAACGTAGTAAATTTTGGATTGCAAATAAAATAATCAAATGAGAAAAGCCAATATGAAGGTAGTAAGAAGACAGAAAATAGAAGAAAAAAAAATGAAAAGATACACGAGGAATAGGGCAACAATGTATTAATGAAAAAAGAGGTTCTACAAGAAAAATACATTTATTTTAAAAGCAAAATTCAACAGAAGTATTGAGGGAGTTGAAAATAACAAAACAAGAAAAAATGAAAAGAGACGAAAAGAGAAACTAATATCAAATAAATAAAAAAGGGGGAGAAAAGTTCGCAAAAGTAGAAGAAGAAGAAGAAGAAGAAGAAGAAGAAGAAGAAGAAGAAGAAGAAGAAGAAGAAGAAGAAGAAGAAGAAGAAATCAATGTAACGTGAATAAAGTCAATGAAGAAGGTCAAAATAAATTGAAAATAAACAAGCAGAGAAAAATAGAATATGAAAAACAAACGAGGAAAAAAAAGCAAATGTAGGAAAGAAAGAGAAAATATAGAAAAGTAGAAATAAAGAATAATAAAAGTGTTTAGAATAAACGATGCATCCACACAAAAAAGTACAAGATTCAATAAAGAATATACGGATATTCAAAACAATATCAACAAGAATAGTGAGAAAATATGAATAAATATTAGGGAAATGAATTTAAATGACCTAAATGTGAGAGGAAAGTCAAGAAAAAGAAAGTCAAAGTCAAGAAAGAGAAAGAAAAAAAATTAAAGAAAAATAGTTTATAAGAATAAAGAAAATATAATTTGAAAAATAGGAACAGAAAATAATGAAAATGAAAGAAGCAAAAAAAAAGAAGAACGAGAAAGAATGAAAAAAAAGAAAAGGCAAAACTAACGACGAATAAAAAATGAATGTAATATATGGACTATCAAGAAATTATGATATAGGACGAAAAAAAACTTATACTAAAAAGGAATATATATATATATATATATATATATATATATATATATATATACTTTTTTTTTAATTGGGCGTTTATTTTTTTCTTCCCCTTAATTTAACACTCTTCATTTTATTATATATATATATATATATATATATATATATATATATATATATATATATATATAATAAAATGAAGAGTGTTAGAATAAGGGGAAGAAAAAATAAACACCCAATTAAAAAAAAGTGAGCATAAAAAAAGAGAACTAGACGAGAGAGAGAGAGAGAGAGAGAGAAAGAGAGAGAGAGAGAGAGAGAGAGAAACAAACAAACAAACAAACAAATAAATAAATAATAAACAAACAAACAAGCAAACAAGTATAGAGATGTGTTTGAAGAAAACAAAAAAGAGGGTAAGTAAAAGAGATTTTTGAAACGATAAAGAAAGAATTTATAAAAAACCTGTAAAAATAGAAAAAAAAATTAAAAAGACAAGGAAGGTAAAGAAGTCTGGCTTTAAAGCTGGGAAGCAAAGAAAAACAAAACTAAAAAAGGAATAAAAACAGATTTAATAAATAAAGAAAGAAAACAATATACAATTTCTTGAATAAAGAGGCATCAATGTAACGTGAAATGCGTAATAGAAAAATAAAACTTGAACCCATTTATGAAAATCAAAGACAGAATTTTTCAAAAGAAAAAAAGAAAGAAAGAAACAATTTAATTAAAGACAAAAGAACATAAAACAGAAGATAAAAAAATAATGAATGAATGAAAGAAATTTCAATATATCTGAAAGAAAGAAAGAAAGTGGATAAAATAAAAAAAGGAGATAGAAAGCAATGACTAAAACAGGAAAATAAAGAACAAAAAACGAAGGGAAAAAAAGACAAAGAAAGAAAATCTGATAGAAGAGAGAATACAAAATGAAAGATTAAGAGACGAATTTGTGAAAAAAAAGAAAAGAAAAAAACGAGAAAGAAAAACAGAAGATAAAAGAAAGAAAGAAAAAAGAATATAGAGAATAAAAGAGAATAAAGAATAAGCCGTGTTGACAAAAATTAGAACCAAAACAGAAGAAAAAAAAGAAACAGTATAATTAAGCAAAGACATAAAAAGAAAAATAAATTGATAAAAATATATATCAAACAGTGGTCGCAAAGAAGGATACACCAAAATGAAGTCTCTTAAAGGAGATGTGTCGAAGATGGACCTACATATTTGCCTGTAGAGTTAGCATCAGGAGTGTGCAGAAAAGAAGAGGTTACTGTCAAAGAAAATAAAAGAAAAAAGTTTGATAAATCAATAACGTATTTCATATTCGAAAAGGCCTCAGCAGGCCAAGAAAATCAATAAAACTTAAAGACATTTATTATAAACGTTTCCTCGCAACACACCACTTGAGGCCGAAATGAATATTTATGCACCTACAGAAATCATTTTCTAGTTTGGGAACACGAGCTCTACCATTCATTCCATATCTATATATGTGTCTTTTTCTCGATCGAGTTCTCGGGAAATCTTACATAGACAAATTCATGTTTATCTTTTGCTTATTTTTAGCGTATGTACTCGCGAGAGCGCGCGCAAACACAAAGAAACAGAGAAACCAAACCCACCTCTTATAAACATACACACGTGTGTGAATATGTGTATGTGTGCGAGCGTTAGAGAGAGAGAGAGAGAGAGAGAGAGAGAGAGAGAGAGAGAGAGAACGTGTGTGTGTGTGTGTGTGTGTGTGTGTGTGTGTGTGTGTGTGTGTTTCAAAGCTGAAGCTATATTTACCAAGACAGAAATGAATAATGAATGACACGTTAATTTCCTTCAAAATAGTTACCTTGCCATTCAACACACGTACTCGAGTAGATTTTTTGCTAGCTCAACCCGTTTCTAATATTACGCTTTGATATGGTGTAAGGATGGTGTGTAGTTTTCTTTTTAATGTCTTTTACTTGCCTAAATTCTAGCGTCAGAGGAATATAAAGATTAGTAATCAAAAATATACATAGCTTTGAGGAAGATTTGGTCCATAATAACAAAACTATACTTCGACATTTTGGTGATTCAGTGAAAACAGCTAACGAAAACGTATTGACACTGCTCAATAAAAGTATTTAGAATTTTTACTGAATTTACATTATCACTTTATATATATATATATATATGGAAGTAAATAATGGAAAAAAACCGATGGTATGGGGGAAAAATTCAAAAACAAAGTAATCGAAAAATGATAAATTCATTACAAAGTAAAGTCGATGTTAAATGGAGCTTCGTCAGGACTTTAGCATGGTAAAATAAATGTTCATAAAACAACGATGGATGTCTATTATTGTATTTTATTGAACATCCATAGAGGATCTATCAACATTTGTTTCGCCATCTTATAGTCCTCATGAAGGTTCATTAGAACTGAAACGTTTTAACGTAGACTTGCTTTCGTAATAAATTCCTTCACTTTCGGATTACTTTGTTTTGCAATTTTTCTACACACACACGGATATATATATATAATTTTGTTTCTATTTTCATACATATTACTTAAGTCTGACAGCGTGAAAAAATAAGATGCTACAATTTGTAAATAAAAAAGAGTATTTCACTAACTCATCTCTGAGAAAAAGATTAATAATAAAGAAAAGACTAAAAATCCCCGTATTGCTTAAAAATAATCAGCCAGGACCGTAATGTCTTGCAAAAAAAAACAGCGACCGTGTTACCTAAGTTAATATGTAAAAGTTCTCAATATACTTACTAGAGCGAAAATCGAATAACTGAAATTGCCAGAAACTACCAACCTAGATTTAGCCTGACAGATCATTAGGGTAAGTCTGATAGAAATTATCCTGAATATCTGTTAGGTGAAACCTAGGTAGGTAGTTTCTGGGTCTTTTAAATATTATATATATATATATATATATATATATATATATATATCATGTCGTCCACCAGCACAGATATCCCTGACCCTCTCTCGCAAATTCTTCCTATCGTTCATCGCTCCTGTCAGGTCTTCAGGGCTACATCCTGTATCCTCACATAGCTGCTGTATGTATGTTCGAGCTGGTCGTCCTGCTTTTGTCCGGCCATATGTGGGGGTCAATAGGAGTACATCACTTATGAGCTCGTCCCTGCTTCTCCAGCAGTGTCCTGCATGTCTGGTTCGTCTAACTTGGATAGTTTTCGTGATGAGAGGCAGGTGGCCGTATAGTTGGTGACTGGTGGGGTGTTGCCTCCAGGACTTGCTCAATATTGCTCGAAGCGTTCTTGTGTAATTGCTGTCTAGCTTCATCTCCAGCCGTTTAGTTAGCGTCCAAGTAGTACACCCATACAGCTGTATCGATACGACCACTGCCTGGAAGAAACTGCGTTTCCATATGATCGATAGCCTATCGATAGCTGTCTATGCCTTCGTTAGACGCGTGTCGATGTCTTTTTCGGTTGATGAGAGACTGTTTCCTAGGTAGGTGAATTTGTCGACTAGTTTCAGAGAGGTTCCGTCTAGTGTGGATATGTCACCTGTTTGATTATAGCACATATATTCCGTTTTGTGGGCATTGACATGGACACCAATGCCTGCTGCAGCTCGTTTCAAACTATGCAGTAGTGTTTCGGCTTGGTTGGGTGTATTTGTCTGTATCGGTGTAGTCGGCGTCGGTAATTGTTTTTGCGGGGTATCTTTTCTTTGTCAGCTCGATATTATTATTATTATTATTATTATTATTGTTGCTACTATTATCATTTACTTCTTTAGAGATTTTTTTTACATTAGTGTTAGCTGATGGTTTTTCACAGGAGTTTGAGTGACAACAAGTCTCATCAAGTCTCCAGGACTCGTTTCAGGATTATTGCCGTTCTTAGCAATGCTGTCGTTTGGATAGTCACTACCCGTCCGCCAACTTCCAAGTCCTCCAGGCCTTTTATTAATCCTTTAGTTATTGTGCCTAAAGCACCAATCACAGTTGGCACAATCGTTACTTTCATGTTCCACAGCCTTTTTAATTCTCTAGCAAGGTCGAGGTACTTATCCTTCTTTTCAATTTCCTTCAGATTTATTCTGTGGTCAGCCGGGACAGCAAAGTCGACAATTTTGAAAATTCTCTTTTTTTTGTGGATTATTATAAGGTCTGATCTTCTGTCCGTGATTAGGTGATCCGTTTTTATGTTAAATTCCCCTAGGAGTTTATGCGTGTCATATTCTAGGACAGGTGCTGGGTTGTGCATATACCATTTGTTTGTATGGTCGAATTGAAATTTCCTGCACATTTCCAAGTGGATCCCCTTGCCGACCCAGTCGTTTCTCGCCTTATACTACTTCCGTGCTTATTTGCTGCATTCGCTTATTATGTGATTGATCGTTTCGTCTCTGTCACCGCATAGCTTACATTTACTCTTTTATTCCGTCTTATCTATTCTCGCTTTGATATAATTGGTTCTTATCGCGTTGCCCTGTGCTGCTATTAGGAGGGATTCCGTTTCTCTCTTAAGGTTTCCTTTTCTTAGCCAGATCCAGGTTTTCTGGTGTGAAATGTTGATTATTAGACGTTTAAAGCAGCCATAGAGTTGTTTTTCCTCCCATTATTTTCCTAGTTGTTGTCATTCCATCGTCTATCGTGTTGTACGTATCGACTCTGATGGTTGTAATTAGTCCTCGTTCGTGTTTTTCTATGTAGTCTTCGAGACGTTGTATCGATGCGTCAACGCTGTCTTCGATGCTGGCAATTCCTCTTCCTCCCTCTTTTCTAGATACATATAGTCCGTCAACGTCGTCTCTGGGGTGTAATGCCTTAAGTTCCTCTCTGGTCCACTTGAGAAAGGGTCCGGAATATCTGACTAGGGGCACAGCCTTAGGAACTGTTCTCATTCAAACAATTTAGTTTAATATGCGTATAGTTTTTTTGTTTACACACAGTTAAATGTCAAAACAGTTCTATTCTGAACAATACAGTTTTGCGTAGTACAGTTTCAATTTCAAAAACAATTCTATTTCAAGCAATTCAGTTTGGTATAAGTACGCGGATTAGTTCTATTTGACCCGTAAATAGAGCCTTATCAGTGCTACCTCTCCAAGCCAGAGTGGACCTGGAAGCAATGGCAATGAAGGGATACAGCGCATTCCCCAAAGCTCCTGCAATACTGGAACATCACCATCAGATTATTTAGTATCATATCCAGGACTCCCATTGTGGGGTCTTTCCTCTCTGTAAAGATTCAATTGGTGTATTCTACAGACCCAGCCAACTGAGTAACTCTAAAATGAAGAAAAAAAAGAAATGAGAAAAAGACATTTTCAGCGGATGATTATGGGTTTCCAATTTCATTAATAAATATTAGTAATGAAATAAAACTAAGATGAGATTTAAATTGAGAATTTTGTAATGTCCTTCTGGCCAACATTCAATCACTTTTGATTTATCAAATGCTTTGTAAGCGAGGGTCTTTATCTCTCACCCACCTCTCTCTCACTCTCTCATCGGTAGGGGTGAAGAAAATTAATAATAACAAAATAAACTAGATTTCATTAATTTATTATGAAAATATTATTACTAATTATATATGATATTTTCAAAAATAAGAACACGGAATATACAGTCATGAACCTTTTTTATTCACAATGTCTTTTCTCTAGCTATTTTATAAATCGTTATTACAGCAACACTTTTCATGATTTTAAAGCCCCGTAGAAGTTTTTTTTTTTTTATAAATGAAGTGTTCAACGTCAACTTTCATAATAAAATTATCAAATTCAGTTTATTTTCTTTTTTCTACTTTTCTTCCTACTGTCGGACTTCGTGTCCTTATTTACTTCCTTGTGTGTGTGTTTGTGTGTGTGTCAAATAAACCGATTTCCATATCTAAAAAAATCTGTTAATTTTCGGGAAAAAATCGATCAGAGAAACTGTAGCTCGAGTATCTCTATTGTTAACAAATCGGCCCCTTCATTTAGGACGCAGCCATTTTTTAAAAATTTATTCGTGTTGGCAGAGAATGAATTTTGGATTGCCTCACGAAATTTCAAGAATCAAAACAAAAAAATATTCTAAGAATTTTTTTTCCCGCTTTGATATTAAAAAAAGAGTTTTTAAACAATCATAATCATAAATAAATCTAACCAGATTTTATCTAATTTAGAGCCGAATTTTATGCTATAGATAAAGCAATTAAATAGATGAATTTTCCGTAGATTCTAGATACTTTTCTATTTCTATTCAAATTTATCTTTATTTCTCATGTTTGAAAATCTAACATTCAGTTTCTTCAAGTCCGTATTACATTTCAAAATCCCTTGAATATTTTTTAGAGCGAAGATAACTTGATTGCTTTGATGTGCTTATATTAGCATTACATTCCTCGCTGTTGATTCTAAACCTATCTTACACTAACATCATTGAGTTATGATATTTCCTTTCATATAAAGAAATTTTTTTTGCTCGAACTAATTTTCCTTTTTCGAGAAGATACTTTGTAATTTTTATTTTTTAACGAACTTTTCTCTCAAATTAGAAACTTATTTCAATTTATACAAATGCGTTTTATTCTATCATTTACACACTTTTCCGGTCCATATATAATATAATCTACAATATAATCAATGTGTTCTCAATATCGGTTATTATGCATATGTAGATTTAATTTAGGATAGACACAGAATCACCAACGCTATATGGGTATTACTATAATCCTAACGTAATTATCAGACGAATATATATATATATATATATATATATGGCTTGTTTTCGTGAAGGAAGATCCAGAACCGGGTGTTCCACACCATTGCTGGTATGTTTGTGCCCGTTAAGAGATTGACAGTGATGTCCCCAGCTGGTCAAGACGTGATCGTATAGGGTTGCCGTTCCTTCTCCGGGTATTTTATCTTTGAGAACAGCCTTGTGGGTGTTTTCAAAAGAGGAGAAATCATGGCTGGTCGTGAGACACGAGGTGACTCAGTTCTCTGTTCTCCGATAGAGACTCTTGATATCACAGACACCAACGGATTTTTTCAACTAGTCATTCAATCGCTTCGATGATACCTCTCTTTCTCGATGGCTGGTAAAGAGTTCCTTACATCGTATAATTCTATGCAGACTAAATATTTCTCTCATTGAGGTCTTTCCTACTCAGCGTCAAAGGGTCTTGAGTATTATCGCCTTAATTTTGGTGATCTTCGCCTTTTCAAGGAAGTCAGTATTAGGCAACGAAGTTACTTCAGTGAATGATGAAGGTAGAAATGCAGCAACCCTACTGGAATCACCCGAGGAGTTTTATGTGATGACCCACGACTCTGATACATGTAGGACGATGGCAAGAACTATCGTTATCTACACGGAAATGTTTCTGCCTTTCTCCAGGTGTCTCTTGCACCCCATGCATTTTTATAGTCTGATAAATGCACTGCATGACTTTGCTGTTAACTTCTTTGATGGACCGCCTTCAATTCAATCACTGTAAGAGTGATGTGGGAAAGGCATAACTCTTTCCGAAGCGTAGGCTGTTGGAGTATCTCTCTCTTCAATAAACTGACATCTTGCCAAAAGAGTTAGGTAGCCTTTGGGAAACAGGAAGTGATGAACTGCAAAGAATCTCCGTGCGTGCAATAAAAGCGGCATTGAAATCAAAGAAGAGGTTCCGGATCTGTTGCTCTAGTGTTTTCGTTCAGGCCTGTAATCGTCAGAGATTAAACAAACTGCATCCAAGACGGTATCTGATGTAGACTCCATTCCCATCATCAAGATCCTTCTTGGCCTTTTTGAGGATTATGCAGATAAATATGGTGAATATAGACGGTGCCAGGACCCAACATTCATCGTGAATGGCTCTGAGAGGTCATTGTTGCAGGAAATGGCCCCGAAGGTCTTCCTGCAGTTGGCTGATCATGTTCATGAACATAGGTTGTCATGGTTCACTTTATCGAATGATTTAGTCACATCAACAAACACAACGCATAAACTCCAGTTTTGCTCCAGGCACTTAACTTGGAGCTTCCGGAAAAGGAATACCCTATATGCAATGGTCTTGTTGGCTTTAAAACCACGTTGGTTTGGTGAAAGGTGTCCTAGGTAATGGAAGGTATCAATATGTTTAGCAGGAATCCTTGCTAGCATTTTTCATTTTATGGAATGGAAAGCAATCCTCAAGTAATTCGAGCAGCCAGATTTTCCTCTATGTCCTTGAACAAGATAATGATGATGCACTGCTAAAATCTTAGAGTAGTTCATATATATATATATATATATAGAGAGAGAGAGAGAGAGAGAGTGTGTGTTTGTGTGTGTGAGTGAATGAGAGAGAGAGAGATTGAGTGAGAGAGAGAGAGAAAGAGAGGGAGAGAGAGAGAGGCGCATGAGGTGTAATGTTTATTGTCAGAGTAAATGAATACTGCTAACTGAATTCAAATCCTTGACTTGGCTGTTAATAGATAACGCTCATACTTTTGGAAAAGATAAGCATCCGAAAATTCTCTTTCTTGCGAGCGGACCAAGACTCTTCCATCTTGCTATGGCAACTCATCTAGGAGAAGGAAAACTCCGAATTTAAAACTAAACAACTCTACTGATAGAGTTGATTTTTGTTGCATCATGTTCGGAGGAGGTGTTGGTTAATATCTCTCAATCAAACTATCAATCTATCAGTAACGCTCCAAAAGATGATAAACGTTACGTTGCAGGCTTCTGACAGCTTTCTCGTTGCAATTCCTTGTCCAATGTTTAAATTAATATAAACAAATGTGTGAAATACTTTCTATTTTGTCGCTTATAATCATTATGTAAGAGACATTATTAAAAGCTAATAACAGATTACTTTCTCTTATTCATCTATTTATTTCCAATTCATTACAATATAAATAATGTAAACATGGCGAAATTCCCTATGGAGAGTAATGACCAACAAAGGCGGCCTTCAAGTCGATCAATTTATCGATAATTTACCAATAGAAAAAAGGTATTGGATTCTTTTGAATTTTTTCTTAAAAATCGATATATGCACTATATACATTTAACGTTTTATAAAATACATATTTTGTGCATTTATATACATATATATGTTTAGTGACGGGCACCTTGGGTGGTGAAATGGTTAGCAAGCTAGTCTAGCAAACCTTCACGAGTGAGTTCGATTCTCACTGGGTGCTCTATTCATGCGGAACAAGGCCGCATCTGAGCAGAATGGCTTAGTAAATTACTACATATCTGTAGTGACATCTTTGGGTGTTTCTTTGTTTAATAACATATCAAACTTCCTGGATTAATTAATGCCAAAGACATATTTGTATAAAGGGCAGTAGCAGGGATACTAACCTAGAGCCAAGGGTAAAAAGGAGGCCATAGTTTTCCCACGGGTATTTGTTTTAAAGTGAAAATAAAAAGCTCCAATGCAATTCGAACTCACTTACCACGATTTTGTAAAAGGTGTGCTACTGCTCCACGTGGAATTGCTTTGAATGCTGGATAGAATTTAATAAATCATAAATTCAATTAAAAATCCCTTCTTATACGGATACAAGAAGCCAAAGTCCAAATACTAAAACTGGGAGAGGCTAAGAACATATTTGAAATTTCTATGATTTTTATTGATCTGATTCAATCACCATTCAATACCACGGCACCATGAAACATGTAAAAGAAAGCAAGTCTTGGTTTTCTGGAATAGCTATCTTTTTGGAGACGAGCCATTTTTGAAGACTGAAAGCCGCTTCCTTTATATCCTTCAGTCATGGCCAGGGAAGACGATTAATGCCTTTAAATAATTGCTTTAGGAAACGTTTAAAATGGACCAACAAAATAACCGCCAATAGCGTATGTTCGAAAGGAAATACATTAAACATACACATATTCATGTTCATTCTTATAATTTTGTTCATGAGTCAATTAATAAAAAAAAGCAACTTATTCGATGCATTACGTGTTATATATCATCATCATCGTCATGTCGTGCCGCCAGCACGGATATCCCTGACCCTCTCTCGCCACTTCTCGCTATCATTCTTCGCCTCCGGCAGGTCTTCAAAGTTACATCCTGTGTCCTCACATAGTTGGTGTATGTAAGTTCGAGCTGGTCGTCCTGCTTTTGCACGGCCATATGTGGGGGTCCATAGGAGTACATCACTTATGAGCTCGTCCTTGCTTCTCCAGCAGTGTCCCGCGTGTGTCTGGTTCGTAATATATATATATATATATATATATATATATATATATATATATATATATATATATACTGATTTCTTCTTTTCATCTTAACGCATGAGAACGCAGCTGATTAGTTAAAGATATAAAAAGATGATTTGCTTAAAGTGGTTAAAGTTTCTGAGATGCGATCTTCACATTTTGGAGGAACTGGTGACACTGGT
>OY757907.1:113811736-113936736 GCA_963585895.1 Sepioteuthis lessoniana
AGGCAGTTACTGTCGTAGGATGGCTGTCACGTGATTTGATAGCATCACTCCCAATGCTGTGGGGAAATCCGGAGGAAATCTCATGGTTTCAAACTATTTCTCCGTCTAAACATCACGGCAAATATGCCACTTTTTTCTCTTGTTTTTTTTATTAGCTTAACCACTCACGGAATTAAGCGTTGCATTTTTTTTCAAAATCAGTTGATTTTTTTTTAGAAAGACTTGTCCTGAAAGTTTGAAACGAATATGAATCGATTCCTTCTCGTTCTTTGCGGCCTTATTTGTTATATAATTGTTTTTTTTATATTTCCCTGGATATATGTAATTATTATTTTACTCTAGAGGTTTTCATTCGTGTAGTAACTGGTGGACTGCACAAAAGTTCAAGTGACATCAAGTCTCTTCAACCGTCCACAACTCTTCTAAATATTCTAGCTGAGTTGTTGTTAGTACAGTCTTAGTTCTTACTCGGGCTTCCATTTCTATCAGAACCGTTCAACGAGATTCGCTCCTTACTGGCATCTCAGATAACATCTCAGATCTTTAACAAGGTCCAGGTATTTATCTAGTCTTTTATTTTTATTTATTACTTTGTGATCATTTTATCGGTTAGGTCTGATTTCCATATAGTCGATAGCCTATTGATAGCTGTCCATGCTTTCGTTAACCTCGTTTCGATGTCCTTTTCGGTTGATTCGACGCTGCTTCCTAGGTACGTGAATTTGTCTACTAGTTTAAGAGGGGTTCCTTCTAGAGTGGAGATGTCCCCCGTTTGGTTATAGCACATATATTCCGTTTTGTGTGCATTAACATGGAGGCCTATGCTTGCTGCTGCTCGTTCCAAACTATGCAGAAGTGTTTCGGCTTGGTCAGGTGTATTTGCCAGTATCGCTATGTCATCGGCGTAGTCGGCGTCGGTAATTGTTGTTGCGGGGTATCTTCTGCTTCTTTTCTTCGTCAGTTCGAAGCCATTCTCTTTGATTTTGTCAATCGATGTTCTAAGTACGTAGTCTAGACAAATGATAAAGAGGTACGGAGCCAGCGTGTCCCCTTGTAGTACTCCTGCTACAATGTCGAAGTATTCTGTGTCTCCATCCGGTGATCGTACTTTTACTTTAGTGTTTCTATAGAGAATCGTTATTGCTGCTACGGTTTCTTTAGGTATGCCGTACGCTAGTAGGATTTGTTCCATTTTTCCTCTGTGAATGGAGTCGAAAGCCTTGGTAAAGTCGACAAATATTAATGTCGCTTGTAGGTTCTTTGCCCGTACACCTTCAAGGATTCTGCGGATGGTTAATATTTGTGAGGTCGTGGATCTATTTCTTCGGAAGCCATTTTGGTTTTTTCTAAGTATGTTGTCGATTTTGGGTTCTATTCGGTTCGTAGTAGGGCATTGTAGATTTTGGCAGCTATGGATGTAAGTGTTATGCCTCGGTAGTTTTTGGCTAATCCTAGGTCCCCCTTTTTAGGGAAGGGGAGTATGCATCCCTTCATCCGAAATGCAGCTTCTTCCAGGCAACGGTCACATCGATACTGCTATATGGATGCACTACATGGACGCTAACAAAACGGCTGGAGAAGAAACTAGATGGCAATTACACAAGAATGCTGCGTGCAATCCTGAACAAGTCCTGGCAGCAACACCCCACAAGACACCAACTGTACGGCCACCTGCCCCCTATCACGAAAACTATTCAAGTTAGACGAACCAGACATGCAGGACATTGCTGGAGAAGCAGAGATGAACTCATAAGAGATGTACTCTTATGGATCCCCACACATGGCCGCGCAAAAGCAGGACGACCAGCACGATCGTACATTCAGCAGCTATGTGAGGATACAGGTTGTTGTCCTGAAGACCTACCTAGGGCGATGAACGATTGGGAGGAGTGGCGAGAGAGGGTCAGGGATATCCGTGCTGCCAGCACGATATGATGATGATGACTTTGTGATCTCCTTGAACGGCGAAATTCAATAATCGTCGTATTCTTTTCTTATTAAGGACTACAACTTAGTCTTCTGACGTTGATTAAACGATCCCTTGTCCCAGAAAATCCTTGAGTATTTAGTCTGTCTTATTTTTCAGGAGGACTTTTGTTCAGGGCATATACCATTTGTCTTTATGATCAAAATTTAAACTCTTGAACAATTTCCAACGGATACTCCTTCTCATCCACTTGGCCATACATGTACTTAATTTGTGTCGATGTGCATCATTTGCTTATAACAAGAATCGTCTTTAATTCACTTTGTTGATGTATATATATATATATATATATACATATATATATATATATATATATATATATATATATATATATATATATATATAATATATATATATATTTAATGCGATGAAATTTAGTCTGCCCCCCCCAGGGTTTCATGGAGTTTTTACAAAACAACAATCATCAGGCAGTTAACAAAATGAAATTTTATTAACTCTGGACGATTGTTGTTTTGTAAACCTCTATGAAACCCAGGGGTTGCAGACTAAATTCCGTCGCATTAAATATATAAATCTGCTATATATTCATTCCTGATTATCATATAATAGCTCTATCCTATATATTGAGCACTTTCCATATCATATTGCACTTGGTTCACCACAAAGTGATTTATGTATATATATATATATATATATATATCAACAGAAACATTTTATCATATGTTTAAATTTCTGAGATAAGCTTGATGATTTTTATCCCTTGGAATCTTTCGATTATTGCCTTCACCTTCATTTTAAAGTAGGACTCATAGCCCAACAGATATAGGTGTTTGGTTTAAAAGAGTTTTCTAAGTGTAATCATCTGAAGTTTGCAGGCTCAATCTCGACTAAAGGTAAATAAAAATAAATACTTTCTTTAGCTTAACTTTTGATTCGCTGATGGTTAATGGAATGAGAACAATATGACCTCGAGGATTAAATTTAAATAAAGATTATCTTCGAAGTTCCGTGTGAGCTCCACAGTTCGACATGCTAATCCTGAAGGTCGATAGTCACATTGGCCGAAACATTGTGAGTTTGAACATGAGGATAATAGTCTGAATATTCTCAGTGATTATAATTTTATCATAGGTTTAAACGAAAATATTTATTGACCATGATGAAAATTAAAACTAACAAATGAATAGCTAAACGTTTTCCTACCTCACTCGTCAGAGCTATAACGGAGGTAGTCATACGATTAAGAAATCTACACATTGAAAGTGGAGGATTGTAATAGATGTCTAAATTTCTGAGACGAAGCTTGTTGATTTTTATCATTAAGGGTTTTCGGACTCAGACTATTGTCTTCATCTTTATTGTTATTTCTACAACGTTTCGGCAGAAATGTCCTCCGGCCTTCTTCAGGTGTTTGTCGAACTCGAGAACCTTCACGGAACTTCGAATCAACGGGGGTCACCTGTTCTAATTCTGTTAGCCATAACCGAGTACAAGTGTTAAGTATTCATGTGTTGTTACTCGCGTGTAGTCAGGATTGAACCTTCAACCACCAGATGATTGTCTCCTTAGAAGCTTAGGGATAACCGTGACGCCATGTGTCCTTGTGGACAATTCAGAGTGCATTTTTGGGACTTATAAACTTAATGTTCTTACTTGACTAGAATTACCACTATTATGTATGATTTTTTACCTGTGCTCATATTCAGGTTTTTTTTTCATCTAGCCTTCTAAATTATTGGTTCCCATATTGTATTCAGCTCGATATTTGGTCTACTCATGGATTCAATTAAGGACGTAGTTCGAAGTTCCGTGATGGTTCCTGAGTTCGACAAACACCTGAAGAAAGCCAGCGGACATATCGGCTGAAACGTTGTGGAAATAACAATAAAGATAAAGACAATAGTCCGAAAATCCTTAATGATAAAAAGATTGTAATAGAGTTGGGCTAAAAGACTACAATAATTCCAAGTAGACGTTCCTTCTGCTTTAAGAAGAAATACTGACTGGAGTCTCCAAGATTTTAAATGGAAAGGAGAGTGGGATTTAAAATGCCACCAAACTGTATAGTTAGTCTTTTCTTTTTCATCAGTTAGTTTTAATTTTCATCGTGTTATATATATATATATATAAAGTAGCAATTATAATCTCCAATTCAAATTGTCTCTTTTCTACGACTTGTGGAACCATATCCAGATCTCCAGCAGCGATTGGTATTTTCTTCATCCTTATGTGCCACGGGTTTTTATGGCTTAGGTAAGGTCCCGGCATTTTCTGAGTTCTTTTTTTTTTACTTTTCTTTTTTCCCTCTACATTCATGTGGAAAGGCAAGGTCCAATAACAGATACGTTTGTTTCTAATTAATAATTACAACCCAGTATGACAGTGTTACCGGGAATGGGGGAGCCGTTTGTATTTCAGTGTATCAGATGATGGAATGCACGAGGATCATTAAATAAGTTTCCAGACTTTTTTCGTATGGACACTTTTATTGATAGTACACACATGAAATTCTAGTCCCCTTCGAAGTAATCTTCTCCGGCTGCAATGCACTTATTGTACCGTTCCAACAACTTCTTGAAGACCCCATGGAAGTCCTCTTGTGTGTGCGTGTCAATGACTTTCGTCACAGCCTCTTTCATCTCCTCAATTGTCTCATAACGACAGCCTCTGAGCTTACGGAATAACAAAAAGTCACAGGGAGCAATAGGGACGGTGAGGAAATGTCTTGATACCTATCTTGGTCAAATAGTCTGTGACAAGGATGGAGTTGTTGACTGGTGTCTTGTCCTGGTGGAAATGCCACTGTTCCGATTTGAAGAGTGTTGACCTCTTCCGACGGACTCTCTTGCTGAACTCCCTTAAAACCTCAACATAGTAACCCTAACCCTAACCCTTTGGCCAATCAGCTCTGCTGTATTGACTTCCTTACTCATTCCACACCTCTCATCATCCCTCACAGACTCCATGGCTTCCTTGAATCTCTTATGCCACTCAAAAACCGATGCTCGATTCATCCAAGGTGGTTGAAAAGCAGTCTGAAGCGTTCCATACGTTTCTGTGGCATTTTTACCAAGTTTAAAACAGAATTGCATATGGTTCTTCTAAAGTTTCCTGACGTCTAGATTGCATTTTTGAAATTCACCTGTAGTGACAATCAGGCTTTAATTCCTGTTGTAGCTGTTCATTTGAAGCCGAAATCATAAGAATTAGCCAGTCATCTCATATGATGTATAGCAATAGCATACTGAATTTTCAAGAGTCTACGATAATTTTAAATGCGTGTACAAAAAAGTCTGAAAACTTATTGAAGGCATCACGTATCAGATAATGGAATGTATCTCATTTTCTGACATAATCGGGTTCGTGCATATATGTGTCAGCTTCGTCAAATCTTAATCTCTTGCACAATTCTTTGTGAATCGCTTTTCTAGCCAAGTCGTGCTTTGTTTTGTATTCCATTTGTGCCAGTTTGCTATATTCTTTTTTTATGTGTATAATTCTTTCATCTTTCTCGGCACATATCTTATTCTGTTGCGTAATATTAATTATCATTATTCTTTCACTCTGAGAATTTTTAAAACTGGCATTGGCTGGAGGACTTTCACAGTAGTCTGTATGATAAAAAACCTCGTCAGGTCTTTAGGAATCCTCTTAAATTCAAGTCATTCTCAGCAAAAACGTGTCTGTATGGCTTCGATTCTTCTCGATTTCCAATTTCTTCAGTATTTTTCCTAAACTCTGGGAAATGTTCCAAGACCTATGTTTGTTACGGTTACCTATTATAACATTATATTTTTGTTCGGCACCAATTTTAATACAATTGCCTGGCCGTTACCAAATATGATACTATGTCTACTACTGTAATACTTTTTTGGCATGGCTCCTCTGTAACAATATCGTAGTCACTACTAATAACTCACATATTTGCACCAAATGCAATTCTGTTGCGCATGACAATATTTGCTGTACCAAATGTAATAATAATTATTAGTCTTATCCTAGTAACGGCGCCAAATGCGGTGCTATAGTTGTTACGGTACTTTTATTGTGGGCCTATCCTGGTACGGCGCCAAATGTATTTTCAGATTGTTTGTTTATCAATCCTCTCAGTTCCCACGTTGTGTTTGAAAGATCCACAGATAGAAGATGACACAATCTCTCCGGAAGTTCTTCTAAAAGTCGGGGGTATTCGTTGAGAAAATATCCTGCGTGTTGGCAACTCAAAGACGAGAAAACCTCTCCGTTAATGATTAACAGTTAATTATTGAAACACAATGATGCAAAAATAATTCATACAATATATATATATATATATATATATATAGAGAGAGAGAGCGAAATTGTCATTTTTGTCATGTTTGAGAGGCAGACAATTGAGGTATTTGGCTGGGGTAGTTTTTCTATCTTATTCAATTTTTCGGAGAGTGAGGCTTTTGCTGGAGAGGCTTTAGTTCTTGGAGACATTACTTTCTTTATTCTCTTGTCCTTGGTATGGTCATCGGATAGCTGATTCTCCCAGGAACAAACACACCTGATTGGCTCACCAACCACGGATCATTTTGTATACTTTACTACTTTTTGACTGGTTTGCCAATCAAATCTGCTGATCTACGTTTATGGGAAAAGTATTCCTGTCACATATCAGATTTTGATTGGTTATTCAATCAAACCTTAATATAGGGGCTTGTTTAATTAAGGATCCCTGCTCATGACTTGTGGGGGAGTATTTCTTTTTACTTTAACCAAAACAAAAATCAAACATCTGGTCTTTTTGTACCATATTCACAATTAACGCTAGATACTGCCATGTGCGAAATAGACATATAATATTCATAACGATAGAACATAAAAAGAACATGGGAATCTCGAAATTCGAAAACACGTAACGACTTCTTGTTCAGGTACGAAACCTTTTTATTACTTTTGAGTTAAAGGTTTCGACATGAGGAGAGACACAATCTCGCTATGCCGTCTTATTCATTTGGCCCCTATCTCGTGCGGCACCCAGGGCGCGCAAATTCGTCTCGCATCAGCGAGCCCCAAAATTCGAACCTCCTCGTTTGGTGTCTAAATTTCAACTCACTTAACTTTCTTTCAATTCTCCACAAACCTCTGCGCGCTTCCGGTGCGTGACGTCTCTCGCACTCCGTCACCCGTTTCGTCTCGGACTATTGTGACATCTCTGAGTGACACCTTTGTCCGCCAGCGCGCGCCCGCGTTAACAACTGCATCAATGTTTGAACCTAACTAACCCATGTGCTTAGCCGAAAGGTTCTCAGCCTAACTAAACCCAAAGGCATGAACCGAAATCCCTCGGCTATTATATTACATTTTCACCCCGATTGGTGGGCAAGAGATGTCATGATTTAAATTGCGTCAATGCACTGACAAATATCGAAACCTGTTTACCTGTAGGTTTGACAATATGAAAGTTCGATTAGAACTGAACTTTGAAATTAACTTTTCAATTTCTTTCAAAGTAGATTAGTTTGTTATTTTTAAGTCGTTATAAAAGGAAAATTACATTTTTCATAATAGAAATTTTATCATATTTACCAACCCCTCCGCTCGGGCAGGATATGACAGAAGGTCAATTTTTAAGCGGAGTTTAACAGGTTTGAATTCAGAGTTTTCCTTCTCCTAGACTAATTGCCTCACCAAGGCTGAAGAAACTAGTCTGCCCTACTATTTAGCCATAGCTGGAGGGAAAATAATTGGATTCATACCTTTCCCAAGGGTATTAGTGCTATGTGAAATAGAATTTTTTTATCATACTCTACATAAGCTTTTAGTACCAGTGAATACGTCTGATTGTAATACAGTCCTTGTAAGTTTTGTAATCCTTTATATTCTATTCCTCTAGTTGTGATTTTAAAGTATGTACTCAGTTGAAGTATAACCTTTATTCTCCTTATTGTTAAAGTAGTATATTTTAATTCGAAAAACGTGTGTGAATTCCATGATGATGCTTTGTCAAAATTTAAGACTTTTTAGCAACACTAATTTCAAAATAAATTCATAGAAAGTAAAAAGGAAAAAAAATATCGTTAAAATATCAATTTTAGTTCTTATTTCAATACAAGGATAACCCTCTTCATGAAAGTAGTAAAAATCATTTTCATCTTCTTCCCGTGTTTGATTTATTAGCGTATAAAATATTGGTTGAAATAATATTCCTTACCATTAACGGAAAGACGAAACGAAGATATAAGTTGCAACCGAAATACAACGAATCAACTTCAACAATTAATAAACGTTAATGCTTAATTGCAATTTTTTAAGGATTATCTTAATAACAAGGGTGACAGGTGTACCCTATATAAAAAGAAATTAAGAATGAAAACTCGAACACGAGATTAAAAAAAAACCTTCATAATCGTACGGCTATTTTTGGAAGGTATTCGTATTCGTACATCTATTTTACAGGCTTATCATAAATATACACTTACACCTTAGAAAAGTAATAAATTTAATCCTGTTTATAGATGAATTACAAATAATCTTAACATACAAAAATACAGTTGACATTTTTTCGACGTATTTTTTTTTTATTTCTATTGTTTTTTAGAATGCAACATTTCTTGTTTGGATTTTTATGTTAACGTTTGGGAAAATTGTCATAAACTTACAAATTGATATCATTTTAATTCCATTAATCTTCATTTGTTTTGTCAGAAAATTGTTTATTATACTTCTTGAATATAAAGATGAACTATTTTCATTATAACATTTTTGTTTGTCTTTTTTTTTTTTAACTTCTTCTTATACTTCACTTTTTAACGTTACACTTATTTAAAGTTACACTTATTTAACGTTACATTTTTAATGTTATATTATTTCAATGTTACACTTTTTAAACATTACACTCTTTTAACGTTACATTTTTAACGTTACATTTTTTACCGTTACATTTTTTAACGTTACACTCTTTTAACGTTACATTTTTTTACCGTTACATTTTTTAACGTTACACTTATTAGTGTGAAGTAAACTTTACTGTAGATTTCGTCGGCATTCACTAAGCTTATCAGTGGGGCTTAAAATACGATGACAGTATCCCCTGCAGATGAGGAAGAGTCCAACTCCATCCAGAATAAGTGGTATACCAGGTATAAGATCGGATAGTGATGCTCCTGTTCTGGAGATATGGATATTAAATAAACCATCGTTGTTTTTACTCCCTGGTACATATACATATGCGCCAAATATATATATTTAAAAAACTGCGTAAATTCTTTTCCTTTTGGCCGTCCTATTGGACGGCAAAAAGAAAAAAAAAAGAAAAGAAAAATAAATAAACAAAAAAGTATTTTGAACGTGCAATTAATCCGATTCCCTAACATTTGCGTATAAAGTAGCGCTAGACGCGTAGAATGCCGTTAAAATATAAAATCAATATATATTCACGTTGCATATTCTGTAGGAGTACCAAGGACCGTAGATAAAAACCGTTTGTTGGCAAAGGCTCCATGGTGGAATTGGTTGAAGAGCTGCCGATGAAAGATGGTCTCCTAGGATAGAGGATGCACGTTTAATTCTCATCGGAATTTATTTCCTTTAATGATTGAAGGTTATTCAAAGTAGAAAGTTTCTTAAGAATGAAACAGTGATGAGAAACATCTCGCCCAAAAATAATCGTAATTCATTATTTATTAGTGACTTTATTATTTTAGATAATTATAATCGACTTCAGTCTTGATAAAGATTTTATTGTAAATCATTGTTTGTTTCGTTTTCATTGTAGTTTTTCAAACGATTCCCTTTTGATATCCATTTTTTCATTGTTTGTTTTTTTTTTAGGTTTCACTCTTCTCTTTTGAGTCTTGTCGTAGAGTTCAGCCTTGAAAGATTCTAAGCAAGTGCGTATTATCTTTTGCCGACGAAATATGTTTTATAGATTGTTTTATGTTTTCATTTGATGGAACCGATTCCATGAGCCATTCGAATGGCCTGTGATGAGAAATGCTGATAGGTATGATGTAATTTGCATGAAACCGTGAGGTTAGGGTAATGTAAGCTGGCAGCGGGAGATTAGAAAATAATAATAAAATGTACAGAGCCGGAATAGATTCAATTAGGGGACACAATAAAGCTGATCCGGGCGCGAAAGAAAAATGTTGAAAAAAATCTAAAGAAAACCGCAATGAAATGAATGAAGAAAGAAAATATAAGTGAAACAAAGAGTCGCCTAAGTGCATGACAAAATAAAGAATTAAAATGTATGGAAAAGATTTAAAAAAAAAAACGAGGGACAGCGTTAATAAGATAAAAAAGGAAAAGGAAGAAAAAAGAAGGTTGAAAGGGTAGGAGAGAGTAAATAAGAAGAAAACAAAATGAAAGAAAAAGAAATATTTTGAATAAGAATGAGCACGTAAATAAGAAAGAAAATGGATGAGGAGAAGAGAGGAAGAAGAAAGAAGGTAATATAAAAATGACTGCGTAAATAAGATAAAAAGAAAATGGAAATGAAAGAAGATTAAATAAGAATGAGAGTGTAAAGAAGAAGAAGAAGAAGAAGAAGAAGAAGAAGAAGAAGAAGAAGAAGAAGAAGAAGAAGAAGAAGAAGAAGAAGAAGAAGATTTAGTGTATGAAGAAAAAAGAGGAAGAAGAAAGAATCTAAAATAAGAATACCAGCGTAAATAAGAAGATAAAAAATGAAGAAGAAGAAGAAGAAGAAGAAGAAGAAGAAGAAGAAGAAGAAGAAGAAGAAGAAGAAGAAGAAGAAGAAGGATAAATATTTAGATAAAAATCAAGAAAAATGAATTTAGAAGAAAGAAGGTATTAAAAGAATGTTAATAAAATTAACAAAATTAGAATAAAGCATAGGAAAATTAAAACAATAAAAAACAAATTATAAACAAAACCAAAGGATATAACTGAGGGATAGATAAAGAGGAAAGAATATGAACTTAAGAAAAAAAAGGCAAGTTCGAAACAAATTGAACTAAACGATTAAAAAAATGTGACTTGAACAAAGTCCTTTAGTTCGAAGAAAAAAGGAATGAATACGTCAAAGAAAGAAAACTAATATCTAAAACTGTAAAGTGCAGGATGTCCCTTACATGAAAAGAGAAAAGAAACGAAGAATAAGAGGCAAAGAAAGAAAGTCCTTAAAACAACAAAAAAATAAAAGAAACATCTCTATAATAGAAAGCACAGGTAAGCACAGGGAGACAAAAGAAAGAAAGAAAGAAAGAAAGAAAGAAAGAAAGAAAAATAAAGCAAAATATATAAGTGAAGGAGAAAGTAAATTTGAAAGGAAGAAAAAGAAAGAAAGAAAGCAAGAAAGAAAGAAAGAAAATAAAGAAAGAAAAACAAAGCAAAATATATAAGTGAAGGAGAAAGTACATTTGAAACGAAGAAAGAAAGAAAGAAAGAAAGAAAGAAAGAAAGAAGAGAAAGAAAGAAAAAGAAAGAAAAATATATAAGTGAAGAGAAAGTACATTTGATAGGAAGACAAAGAAAGAAAAAAGAAAGCAAGAAAGAAAGAACAGAAAGGAAGAAAAACAAAGCAAAATATAAACGTGAAGGAGAAAGTACATTTGAAACGAAGAAAAAGAAACAAAGAAACAAAGAAAGAAGAAAAAGAAAGAAAAAGAAAGCAAAATATATAAGTGAAGGAGAAAGTAGATTTGAAAGAAAGAAAGAAAGAAAGAAAGAAAGAAAGAAAGAGGATTCAAAGAAGTAGACGAAGGAAAAGAAAAAGAAGAAAGCTGAAAATAAAGAATAGGAAAAAAGAAAGCAACTCGATGAAATGATGACTTGAAGAATGTATCCAGAATTTACAGAATAAAAAAAATAATTAAATATTTCGCAAAAAAAAGGGAAGGATACAAATAACTTGAAATCGAGAACTAATAGAAAAATCGAGAACAGCACGAAGAAAAAAGCCAACAAAATAGTCAGTTACTCAAAAAGAAGACGATGCAAACCAACCACGAAAAAAAAATTCAAATGATCTTATATAATGTCATAAACTGAATAATATAATAAAAAAGTAAAACAGATCAGTAAAAACGACCAAAAAAAAAAAAGAAAATAAAATAAATGGAGGAATATATAAGTAGAATTGTTGGAAAAGAATTTTGAATGATAGATTCATTGCAATATTCGCAAAGAGAAAAAAGAAAAGGACTAACAAAAACTGATGCCAAAGATTGAGAGGTTTACCAAATTCTAATTATAGTGGGAAGACAGGAATATTGTAAGAGGAAGTCAAAAAGCAAGAGGAGAGAGAAAAGAGCCCGCCTTAACAAGCCTTAAAATAGAATAAAATAGATCATATCAAAGATTAGAATACGGTATTTCGAATAAATCATTAAGAAACGGATTGCGTCATTTAAGGAAGGGAAACCCCACGTTCCACTGATGTTATTTCTTGAAGATAGAAACACACACACAGACACACACACAAAAGCACACACACACACACACACACACACACACACACACACGCACACACACACACATATATATATATATATATATATATATATATATACAGAGAGAGAGGGGGGGTTTGGAGAGTGAAAGCGAAAGACAGAAAGAGAAAGACATACAGGAAAGAAATGTGCGGTGAGAGGAAGAAACTACGACTTTTTACCAAGGCAACATTGATGCCAGGTTTAGTAGATGATAACTCTTTTTGCAGAGACTATTAAAACCATTTTGTTAGTCACTGGACTACAAAATATATACAAACACACAGAAACAAGCACGTACACATGGAGGAGCAGTGGACAGCGGAATTGTAGTAAGCGACTTCACACTCCAGTCGCGCTCTTACGTTCACTCTCGGACAAATACCCTCGGGAAAGGTACGAACCCCTTTATCATCCCATCTATGGATTGAATAGTACCATTACTGCTCTTCTAGAAGGAGAGAGTTGGCATTAAATAACCTAAAAAGGTTGATATGCCATTAAAAAACAAAACAAAACAAGGATACACTCACAATTAAAAAACGACAAAAATGGTTACGCATAAAGTGCACTCTTTCTTCTGTTGTTGCAGCAGTATAGTTTCTTCCTGAGATATATATAAATATATATATGCATGTGCTAGTAGTGTAATGTTTACTGTTGTAGGAAATAAACACTGTGAACCAAGTTCAAAAGCTATTTCCATATTCAATTAACGCTTATACCCGTAGGAAAGGTCTTAATACATCGATTCTCCCTCCAGATGTTGGCAAATAGTTGGGAAAACTAGACTCTTTAATTTTAATATGGTATCCACTCTTGGAGAAGAGATATTCTGTATTCAAACCTGTTTGATTCCGATTAAAATGACTTTGTATTACATCGTGCTTCTGTTGAGGGTTTTGTATATATATATATATATATATGCGCGTGTGTGTGTGTGTGTGTGTGTAAAAAATCTGTGGAAAAGTTGAAAACAGATTCAATGGATATTTAGTATATATTCTTCACTTGTCCTATAATTTCTGACTCTTCCCTTTACCAAGCCTTTGGGAATTATTCGAAGCGCACCACATACAATTGGTATTACCTTCAAGTTCCATAGTTTCTTTTTCAGTTCTGTAGCAAAATCGAGACACTTATCTCTCTTTTGGATTTGTTTTATTCTTCTTCTATGGTCCACTGAGACGGCAAATTCCACTGTTCAGCAGGTTCTCTTTTTTTTCTTTTTTGGTGGGGGACAATCACGAGGTCCGATCCTCTGGTCGAAGTTAGATGATCTGTTTGTATCTCAATATCCGAGAGAACTTTGTGCACATCGTTCTCCTTAACAAATTCCGGGTGGTGCATATACCACTAGTTCGTATGGTTAAATTCCAGTTTCTTGCTCAATTTCCAGTAGTTCCCCTTCCTCAACCAGTGATGTCTTGTGTGAGACTCTATTTGTGCTTGTTTGCTGCTTTCCGTTATTATGTGATTAATCGTTTTGACTTTATCACCACATAATTTACATTTGCTATTTTGTTGTGTCCTATCTACTTTTACTTTAATAGTTGGTCCTAATGGCGATATTTTTGCTAATGTTAGAAGGGATTCAGCATTTCACGTTAGGTTTGCTATTCTTGGCCATGTAAAAATCTTCTCGTGTGAGATTTTGCCTATTTGTCACTTGAAATATCCATACAGTTGTTTTTTTCTCATATTTGTTTCCAAGTTCATGTTGTTCTGTTGATCATTGTGTTGTTTGTGTTATTTCTGGTCTCTGTAATTCGACATTCTTGGCACTTTTTATGCAGTCTTCGGGTTGTCGTATCGATGTATCAACGCTACATTTAGTGCTGGCGATTCCGCTTCCTGTTTTTTTCTTGACACATACAGTCTTTCTATGTCATCTCTTGGATTTAAAGCATTACGCATCATCTTTATTTTTCTTGTTCTCAAGTCTATTTGTTAAAGTTCTCGTCCATTTCAAGAATGGTCCCGAGTATCTTAAAAGGCAGACAGTCCACGTATTTATCTCTGATGAGATTTTTGAGATTGAGTTTGGCTTCTTGAAGTTTTCTCTTTCATCTAAGATATATATTTTATAAATTGTTTTTCTTTCATCTTCTCTTGTTTAATTATTTCCGCTACTTGTACTCCCATGTCTTTTTAATATTTCTTTTTCCCTGTGTGTTATGATTTTCTTAAATGGCTGTTCGATTCTTTCCATCATTTGTTTTTTCCACTCAACATTCTTAGCCTGACGCTGTTTTCGATTTTTTTTTTTACACCAGCAAACACTCGTGGTTTTCACTGGATTCAGTGTTACAACAAGTTTCCTTAGGTCTGCCGGACCCTTCCCAGAATTCAGACCGATCTCAACTGTATTGTTGTTTTCATGGTACCGATTGTTCAACTAATTTCCAATTCTTCTATTCTTCTTTCTCTTTGCCAAATCTTTTTTGTGCTAATTTGTTACATTCACTTATAATGTGATCAATCGTTTCGACTCTCTCACTACATAATCTACATTTGCTATTTTGTTGCGTCTTATCTACTTTACTTTAACATAGTTGGTCTTAATGGCGTTTTTTTTTGTTTTGTCTGTTTTTTTCTTTTTTGCTGCTGAGATTCATTTTCTCTCTTAGGGTGTCCTTTTCTTGGACACTATCCAAAGCGGGTGAGATTTTGCATCAGTACTCGAGAAATACACTAAACAATAAATACTAATCACATCCACCAGAAACAGCAGTAGCAACCTTAAAAGATAAACGACAAAAATTATTTAAAAACTTGAGAAGTAAAACAATGTTGTGAATATGTTGAGCAACAAACTGGCGAAATCGTGCCCGAGAAGACATGAACATGGTTAAAAAAATTAGAACCACGAAAGAGAAACTAATTCGCTTCTCACAGCGGCATGAAACAGTGATATAGGAACGGATTATGTTAAATCTAAAATTGCTAATACACAATAAATAGCAAAGTGTACATTATGCGTATACAGAGATGAAATAGTTAATCGTATAATAAGCAAATGCCACATATCATTGTACCATAGCCATGATATGGCTATGTGTGAAACGTACATCGAATGTCCATAAAGATAGAATATATGAATCTCAAAATTCGAAAAACACGTAATGACTTCTTTGTTCAGGTACGAAACTTTTTATTACCTTTGAGTTTAAAGGTTTTTCGACATAATGAGAGAGAGTCACAATCTTTCTATTCCGGCCTTTTCATTTGCCCCGCCCCCCATCTCGTGCGACACTTGTCCAAGGCCTCCGCGAGCAAGCGCAAGTCAACCGTCTAGTCCGGTGTCTAGTCTCAACTCTCTTAACTTTCTTCAAATTCCCAAAGTCCTCCGCGCGCTTCCGGTGCGTGACCTCATTCGCACTCTGTATCCCCGTTTCCCATCTCGGGCTATTGTTGACTCTCTGAGTGACACGTGTGCGTGAACACCTGTGTTAATGTTGCACCTAACTGACCCATGTGCTGAGCCGAAAGGTTCTCAGCCTAACTAAACCCAAAGGCATAGACCTAAATCCCTCGGCCATTATATTACATTATTATAAAAGGAGAAGAAAACTACACGTGACATGTAATCAAAAATAGAAAACTAGGCCCTCATGTAATAAAAAATACATGTACATAAAAATGTAGCTCCTTGTTATTAGTCTCACCGAATATGACAAAGAAAATTAGACGCAACAATTTAAGTGGGAATTGTGAAATACACTTACATAGAAAAAGAAATTGTCATCTTGTAAATTTTGCCGTTCCAGCGCGCCATTGAGTTAAAATAAAAGAAAACGAAAGATAGACAAATAATTGAATCTTGCTGGAGAGCTGAAAAAGCTGTGAAGTATGTAGGTTAGGGTTACACTAGTTGTAGATGGTGCCATGGGAACGTCCCCCAAAGACTTGGAAAAGACGCCAGGAGGATTAGAAATCAGATGAACATTTTAGACCATCTAGACTAATGCTATTTTAATATCAGTCAGAATATTCGTAGAGTCACGGAAACTTGATTGGTTTGGTGTAGTTTCGTTTCGTTTCATAGCATATCAACCATTGTAGTTTATTTAATGTTAAATCCATTTTATAAATATAAATAGTTCTCGTTCAAGCAATTCAGTTTAGCATCAGTAAAGTAAGTAAAGTTAGCGACCATAGTCGAGGGTGACCCGAAGGCTCCCTTTTCGATAGCTACTACACCAAGGTGTAGGGGAGGGCGCTACTCCATTCCCAGGATTGCTCCACTTTACCCTTGAACCGTACCTTATAAGGCTGAGTGTTAAGCAAGGTGGTATCAAGTACCATTTTTAAAGTCTTTGGTATGACTCGACCTGGGATTGAACCCAGGTCTCCCGGGCCATTGGCGAACACTCTAACCGCTGGGCCAAGTTCTATTTCAAGTAATTCCGTTTAGCACAAGTACAGTTTTTATTTATACACAATTACATAAAAAAACAGTTCTATTTCAAACAATTTAGTTAAGTATACGTACACAGTTTAAATATAAAAAATGTTCTATTTCAAACAATTCAGTTTAGCATAAGTACATTTTTTGTTACACATAATTAAATAAAAAAACAAACAAATTTTATTTCAAACAATTCCACTTAGATTAAGCATACAATTTAGTTCTATTTGAGCCATAGATAGGACCCTCCCCAGGTGTTACCACTCCAAGCCAGATTGAACCTATGATCAATAGCAATAAAAGGGTACTCCAGATTTCCTAAAGCTCTAGTATTACTGGAGACTCATCATGAGATTATTTAGTGTCATATCCAGGAGAGTCATTTGGGGAGTCTTACACCTCAGCAGTGATGCAGTCTGTGTATTCAGTAGCCCCCAGACCACTTGGCCATTAGTCTTGAGGAAATATGCTGTTAGTAAGACTTCTGAAAAAAAAACACAGGTTAAATCTGGTGGGAAAAATTTGCATAATTGAATATCTTAATAGAATAATGGTTGAAAAGCTTTATATAAAAAAATCAGTAACAATGAATATAACCTAAGATATAATAAAAAAAAGACAGCTTCAAAGTTAGTTGTCTTAACCAATCTTCCAAGCGGAAATATTCTCCAATATGACTGAATTGTAGAATTGTAAGCAAGAGCTACCAAGTTGCAAGCAGTCAAAGTTCAACATTTCTTCCACTGAGCGAGCTGTCACTTAATACGCTTGATGTAGCACTTCTTGACCGGTCTTGCAGGGGTTTCGATTTGAAATCTCACGTACCTATGGAGGAAGTTGAGGATAGAAGTTCTGCAAACCATGGTGTAAACATATAACGGGTTTTGTAATTCGATCTCTTGTTCTTTTTTGATGGTTTGTGTGTGATTGGACAAACGGTCATTGAGACGGGGGACATCGCGTCTAAGATACGATTAGAGATTATTACTGTAGCATTCACCTTTTAGTATATGTAGCCCTTAAAAAAAAGTTAAAAATTAAAAATAGGAAAGCTGCAGGGCTGGACGAGATTCCCCCAGAAATATGGAAGACCAGACAATTCGACCACATACTACTCTGACACTGCAACGCCGTATATAATCAAAATCCGATAGATAGATGGATGAAGGGATGTATCCTACCCTTCCCTAAAAAGGGGGACCTCGGTTTAGCCAAAAACTACCGAGGCATAACATAGCAGCCAAAATCTACAATGCCCTACTACAAAACTGTATACAACCCATAATCGACAACATACTTAGGAAAAACCAAAATAGCTTCCGAAGAAATAGATCCACGACCTCACAAATATTAACTATCCGTAGAATCCTTGAACAGTTTTCACATTCAACTGTGTGGAAACCAAAAACTATACTTATACAAAAGAGAATTGTTTGAGTCAAAACTGTTTGAGTTCTTGAACTCGAATTGTTTTTGACAATTAAACTGTACTTATGCTTAACTGAATTGTTTGAAATAGAACTGTTTATTTGTTTTAAAATGGATTTGGCATTAAATATATTGCAAAAGTTGATATTCTATAAAATCCAGACAAACAAACAAACTTCTCATGTAGCTATTTAACATTTTCATCTAACCGGTTTCTTATTCTCAAGTCAGGAGTCAGTGATTAGGAAATGGTGGAATAAAACCTACTTTCCTCTGATTGATTGTTGCTAATCTATTCCTAATTGTTATACTTTCAGGTGACCAATAAGAGATGTATTTCCATCTGATCACGGGGTCATATTTCTTCAATCAAGCTTAACGATATTTTTCTACGCCATTCAATGATTAAAACTATTCAATTTCTTTTCTCGGTGCCAAAAAAGAAGTTTCACCAATTTATTACGTAACATTCTTAGAATAACAAAGAAGCTCTGCAGGTGATGTCCATTATACATTTCATCTAGCTTCAATGCCATCAGTGGCTGAAAGGAAATCAATAAAGGTGGCTGAAATGTGAGAGAAATCAATGAAGGTCCTAACGCTAAAACAATTTTTGTTTTTGTGTTTCTTACTTCTGAACAGACGATTAAACATCACAAATAGAGTGACAGTCGCCAAATGAGCTTCAAAATGAACAAATCATAAATTTACCATGGAAATAAAATAGAGGCATTGTCTTAAAATAACTCCGAGAGTTTATTTAATTTTGAGAACTTTCATAACGTTTTACGACTTCCGTGTTTATACGCGTGATACGAAATATTAATAAATCTTTTTCCTTCTGTATTCATTCTTACATGCTGATAGTTCATCATTCTCTCGTCTGAGTTCATATATGAATAGAAGCTTTGTTTATCTTAACGCTGGCCTCTAAAAATGCCTAACAGATAAACATTTCAAAAATGTGTCGGCGTTCCAGGTCAGTGTATCTTTGCCCTGGATTGATCTCGCCAAATAAGTGTCAGCGGATCAACTGCCCGTGCTGAACAGACATTGACACATGCCTGCCCTCAGTTCCTGTTCAGCATACGCCGGCTCAATAAATCAACAAAGGAAATTTTACTATTAATACATACTTGCTTGGCTTCTTCTTTAACATAGCAAAAGCGAGGTTATCGTAACGTAAGCGTTTGAAATAAAATTACTTATTGTTCATGCGAGGAAGCCACCCTGTTTGGCTGCCC
Organism: Sepioteuthis lessoniana; assembly: GCA_963585895.1. NCBI lineage: Eukaryota > Metazoa > Mollusca > Cephalopoda > Myopsida > Loliginidae > Sepioteuthis > Sepioteuthis lessoniana. The sequence goes on from OY757907.1 coordinate 113,831,189, forward strand.
AGTCGGTTGTGGTAGTATAATACGTAGACTGCATTTCTGCAAAGTGATAAGGAGACCCCCACAACGAGTGTTCTAAATAGGAAACTAAACTGTATTTGATTGTAAGGCTCAAGTCTTAAAGCTTTGGGGAATGTTATACCTCTTTATTTTAAGTACAGCCTAGTCTACGCTGACCTGGATTGGTATTGCTTGCTAGGGTCAGATCAATGGTTGAAACTGAAATGTTTAATCATTCACACATAACACATTTATTCATAAAGTTATTTATTTGTGAGCAAACAAATTATTAATGTTAAATTGAGTTACTTAGTATTTGATAGAAATGCTAGAAACCATTTAACTGTGTGCAAACAATCAAAAGCAACACTTGAAGCGATCTGTGTACAAGAAGTAGATAACAATACATGAAACCATTTAACTGTGTGCAAACAATCAAAAGTAATACTTGAAGTCATCTGTGTACAAACAGTAGATAACAATACATGAAACCATTTAACTGTGTGCAAACAATCCAGAGCAACACTTGAAGCCATCTGTGTACAAAAAGTAGATAACAATACATGAAACCATGTTACCTATTATCTATAAACCTAATATTTATATAAGTAGAAAGAGAATTTGGCATTAAATAACAATTAAGAGTTGATTTCTATCAAACCAAATATCTTAACCAAACGACCCTATATTGGGGCTTAGAATACGCTGACTGCATCCTCTGTAGAGAGGTAAGACCAGCCTCCATTCAAACAAAATGTTCTTTGTTGGCCTGGAAGTAATAGGACTGAAAGATTACTCCACGCTTTTCAGAACTCCTTAACAGGAGCCTCAAAACCGAATGCACATAGTGTAAGACCCAAGTCACATAATTTTTGTGTCTAACTTATTGCTTGAAATAAATAGATTATCCGTATTTATCATTTTTTTAAAAACTCTTCTCGTTATTTTCTACCATGAATATTCATTGGCTATTTTAAATGTTACCGGTAAAAAGTAAGTAAAGTTGGCGACCGTAGTCGAGGGTAACCAGAGGGCTCCTTTTTCAATAGCTACTACACAAAGGTGTAGGAGAGGGTGCTACTCCTTTCCCTGGATTGCTCCACTTTACCCTCGATACGTACCTTATATTGCTGAGTGCTAAGCAAGGAGGTATCAAATTTCATTTTTAAAGTCTTTGGTATGACGCGACCTGGGATTGAATCCAGGTCTCCCGGACCATTGTCGTGGTAATTCTACACTAAATTTAGAATAATTTTATTAATGTATCATAATAAAAGAAAAAAACCAACTTTAAATTTAAAAAGTTCAAATTTAAGGGATAAAATTTCATGAAATACCACTGCTCATCAGTTTTTCCTTTTAGTCTTTTCATAATCTAAAATAAGTTGACGTATATAATTCTGTTGAATTTTATGTTTTGATTGTAAAATTTGGGTATACAACACATCAAAAATATGTCCTCGTCGGGTGGGGCTATAGAATATACCAACTGCTTCTCTACAGAGGAGTAACGAATGTCCTGATTTGACACAAAACAATCTGATTGTGGGGCCCTAGTAATGCTTGAACTTTGGGGAATGAGAAGTACCCCTTTGTAACCATCGCTCCCAGGTCGACTCAGGCACGGATTGGTAGCACCTGATAGGGTCCTATCTATGGACCAAATAAAACTAAATTGTACTAATTCAACTGAATTGTCTGAAATAGAGCGGTTTTGACATTTAAATTGTATACTAATGCTAAACTGAGGTGTTTAAAATGGGTCAAATAGAACTAAACAGCCTACTTATATTAAACTGAATAGTTTGAAATAGAACTCTTTATATGTATAAAGATGGATTTAGCATCAAATAACTTACAATGGTTGATTGTCATAAGTCCATACTAAACCAAACCAAACCATCAAAAATAACAGGAGATACATTTGTTTACACAATGCAGTAGAAATTCAAATCAGTTTTCAATAAAATTAGCAACTTAATAATAACTGTTTCAGCTTAATGTTCTTACTCATTCTGATCATTATAATTTATTTTCGTTAATAAAAGTTCGCATTTATTTATTCATTTATAGGCAATTAATGTTCATATAAATTCAATGAATAAAATCTTCCTCTCGACATCAAACGAAGTCCAGCCTTTAAACAAATATTTTAAATATGGAGTTAAAAAAAACAACAAAACCTGCGAGATCGTCTACGTGACCCCACTTGCTCCCAAAGTGTGAATTAGAAAGAAAGCAGGAAACTGGAAAAAAATCTAATTAGAAAACTCAGGAAACTTTGGAGTATGTAGATTCAAGTCATAGGCATGATGACACACTTAGTTGAAACGATGTCAAAATCAAAGGAATCAATAAAAACCTTACCGACAAATTTACTTGAAATGTAAAGGCGCGAACGATTGAGGCTGTCTAGACAAATGTTGTGGTTAGATCTGCAACGATACTAAATATGGTGTTGGGCAATTGAGGGCACTTGATATGTATCCAAGTCCGGTAGTCGCCGCTTGATGTTTGGCAAAGGTATTTAAATACACTGGAGATAATAAAACTACCGCAAATAATGATGACATTCTAAAAAATATTCCAACGAACTGAACGAGCTAATCTATGTTGGAGCAAAACTTGTCAGAGATATAACTGGTAATTTCCAAAGAAATCCTTACATAAATACAAATAAGTAAAGTAAATTTAGCGACTGTAGTCGGGGGCAAGCAGGAGGCTCCCTTTTCAATAGCTACAACACTGAGGTGTAGGGGAGGGCGCTACTCCTTTCCCTGGATTGCTCCACTTTACCCTCGATACGAACCTTATATTGCTGAGTGTTAAGCAAGGAGGTATCAACTACTATTTTTAAAGTCTTTGGTATGACGCAACCTGTGATTGAACCTAGGTCTCCCGGACCATTGGCAAACACTCTACCCACTTGGCCAATGAGCCGGAGTAGGATAAATAAAGAATCGGAAACAACAAGCGAAAGTAATAAGGGAGGAAAACTCCCAGGTACACTATAGAATGAAAAGACTAGAAAAAAAGGACGACGGCAGATAAGTCGAATTATAGAACTGGAACATAAATTTAAAATATGGGCGAAATATTGTCAAACAAAACAAGATCCAACAAAATATCGAAACAAAATTATATATAAGTCGGTAGTGAATATAAAAGGACAATCGAAAATCCGCCGCAAAGAAAAGAAAGCAATTTACAAATAACGTACAGAAGCAGAAAGAACATAACAGAAATGTCTAATGGATAGATATCATTAAAAAATATTTGCAAGGACTTGAAGAATGTCCAGCGTCAGACATGTTTGGGCTCATTGAGGGCAACGCACCAGAAATACCAAACTGACAAACACCAGGCCATTGCAGCATACATGGATTTTTTTTTAAAGATTTACGTCTATCTTCAACAGGTTAGGTGTGCAACTTAGTCGATACCAAGAAGAAGCAAACATACCCTAATAGATGACGTAAGGAAAATTAATCTGACCTAGAAAAACCCGAAAAAAGGAATCATACCTAGAAATTATAGACCTTTGAATTGTTTACCCATGATATGGAAAATCATAACCACACAGAAAAAAGAAGAAACCTATTGCTCGTATGAATTCTGTAAACTACATCCTGATCAACAAAAAGGACGCTTCAAGGGGACAAGAAGAAAAGAAGACCTAAGGACAGCACATATTCAAGAAGGCCAAATGCAAGTTGGAAATGTAGACATGGCATGAATTAACTAAAAAAATGACCAATGGTATGGTCTGGCAAACTTTGATTATAGAAAGTAATATCCTAAAAAAGTAGTAATTCCTAGACAAAATCCCAGGCTAAATAAAAAGAGGAACTAGCAGTAAGAGAATAAACCTAAGCAGAGGTGGAAATCAAAGGATGCATCTTTTAGGTAGGCTCACTCTCGTCACAACTATTGGTTATAGCGAGGATGTCACAAAATTAATTTTTTAAGAAGTCGAATGGGATTTACAAATACCTGGATGACATACGGATATTAACAAAAAAAAAAAAAAAAAAAAAAGAAAAGAAAAAAGAATGAAAGGGAACTAGAGACCTTGATACCAAAAATATTGCCAGAAAATGGGAATGGAATTTGGCATAGAGAAATATGCCATTGTGGTATTGAGAAATGTGCCACGCTGATAATGAAAAGTTGTAAAACTGAAACAATGTGAGAAAGAGAACAACCAAATAAGGAAAACATTACAACGCTTGCAGAGAGAGAGAGAGAGAGAGAGAGAGAGAGAGAGAGAGAGAGAGAGAGAGAAAGTCACAGTTATTTGGAAATATTGATAAAAGAAAACCATAAAAAAACAGAGATTAAAGAAAAAATAACAAAAGAGTATCTTAGAAAAACGAAGAAAAAACTTCTCAAAACGTAGCACAGCAGTAGAAATTTAATCAAAGGCATAAACATCTGGGTAGCCTTCTTTCTAAGATATTCAAGACTAGTTTTAAAATTTATAAGTGAAGAACTCAAACAAATAGACAAAAGAAGAAGAAAATTGATGACAATATCAAAGATCGTGCGTCCGTTATGTGATGTACATTATATGTGCCATGAACGGAACAAGAAGAAAAATACACGGCGTCATCAAGAATTGCTCCGATGAATCAATCCAAGGACTCGACGACTACAATAAAAGGCAAAGAAAGGTGCCCATGGTGTAATGGTTATCGTCGAAGGAAATGGACTCGGCAACACGAGTTCAAATCCTGGACGAGGCTGATTGCATTTCACATAGCACTAATACCATTGGGAAAGGAATGAATACAATTATTCTCCCTGCAGCTACGGGTAAATAGTAGGGCAGACTAGGTTCTTCAGCCTTGGTGAGGCAACTGGTCTAGGAGAAGGACAACTTCAAACCTGTTAAACTCCGCTTAAAAATTGACCTTGTGTCATATCTTGCTTGAGCAGAGGGGTTGGTAAATATGATAAAAGGCAAAGAAAGACTAATCATAACAGCCAGTAACAACAATGACAACTTGAGGACTAAACGTTGGTTGCTTGGTTGTGTTTTGTAGCATATCAACCGTTGTAGGTTATTTATTGCCAATTCCATTTTTATGCAAATAGTCGGTTCTATATCAGATAATTCAATCCCGCTAATGTACGCAGTTTCGATATCAAAACAGTTCTCAGTTTAAGTATAAGTATAGCATAATTACATAGTTTAATCGTCAAATATATTTCAACTTCAAGCTATTTAGTTTAGTCAAACAGTTCTAATTCAAACAAATCAGTTCAGCATCATCTCGCAGTTTAGTTCCATTTAAATCAATTGTTATACAAATAATCAGTTCGAATTCAAACGATTCAATTTAGAATTCGTACACAGTTTAATTGTCAAAACATTTCTCTCTCAAGCTATTCAGTTTATTCAAACGGTTCTAATTTAACGAATTCAGTTTGATATAGGTATAGATTTTGTTTACACACAGTTACGAGGTGCATACGATAAGTTTCCAGACTTTTTTCCTATGACATTTAAAATTGTCATTGACTCTTGAAAATTCAGTATTTTATTGCTATACATCATATGATATGACTGACCAATTTTTTATGATTTTAAGTTCAAATGAACAGCTACAGCAGGAATTGTAATACACCCTACTAAAGCCTGATTGTCACATGTGGTGAATTTCAAAAATGCAATCTGACACTTTAGAAGAACTATATGCAATAAAAATCAGTTTTAAACTTGAAAAAAATGCCCCCAAAACGTATGAAATACTTAAGATTTTTCGACCATCTTGCATGAATCGAGCATCAGATTTTGAGTGGCATAAGAGATTCAAGGAAGGCAGGAAGTCTGTAAGGGATGATGAGAGAAGTGGGAGGAGTAAGGAAGTCAATACACCAGAGTTGATTGGCCAAAGGGTTAGGGTTTGGGTTAGGGTTACTATGTTGAGGTTTTAAGGGAGTTCAGGAGGAGATTCCGTCGGAAGGGGCCAGCACTCTTCAAATCAGGTCAGTGACATTTCTACCAGGACAATACACCAGTTCACAACTCAATCCTTATCACAGACTATTTGACCAAGATGAGCACCAAGACAGTTACTCATTTTCCCTATTGTCCATACGTTGCTCCCTGTGACTTTTGGTTATTCCCTAAGCTCAGAGGCTGTCGTTATGAGACAACTGAGGAGATGAAAGAGGCTGTGACGAAGGTCATTGACACGCTCTCACAAGAGGACTTCCACGGGGCCTTCTAGAATTTGTTGGAACGGTAAAACAAGTGCATTGCAGCCAGAGGAGATTACCTATAAAGGGACTTGAGTTTCATGTGTGTACTATCAATAAAAGTGTCCATACGAAGAAAGTCTGGAAACTTATCGTATGCACCTCGTAAATGTCAAAAAGTTCTATATTAAACAAGTCAGTTTATCGTAAGTAGAGTTTCAAAGTCAAAAACAGTTCCATTTCAAACAATTCAGTTTAGCATGAGAATACAGTTTAATTGTGAATAACATTTCTATTACAAGCTATTCAGTTTAGTCAAACAGTTCTAATTCAAGTAATTCAGTTTAGCATTAGTATGCATCTAGTTCCATTTAACCCATAGATAGGGCCCTATCAGGTGCTACCATTCCGAGCCAGAGTCGACCTGGGCGCAATTACAAGGAAAGATGTTCTGTACTCTCTAAAACCTCAGCATCATTTAAACCTCACCATCAGATTATTTAGTTTAATATACAGGACATTCGTTTGGGATTTTTTTCCCTCAGCAGAGGTGCAGTCAGTGTATTCTACAGCCCCAGCCGACTGGGCAATACACAGATTGAGTTAATGTCAAAACAGTTTTATTTCAGATAATTCAGTAAAGCGTTAGTACACAGTTTACAAGTCAAAACAGTTCTATTTTGAGCAATTCAGTTTAGCATAATTATGCAGTTTAAATGTCAAAACATTCTATTTTAAACAATTCAGTTTAGTATGAATACGTAATTTAAATGCAAAGCATAGTAAATTCAAGAAACCATGGTTTAGTGCTATTTAACCCATAGATAGGACTTTTGTGAGGTGCTACCACTCTGGGTCAGAGTCAACTTGGGAGCGATGGCAATGACGGGGTACTCCGCATTCCCCAAAGCTCTAGAAGTACTCGAACCTTACCATCAGATTGTTTAGTTTCATATCCATGACACTCGTTTGGGGAGGGGTCTTACTCCTCTGGAGATGTGCAGTCAGTGTATTCTACGGCCCCAGCCGAATGGGCAACCAGATCTTGTCATAGTAAAAATAAAATAAGATAAATAAAAAAGAAGAGAATATGTCAAATAGTTGACTTTGCCGTTCTTGCTAACCACAGGGTAACGCTGAAAGAAAGCAAAAAGAAAGATATGTACCTTGACCAGGCTAGAGAACTGAAAAAAAAAAAAACTATGGAACCTGAAAGTGACGGTGATACCAATTGTAATTACGGAGATTGGTACGATCACCAAAGGGTCGATATATGGACTGGAAGACTTGAAAATAATATTACGATTGGAGACCATCCAAACAACCTCATTATTAAGATCGACCAGAATACTGAGAGGAGTCCTGGAGACTTGAGGAGAGTTGCTTTCACTAAAAATCCTGTGAAAATCCATCAACTAACGCTGGTGTGTAAAACTCTCATAAAAGTAAAATAATAATGATGTAGCATTTGAGCTTTTTGAAAAATGGAATGAATAAACCTTTGTGCCTATTAATGAAAAAACAGTATTGAATACGCATTTACACATTGACAAGTTCTGCCAATAACAACAAATCTAGGCGAAATTTTATTTTGCTAAAATATTAATCTTTTGCTGAATGAGTATATGTGGCAAACTAATCTGCTACGGGCATGATCTGACGAAAATTAATTTTAAAGCGTAGTATAGCTGGTTTTAATCCAGAATATTACTTCTAGATTGTCTAAGCAAATCAAAAGGATATGTTCTATTATTTCTCCATAGCTGGAAGGAGAACAGATGGATCCATCGTTCTCTCAAGAGCATTAGCGTTAAGTGGTATAAAAATAACCACGTTCAGAATTTGAACCCAAGGCCTCGATTCTATTACCTCCAGCGATAAACGTAGAAATCTTGCTTTAAAAAGCTGTAAAACATATGCGTATAACTAATTATCGAATTAGATCGGCCTCCCAGAACATGGCTATGAAAATGAAATGAACAGAAATTGAAATCTATGTTTTCTTCAGGAAATTGAATGCAAAAATGCAAACTTGTTGTCACTTGATCCCTTATGAACCTCGATCGAAATAAAAATGTATAAAATACAGCAATGCCATCACTAATCAAAGAAAAATGCAGAAATATATGGCAGTTCAATTGAATAGCTTTATTAACCATAGGAATGCTTCCATCAAGATAAAAATCCGAGAGTTACCACAGGGCAGTAGGCTAAGATTGAAAGATAACAAGTTAGAATAAGTTCAGGCATTCCATACTTATGACTCCTCGAATGCGGATGTCAGAATTTACGTGCTTCCTGATATGACAAGAGGGAAAATGGGACAGAAATGGTTGCCTCACCGGGCTTGGGAAGGGACAACATTTCTTATCCTCATCACTACTGGGATGGGGGGGGCTTTTATAAATGAAATAACGGCATTTCTGGCGCGAAAATTGATGTAAAGAGAGATGATTGATTGGTTGGTTGGTTGGTTGGCTGGCTGGTTGGAACACGTGGTTTACTCGGTGATTGATTGGTCGGTCGTAACCACGTGGTCAACGAAGTATGATTGCTCGACGATTTGTTGTTTTTCATTTGATTTAATTTGATTTGTTTCGTTGAAGTGATGGCTGTGCATGGTAAGGAAAGGGGAAGAGTGGTGGTGGGAGGAAGCACACGTATGACAAACACAACAAAAACAAAAAAAAAATGTTATAAAACCCCGAGACCGCAAAAGGATGGTTAGCAACGAAATTGAAATAAAAAGCAGACGATTACGGAATATTGAAATGACAATCGAAGGAAGTCTTGTTTTTTTTTTTTTTTTGCGCAGTTCGTTGTAGCAGTGCGTGCTCTATTAGCTTAGCGAAAAGTGATTTGTTTTTTGAATTATTTTGATTTTTATCGTTTTTAATTTATTTCTTTTTTGCTACCTTCAACTGTGGATTTTGTATTTTGATTTTATTTGGATGATTTGGGAGCGAGATTGAACAGGGTAAAGTTTTGTAATCATGGCTCGGTGATCATTTAAATTTCGCTTCTCAGTCTCTATTTAATGTTGTCAGTGAAAATAGATGAAAGCCTGGTTGGGGAATTTGCAGCGTTCAAGACAATGATAAAGCGAAGGTCGATGACTGGTCGAGTACCAAAAGTTAATCGGTGGAAATTTTGTTGTTGTTGTAGTAGTTGTTGTTGTTGTTGTAGCATTAGTAGTTGTAATGATAATGATAATAAAAAAAGTCGAGCAAAAATATAGGAGAAAGTGGTTGTTTGAAGAATTAGGGTGACCATCCAATCGTATGAGCGACACCGGCTTGAATAGAGAAAAAATGCTGAATTATTGAGAAAACACAATGTCACTCAAACTCCATTGTAAATACAGGTTACTACAAGTGTTATAACTAAATGACGACAGAAAAAAATACTATCAATAACAACAACAACAACAACAACATCAACAACAACAATAATAATAATAATAATAATAATAATAGGTGACAATTATACCTATAGGTGATCGGTGCTTCTGGTATAGTCTCCAAAGGATTATTAAAGGAAATGAAGTACATGGAGGTGGGAGGACGAGTGGAGAGCATCCAAACTACTACATTATTGGGAACGGCTAGAATGCTGGGAAGGGTCCTGGAGACTAGAGGAGACTTCCTGTCACTCAAACTCCAGTGAAAGACCATCAGCTAAAACTGATGTGAAAAAAATCACAAGGAGTAAAACAGCGCCATAAGAACCAATTATATCAAAGCGAGGATAGATAAGACTCAACAAAATAGCAAATTTAGGCTATGTGGCGACACATAGCCAAAACAATCAATCTCATAATAAGCAAATGCAGCAAATTGGCACATAAAGAGTACAAGACTAGACACGACTGGTTGGGCAAGGTGGTCTACTGGTAAATGAGCTAGAAATTTAAATTTGAACATATGTCACTCAAACAGTTCACGTAATCTCGGCCAGAAGACCAGACCTTATAATAATCAACAACAAAAAAAAAAGTTTGCAAAATTGTCGACTTGGCTGTCCCGGCTGACTACAAAATACAACTGAAAGAATGTGAAAAGAAGGATAAGTACCTCGACCTTGCGAGAGAATTGAAAAAAACTATGGAACATGCCGGTGACAATCATACCAATTGTGATTGGAGCATTTGGCACGGTAACTAAAGGATCATTAAAGGGGCTGGAGGATTTGGAAGTTGGCAGACGAGTCGAGACCATCCAAACTACAGCAATATTGAAGACGGCCATTATACTGATAAGAGTCCTGGAGACTTGAGGAGACTTGCTGTCACTCAATCTCAAGTGAAAGACCATCGGCTAAAGTTGATGTGAAAAACTAACGAGTAAATAATAATAATAATAATAATAATAATAGACCTAATAATAATCAAGAAAAAAAAAGAAAATTTGCAAAATTGTCAACTTTGCTGTCCCGGCCGAGCACAAAATAAAAATGGAAGAATGTAAAATGAAGGATAATTACCTCGACCAGGTAATTGAAAAAACTATAGAACATGGAGGTGACAATTATACCAATTGGGATTGGTGCTTTTGGTACGGTAACTAAAGGATTATTAAAGAGTCTGGATGACTAAGAAGTTGGCGGACGAATGGAGACCATTCAAACTACAGAATTATTGAGAACAGCCATAATACTGAGAAGAGTCCTGGAGACTTGAAGAGATATGCTGTCACTCAAACTCCAGTGGAAAACCATCAGCTAACGCTGTTGTGAAAAACCCTAAAGGAGTAAATAATAATAATAATAATAATAATAATGTGATCCACTGGGAATTGTGCAAGAAAACGAAATTTGATAATAAGAACAAATTGTATAAACACGGCCCAGAACCTCTGCAGAAGAGTGAGATGCACAAACGTCTCTGGGATTTTGAGATACAAATGGAATACACAATCTCGGACAGACAAAAAAGACCTAGTGATAATCAACAAAAAAAAAAAAAAAAAAAAAAAAAAAAGAGAACGAACGGTATCGTGAACTTTGCCGTTCCTGCTGACCAGAGAGTAGAATTGAAAGAACACGAAAAGAGAGATCAATATGAAAAATTCGCTTGAAAACTGAAAGAAAAAAAAAACAACTATGAAATATGAAAGTGATACCACTTGTGATTGGTGTAATCCGTACAGTCACTTTGGGACTGGTAAAGAGACTGGAGGACCTAGAAATAAGAGGATGATTGGAGACCATCCAAACTACAGCATTATTAAGGTCAGCCAGAATACGGAGAGAAGTCCTAGAAACTTCAGGAGACTTGCTGTCACTCAAAATCCAGTAAAAACCCATCAACTAACGCTGGTGAAAAAAATCTAAAAAGCGTAAAAGAAAGATCATAATAAGAAGAATGGAAAATGACAATTCAGTGAAGTACTTTAAACTTTCTAGAAAAAACCCCAAAAAAACACTGTTGAACATGAGACTAACGGTGACAAGAATTGTAACTGGTGAGCTGGGAACGCCCCCATAGTTTTGAAAAAGGGACTGGAAGAGTTGGAAATCGAAGCAAAAATTGAGATTATCCAAAATACAGCATAAGCGAGATCGGCGATAATTCTAATAAAATTCCTAATGATAACGACTATCAGCTGACACTACTGTGAAAAACCTGTAACATATGAATGCTACTACTACTACTACTACTCCTACTACTACTAATAATAATAATAACAGCCAAATCAGCTAGCAAATGTAGATTATGTGGTGATAGATACGAAGCAATTAATCACATTATAAGCGAATACAGAAACTTTGCACAAAAAGAGTCAATTACTTAATTGGACTGAGTAGAGAAGGTGATCCATAGAGAATTGTGAAAGAAATTGAAATATTACCATATGAACAAATGGTATATGCACAACCCAGAATTTTTCCTGAAGAATGAGACGAACAAAGTTATCTAGGATTTTGTGATACAAACGGATCACCTAATCTCTACCAACGGCCAGACCGAGAGATATTGAACAAAAAAAAAAAAAAAAGAAAAAAAAGAGAACGTTTCAAATAGTGGATTTTTTGGCATGGAGAACAATAGAGTAAAAATAAAAGAAAGTGAATATATATATATATATATAAGTACTTAGACCTTGCCAGAAAGCTAAAAAAATCTATAGAACATGAAGGTGACAGTGATACCAACTGTAATTGATGCACTTGGATCAATCCCCAAAGGATTAGTAAATGCACAGGAAGTCATCGAAATAAGAGGATAATAGTATATCATCCAGTCTACGGGAATATTAAGATGAACTAGAATATTGAATAATGTTCTGGAGACTTGAGGAGGCTAGCTGTCACTGAAACTCCTGTGAGAAACCATCAGCTAACGCTTGTGTAAAAAAAAACTCTCAAAAGAGATATTGACTTTGATTGCATTTTTGATTGGTTTCCTTGGAATGGTCCATAAAGCCCCGAAAGAAAGATTGGAGTAACCGGGGATCACGAGAAAAATTGAGGCAAACCAGACCACAGCACTTTTAACAATAGCCTGAATATTTAAACGATTTCTGTAGACTTGAGGAGGATTGCTGTCACTACGGTTTCAGCGAAAAACCACGTGTTAAAACCAGTGTTAAAAACTCTCACAAATATTAATGGTACTGATAATAATAATAATAATAATAATAATAATAATAATAATGTCGGATGTGTAAAATACTCTCAGCAGGTCTGTGAATATAGCATATCTACTAATAGCAAAGACAAGCGAAAAATGAACAAAGAACAAGAACAAAAAAGAACATGAACAAAAAAGAACAAGAACAAACAAGAACAAAAAAGAACAAACAAGAACAAAAAAGAACAAGAACAAACAAGAACATGAACAAGAAACAAAAAAAAAAACAACAAAAAAACATGGCAGTAGATAACATCCACTACGGACGTAAATAGATAGCAGTTACTACAGTTTCGAAGGTGATTATTCAGAGGGCAAGTAGAAAGCGATACGAATGCTCTTGTCACTACCAATAAAAGTGCATTTAAACTGCTTATATCAAAACTGAAACATATCTTCCTGTAGTAGAGAAAAAGTGTATTTGTGAATTCACAATTCTAACTCAAATCTAATATGATAGCATAAAAAAAAGTGTTCATTTGTTTGTTAAGGTTTTATGGTATATCAGCCTTTGTAGATTATTTAATGACAAATCCATTTGTATACAAATGAATAGTTCTATTTCAAACACGTCAGTTTAGCGTAAATATGCAGTTTAATCGTCAAAAACATTTATATTTCCAGCTATTCAGTTTAGTCAAACGGTTCATATTCAAATAATTTAGTTTAGTATAAATACAGTTTTTTGTTTACACACAGGTAAATGTCAAAACAATTCTATTTCGAAAAATTCAGTTTAGCTTAAGTACAGTTTCAATGTCAAATCAGTTCTATTTCAAACAATTCGGTTTAGCATAAGAACGCAGTTTACGTGTGTAAACATTTCTATTTCAAGCAAATCAGTTTAGCATAAGTGCGCAGTTTGGTTCTATTTGACCCATAGATTGGACCCTACCATGTGCTACCACTCCGGGCAGAGTGGATCTGGGAGCGATAGCAGTAAAGGGGTACTCCGCATTCCCCAAAGCTCCAGCATTACTGAAGCCTCACCATCAGATTGTTTAGTGTCATTATCTGGAAATTCGTTGGGGGAGTCTTAACCCTCTGCAGAGATGCATTTTTTGTATTCTAGTGCCCAAGCTGATTTGGCAAAATAAGAATAGTGTGTAAACAACTAGAGTTTGACTATGTAAACACATGATTGCGAAGATTTTGAAATATGCCATTTAAATTTACCTACGTTGGTCAAGGAAACAATTCGGACTGAAAAATATCTGATTTTCAAAACCTAATAATACTGTTTTTGTATCATGTTGAAATAACTTTACCGTATATTTTTGTTTCAATCCCTCCTCTACTAAATTTAGTAAATTTTGTTAAAAATGATTAAAGCGTTTACTGTAAATAAACTCATTTTTTAAAGGATGTCAATTTTACAAGATTTTCGTAATCAGGATTCCTCCGGGAAATTAGCTGACTAGATATCATGAAGGAACAGATAGGAAATAACCTACACGCTCCAGATGATTAAGAATCATATCAAAAGTGAATATATATTAGATTCTGTTCATTTTCCGAACGTTTGTAGGGCCAACTGATTGATATATGTATTGAACCAAAATTTCTGCCTCGAGCAGAATGAAACACAATGTCAATTTTTCAGCGGATAATAGATCCTAGACGAGACTTATTGTGTTTCCATATGCGGTAATGTTCTAGGAAAGTGTCTGTTTTTTTTCTCTCAGCTATGAGTAAATTGTAGCACAGACTGGATTATTTTGCTTTGTTCAGTAAATCTTTCATGAAGGTAAACTTTAATCAAAAATAGTCTGTCTCTGTTTAAAATTGACATTTTTATCGCATCCACCCTTTATTGGAGGGGTTGGGTAGATGCCGTTTCGGAGTAATCGACTTTTATCACAACAGCCCTTGTGGGCTGTTAATGCTAAATTTTGCATATATATATATATACACACACACACACACACACACACACACATATATATATATATATATATATATATATATATATCTGAAAAGTAATATCTCTATGTATCTATCTATCTATCTATCTATCTATTATTGTCGGTGAATAGTTATTAGGTAACTATTTTTACACGAATTGGTGCTTTTTTTTATTTGTACACAGTTAAATAGTTTCATGCATGGCTATCAAAAGCACTTCTAATTCTATTTCATATTAATAATTATTTTTCACAATGTTAATTAGTTTTGATTATTGATATTTCGCACTATTGATTCTATTTTGTGTCAATCATTTATTTGGATAAAGTTAAATGTTTTTAAATATTGCTATTGAACATTACAAATTCTTTTTATCTAAAATTCCCATCTAATACGATAAATTGAACATGAGTCTTTGGTTTCAAATAACAATAAAATCCTTATGAAATTATAGTACAATTCTATTTTATCCATACATGGAACCATAACAGGTACTCCTACTTCAAGTCAGAGTGGCGCTGGGAGTAATAGCAATAAAAGCGTACTCCACATTTCTTAAACTCCATGAGAGGAGCCTCACCGTCAGATGCAATTTCGTATATTTGCCTGGACACTCAAAATACTGTTTTTTTCTCAACCCTTTGACTTGCAGCCACTGCCTTCTAGCATCCTCAAGATAAAGACAGTTGCATATTTTGTTTGCCACAAGAGCAATTTAAAAATATGGTTGGACATTCATATCCGTTCTAGGCTTAGAGAGGACCAGCCACTTGGTCTGATCAGGCCTCTTCAACTCAACTTCTAGCCTAGTCACAGCCAAAGTTGTATGTTGCAGCTCACGCAAACTCTTAAGCTACCGAGTCATGGACAGATCAGCCACCAGGATCCCGTCCTTAAACATTAAGGGTTACTACCACACACAGCCTCGTTGGGTGAGTAAGCCTTACCCTTTTGCAGATTTACAGTCGGTGTATTCCAAAGCTCCAGCCAAAGGAGTGGACATTGATAAATACTCACATAAAAAAAGTTAGAACAAAACTTTTTTAGATTTTTCATGAGTCACGTCATGAGATATTATAAACATAGAATTTTTAAATCTGATACTTTTTCTAACTGGATTTATAGTAATAATTACGGTTTCTAACAGTTAAACACTGAAGAATCGCTTTATTGCCAAATTATTAGCCTGAGTAGAGGGGATGTCATCTAGAAATTTATAAAAGTACGGTAAAATGTAAACAGATGAAAATTAATCGGTAATAATTCTTTTTTTAATTTACATGCATCAGTGTACATTTCTGATCTTGTAGATGTGATAGTATTGATTATGACTGTTAAAAACCAGCCCAGTCACCTGAGGCTGTAGAATACACCGACTGCATCTCTGCAGAAGGGTAAGACCCTTTCCAACGTGTGTCCTTGATATGACACTTAACAAACATGGTGAAACTCCAGTCCTGGAGCGTTGGAGAATGTAGAATTCCCCTTCATTGCCATTACTCCAAGGTCCACTCTGACCGGAGTGGTTGCACCTGATATGGTCGTATCGGTGGATAAATAAAACTGTTTGACATTTAACATGTGTGCAAACAAATGACTTCTATTAAACTGAATTGTCAGAAATAGAACTTTTTGACCATTTAAGAGCGTGTAACCAAATGACAGTCAAATTGAATTTTTCATGATACATGGTACTTGTAACTATTTATCTGTCAGCAAAAAATGAATGGTTTTAAAAAGCAATACTTTTGCCTCTTCAATGCTTGCAAACAAATGGTTAATATCAAATAAAATTATTAGAGTTACATTTCAATAACTAAAACCAATTAATTGCGAAGAAAGAGCGGCAATACTTGTGTGAAAACAAATGAGAATTTAGAATGTAAAAATTGAATTACCTACAAACTATTCACCAACAAATCATATGCATATCCATTTAAATATGTGCAAACAAATCACTTATGTTACAGTCAAGTCTTATGACATGACTATAGTTACATAATAATACTTGACTCCATTTAACAGTGTGCAAACAAATGATAAAAACCTCATAGATTCATTCATGTTTGATTGGAATACTTAAAACAATTTCACAGTAAAAAAAAAAATGAGATCATACTCATTTAAAAATGTATCTATAAAATGTGTTTAAAATCATATATTTAATGAATAGGCAAAAACGGGGCTTGGCATTAAATAACCAACAGTGGTTGATATGCCATAAAACCGAACCAAACCGAACCATACTGTTAAAAGCTGGCAAGGTGATTCTGAGGAAAAAACGGAAAAAATACAGACTTTTCAGTTCTAAGAGGAAATATCTCAGAGGCTCTACGCCAAGAAATGACTAATCGCTCTCAGTTCATCCCGCGATTGAGTGCCGATTATAAATACCACGGAAATTTTTCTGCAATGAAACCTAAAATACTCCGCTGTTCATATCATCACGTGATACAAAAATGGCAGAACAAAAGTGAGTTCACGCAGAATAAAAAAACTACTGAGGCAAGAACGGAAAGAGAAGGGTTCTTTTATGAAATATAATCTTAAATACAAATTCGGAATAAACAATAAAAGAGGGCGATGTGTCGAGACAAGAGGAATTGTAATTGTGATAAAATTTGTTGTTTTATTACAAGGGCGGGAACACTGTTATTGGCTAGAGGCACGACTCAGTGATGGCTGGTTTATGATCTTAGATGCTGTGGAGGGTGTGTTCTCTGGGAGGAAATCTTGCACTCTTCAGCAATTTTTCTTCTGTCAGCGTTGATCAGACAGTTCAATCATCAGGACCCAATTTTTGAGGTTAAATCACCTATTATATTTGATGAACTTGGACTGACGACTGTGTGTGGTGAGGAGTATGTCTTAGTTCGAGGCAGACTATGTGGATAAATACTCGAGTTATATTCCATTTGAAAAAAAAAAATAACGGTATGAATAAGATTGTCGTCTGAACCAAATTATTTGATGGTAGGGATAAACAAAAAGTGGAAAGAACAATTGAACTGAACAACAACACAGAAAGTGAAAAGGAAAGAAAGTTGATTAAAAAACGGTAAAGGTGGAAATAATTACAGAAATTAAATTAAACGGAATTTAAAAGTAGATTCAAATAAAAATCAAACCAAAAGAAAATGGAAAAGAATTTACAAAAAAAAAGAAAATAAATAAGATACAGAAAATAGAATGGAACAGAAAAGGAGCGAGAGAAAAAATCTATGAAAAGCGAAAATAGAGGCAAGAAAAAATCTTAAAAAAGGAAGAGAGAGAATGAGAAGTAATTTTGAAGAAAAAAATAAAGTGGAAGAAAGTAAGAGAGTGATGAATAATTCTGAAGATAAAAGAGAGACAAATACAGAAAGAGAGAGAGAGAGAAAGAAAGAGAAAGAGAGGGGGAGAGAGGGGGTATTTTGAAAGACAGAAAGAAAGAGTACGGGAAAGAGAGAGAGAGAGAGAGAGAGAGAGAGAGAGAGTGAGAGAAGACTTTTTGAAAAGGAAAGAAAGAGAAGGAGAGTGAGAGAAAAAAGTCTTTGTGAAAACAAAAAGAAAGAAAGAGAGAGAGAGAGAGAGAGAGAGAGAGAGAGAGAGAGGGAGTATTTTTAAAAAGAAGATAAGTAAGGATAGTATAATTCATTAAATGTCAATTTTATCCATTTGTCTGTTATTGTATTACTAATGAATGGCTACAGTTATGGCCACCACAAGATTTATACATCGAAAATGGCAAGAAGGAAATAAAAGGAAATAAAAAAGTAATCAAAGTGAGAGAGAGAGAGAGAGAGAGAGAGAGAGAGAGAGAGGGAGTAAAAAGAAATAGGTGATTGGTTTGTTGGTTGGTTGGTTGGGTTTTATGGCATATCAACCTTTGTAGGTTATCTAACGCAAAATACATTTTATGCGAATACTCAGTTCTATTTCAAACAATTCAATTTAGCATGAGTACACAGTTTAATTGTCAAAAACATTTCTATTTCAAGCTATTCAATTTATCCAAACGGTTCTAATTCAGCTAATTCAGTATAGTATAAGTACAGATTTTGTTTACACAGAGTTAAATGTCAAAACAGTTCTATATTAAACAATTCAGTTTAGTGTAAGTACAGTTTAAATGTCAAAGTGTAACAGTTCTAATTCAAACAATTCAGTTTAGCATAAGTATGCAGTTAGTTCTATTTACCCAATAGATAGGGCCCTGTCTCGCGTTACCCTTCCGGGCCAGAGTGAACCTGGGAGCAATGGCAATGAAGGGGTACTCCGCATTCCCCAAAGCTCCAGCATTACTGCAACATCGCCATCAGATTATTTAGTTTAATATTCAGGACACACCTTTGGGGGGGATCTTACCCCTCTGCTGATGTGCAGTCAGTGTATTTTGCAGCCCCAGCCGACTGGGAAAATTGCTCTATCAAATAATTTTTTAAAGTTTCAGATGTTGTTGCTCTCATACTTGTACTAAGATACTTGGTTTACATTTTATGTATACGGCTAAACTAGATGATCTCTTTCTGTAGATCAAAGTACCTAAACTGAATTTTTTATTTCTGTGTCATGTTTATTTTCTCTCAATTTGTAGTTCTTGGATAATCGTATAAATTAAACCACCAGACGAAATGTTCAAAGCTAGAAATACTATGAATTACATGGATTATAACATTTTTCTCTTACCGTCTTATTCCTTATAATATCATCGAAAAATGAAAATTTAAAACGTCGTGTATTGTTTTCATCTTGTGTACAAACAATAGCCTTCCGGTAGCCATGAATTCTAATCCCTCAACGACATAGTTATAAATCACCACAAAAATAGTTTACTGTTGCAATAAAAACAATGGTGAATTTATGATCAGGCATGGATAACTTAGAATCTAATTGAGAGAGCATATTTTAAACTTATAAGTCGAATGCAAAAGGAAAATGGATAAAAAAAAATAAAAGAGACTGCCATCTGCTAAATGATGAATCGCTAAAAAAAATACAAGATGTAGTTATTTACTTAGCTATAGCTCCTTTGAGGTACAAAACAAAACATTAAACCTGAGAGAATAAAATCATTTGGTAATATCCAGAAATCCTAGGTCGCTCACTATCACACTACGTAAGACATCTAAAATAAAATCTGTGAAATATATGAAAAGGAAAAGTGTAATGAAGCATTACAATCAATCAACCCGCTTTGCGTATATTAGACTGACAATAAAGAATCAAATTCGAAAACTCTCACGTCAACTACGGGAAACGATCACAAAAGAGGTGGCGATTTTTAATAAAATGTCAGTCATTTTGAGTCAGGTTGAGGACAAGTATTGGGCTTCAATTTCGGAACTACCGAAAACGTTTTTTCATGTCGGGGGCGGGGGCGTTCATATTATAGAATAATAGGATTCTCTTTCATTGATCTCACTGTTTTATGGCCAACCTAGTCAGAGGTTAAAACACTCAAATAAAATGAGTATTTTTTCTTGGAACACATGTCTAATGGTTTCTTTTTCTGTGAACTTGTCATCATCTCTACGTTTCATCTGTCTCCGGTAGCTTTTGTCGAGATCACCTAATGTAATTACTAAAAAGAAGGAAACTGAAGTCAGTGAGACATGTGAAATAATGATAACATTACAATTCATATTTGTCAGGCCATTCATTTCATGACTTGAGGTTAAGGAATCACGTTCATTGTACGTTCCAATTACGTTTGTTATTTGGTTGTTTCTTTTTTACCGAATATAAACAATTCTTAAAAGATATGTTTGTGTCCCATTATTGGGTCAGTTGATTAACCCTAATTCGTACTTCCACTCTGCCTCTGAGTGGATTGTGAAATAATGGCAATGAAGGCGTGCTTCTTAGATATCCAGAACTGGATGCTCCAAGTCAGATGCAGTTTAGCCCCAACCCAGCCTTTAAGGAGGTTCTTACCACTCTGGAGAGAATGTAGTTTGCTTCTTCTGAGCACTGCCGACTGTGGAGGAATAATGACTGCTAAATGATAGATTGAATAATAAATGATAAATGTTTATCGAATAATAACTGATGAATCATAGATGGAATAATAAATGATGAATCATAGATGGGATGATAACTGATGAATCATAGATGGAATGATAACTGATGAATCATAGATGGAATAATAGCTGATGAATCATAGATGGAATAATAAATGATGAATGATAGATGGAATAATAACTGATGAATGATAGATGGAATAATAAATGATAAATGATAGATGGAATAATAACGGATGAATGATAGATGGAATAATAAATGATAAATGATAGATTGAATAATAACGGATGGATCATAAATGCAATAACAAATGATGAATCATAGATGGAATGATAACTGCTGAATGATAGATAGAACTATAAATGATACATGATAGATGGAATAATAACTGATGAATAATAGATGGAATAACAGATGAATCATAGATGGAATAATAAACGATGAATGATAGATGGAATAATGAAAAAAAGAGAGATTTAGAAAAAAGAAAGCAAGCAAACAAACAAACAAACAAACAAAGCAAACACTCATATCTCTAACAATAAGTTGTTGTAGAAGAACGAAAACAAGATACAAACCAAAAAAGACACAGGTCAAAAGAAAAAGCAAAAAAGGAACCGAAAAATTATCCTGTATTCTTGTCCAGATAAAAAAGTAAAACAATATATATGCTAAATAGTCTTGATTGAAGACTTTTCTTAAACTAGTGCAGACAATTTTTTTATACATCCAGTGGCTGATGCTTCGAGTTACCCTCAGAAAGAGTATCCTGGGTATGATACTAAAATTCATCTGATTGGGAGGCTCCAAATCTGTCAAAGAAGGGGATGTGGAGTCTACTTTCAATGCCATTACTCCCAGGTCCTCTAGGAGTGGGAGTAGGTGTACCGGTTACGGTCTCACCAACCAAATAGACCTGTCGAAGAATCATTCATGTTCATTAGGGATAATTGGTATCATATAACTGTAAGTCATTTGGTTTAAAAATAATTACGTCAAGTTACCATTGTTTACTAAGGATTTGTATTAAAACCATACAACTTTTTGCAAAAATATCACGATCATTAAATAGAAATAATAACTTGAAAACATATAATCATTAATATTTAACAGGAATAATTGAAATTATGCAACGGTTGGGGAATTATTTGTATTTGATCGCTTTGGTTTGGATTTTATAGCATATCAACAATTGTAGGTTTTTTAATGCCAAATCCTTTTTATTCATAAATTGAATATATGATCTCTAAACACATTTCATTGATAACATTCTTAAACAAGTCTGAATTTTTTTTGCACAGAGTTAAATGGGTTAATCTAATTTCAAAAATTTCGGTTTAGCAAAAGTATAGTTTTTGTTTACACAGTTAAATGTAAAAACAGTTCTATTTAAAACAATTTAGTTCAGCTGGTCAAAATTAAATAGTTACAAGTATTACTATGTACCTCTAACAATTTAATTAGCATCAGTCATTTGTTTACACAGATGTAAAGCCAGTTCCATTTCAAGCAATTTAGTTAAGCTTAAGTACGTTTTTTTTGTTTACACAGTTAAATTTAAAAACAGTTCTATTTCAACTATTTCAAACAATTAAGTTTAACAAAAGTACACAGTTTAGTTCTATTTGACCCACAGAGAGGACCCAATGCATTTTTATCACTTCGGGAAAATGTGGTCTTGGGAGTGATGGTAATAAATAGGTACTCCACATTCCCCAAAGCCCCAGCATTCCCCAAAGCTCCAGCATTGCCCAAAGCTTACTGATTGTTGTTTCATAACCAGGACATTCGTTATGGGAGTCTTAACCAACTGCAGAGATGCAGTCGGTGTATTCTTCAGCTCCAGACGACTGGGAACGTATTAGATCAGAATACTTAATACCAGGTGACGCCATGTCTGTATAGATTAGAATACACTGACTGTGAGATATAAGAAGCCCAAAGAAAGGGGAGTCGTGAAATGCATATAATGGTGAAGTTCTCGTTCAGGAGCCCTGGGGGTGTTGAGTACCTCTTTATTAGCATTACTCCCTTGTTCTTTCTGACCTGGAATATTTGTATCCGTCATAGTTTCATTAATGGGTCAAATTGACCTGTTTAAAAATCAATTCGTATTTGATAGGACGGTTCGCAACTTTCTCAAACAAAAAAACTAAATAAAATTTAAAAAAACTCTTAGGTAACTCCTGCATGAAAATGTAAATATGAACGTACAATGAACAATATTCGCTAACCCCATGTCGGCTGGGGCTATAGAATACACCGAATTCTTCTTTGCAGAAGGGTAGGACCCTACAAAGAATGTCCTGTTTATGACTCTAAACTATCTTATGGTGAGCTTTTATAAGCCTTGAGCTAAGGGGAATGCAGATTACCCCTTCATTGCCATCGCTCCAGGGTATATTCTGGCCTGGAATGGTAGCACCTAATAGGGTCCCTTCTATGGGTCAAATAGAACTAAATTGTGTACTTATATTAAACTGAATTGCTTGAAATAGGACTGTTTTGACATTCCAGCAACGTACTTATGCTAAACTGAATAGTTTGAAATGGAACTGTTTTTATATGCTAAACTGAATTGTTTGAAATTGAAATTTTTATACATTAAAAATGTACTTATGCTTAACTGAGTTGTTTGAAATAGAACTGTTTTTTGTAATTGAAACTGTACTTATGCTAAACTGAGTTGTTTAAAAAAGAAATGTTTTGACATTTAACTGTGTGTAAGCAAAATCTATACTTATGGTAAACTGAATAGTTTGAAATAGAACTGTTTATATGTATAAAATGGATTTGACATTAATAATTTACAGTGGTTGATGTGCCATAAAACAAAACTAAACCAAACCCTAGGCATAGAATAAGATTCGACAGGATTTCATGCCGTAAAATAAATCAGTTAATCATTGATACCATGACCATACAACATTTCTTAATAAATAGCAACACAGAATCTGTAAATAAAAATGTACAATGAACGTATTTTACTCTAGGAAGAAAATAACTCTAGACAGGTTGACCTACCGTTAAAACAAAACAATCATATAATGCAGAGTTTCAGCTTTTATTAGTCAAGGTTTTCACAACGCAAATAATATCAAATACCTTTTTGAAAACCTCAACATGGACGACATTTTATCCTTCTTCCTAGAAATAAAATTTTACCAAAAATTTTAAACGTAGATTTGATCGATTCTGTAAAAAAAAAGTGATTATTTGAAAACAATCACAAATGATTTTAACTCATCGTCAAAAAAATGGAAGACTTTCAAGAAACAACTGCGTGGAAAATGTAAGTGTAAAAAAATATACAATGAACGTGATTTTCTGATCTCCTGATATTAAATGAAGAATCAGAACAAGCAATTTTACTATTTTACTTTCTACTGTTCTAAAAAAGACATGGTAACTTTTGAAAAGTGAAATAAAGAAAACAAATGCAATTTTTGATTGATATATCTATACCTTCTGAGTTTTTCGATGAAAATTACAATGAGGATGGAATAGAAATAACTCATTAAATATAACATAAAATAAAAACGGTATTTGGTAACTTTGTGATTTGATGGATTGATTTTTATGGCATATCAACTCGTCTAGGGTTATTTTATGCCTAGAGCTTACGGAAGTGAGTTCATTCTACGTTAATATTTACATTTTTTGTATAATTGTTTTTAAGATGACTTTTTTGCACACCATTTGATGCAATCGGAATAGTTTATATATATATATATATATATATGACTTGTAGATACGACCTAAACAGGTACACCAATTCCTGATAAAAGTAGGCCAGGGAGTAATAGCAATGAAATGGTACCCAACACTAAACAAATCTCAAGAACTGGAGCTTCACCATTAAATGCAGTATAGAGTCATACTCATGACATCCCCTTTTGGTGAAGGGAGTCTTCTTTTTGCTGAGGCTGAATAAGCCTATCGTATATCCTGCAGACAAAGGTATTGGTCGTTTGATTAGATGAGAGTTTTCCAAAAAAATTTGTATTGGTGCCTCACTTTAAAAAAAACAAACAAATCATTCCAACATTTTTATCCACGCTCAGGGAATAATTAAAACTGTATAGAAAAATAGATAATTCAAAGAATTATTAACTAGAGAGTTTACTAATGAGTAGAGTGTTCTGTAATGGTGCGGGAGATCGGGTATCTATCTTAGGTCGAGTCATCATATTTACCAACCCCTCCGCTCAGGCAGGATATAACACAAGGTCAATTTTTAAACGGAGTTTAACAGGTTTAAATTTAGAGTTTTCCTTCACCTAGACTAATGGTCTCACCAAGGTTGAAGAACCCAGTCTGCCCTACTATTTACCCATTGCTGGAGGGAGAATAATTGGATTCATACCTTTCTCAAGGGTATTAGTGCTACATGAAATGCAATCAGTCTCGTCCAGGATTTGAACTCGCTTCGCCGTGTCCATTTCCTACGACAATAACGATTACACCACGGGCACCTCCTCATACCATCTATCTCAGGTCGAGTAATACCACAGTGTCAAAAATAATACCTACTGCCGCATTGCTTAACACTCAGCATTGTAAGGATCAAGGGTAAAGTGGAGCAATCCAGGGAATGGAGTCGCGCACTCCCTTACACCTCGGTGTACTAGCTATTGAAAAGGAAGACTTCAAGTCACTCTTGACAAGATCGCCAAATTTACTTACTTTTATCTGTAAATTAAAATGTCTCGACTCAAAGGCTGTATTTTTCTTGATTCAACAATCTTTGAATTGGCCAGCAGGATGTCGACATTTTATTCAACTTATATTTACGGAAGGACACATGACGCAATAATTTCTTTTTGTTAAATTTCTTTTACAAAAGCGAGAATATAGTTTTATCGAAGGATCAACGCATTAATCAAATAGTAACTAACTTAAAACACACGAAGAAAGTAAATCCGAGCTATAAAAACCGACGTGCCACGACCATATACACACGAGCAGGTGGCATATTTAAATTTATAAAACTTTTATTTCTGAAAAGCTATTTGAAATATCTACTTTACCTCAAAAGAGTGACACCTAGAGGGACTGAGAAATCAGAAGAGTCACAAGAATACTTGTCAGAAGAGTGAAAGAAATAATGCTCAGTAAAATGGCAAAAATGTTGCTCAGAAGAGGGAAAGAAATATTGCTCACCAAAGTGACGAAAATACTTCTCTGAAGAATGTCAAAATATTGCTCTGAATACACAAAAAGTGCTCAGAAAAGTGACAAAAATTTTACTCAGAAAAAATGACAAATATTGCTCAGAAGAGTAAAAATAGTTCATAGAAAAGTAACAAAAATTTGTTCCCAAGAATGACAAAATATTGCTCAGAAAAGTAAAAAAAATTGTGCCCAGAGAAGAGACGAAAATACTGCTCAGATGAGGGAAATATCTCTGGAGTGACATAACCATCATCATCATCATCATCAAGTCATGCCGCCAGCACGGATATCCTTGACCATTTCTCGCCACTTCTCCCTATCGTTCATCGCCTCCGGCAGGTCTTCTGGTTTACATCCTGTGTCCTCACATAGCTGCTGTATGTAAGTTCGGGCTGGTCGTCCTGCTTTTGCTTGGCCATATGTGGGGGTCCATAGTAGTACGTCACTTACGAGCTCGTCTTTGCTTCTTCAGCAGTGTCCGGCGTGCCTGGCTCGACTGACCTGTATAGTTTTCGTGATGGGAGGCAGGTGGCCGTACAGTTGGCGTCTCGTGGGGTGTTGTTGCCAGGACTTGTTCAATATTGCTCTCAACATTCTTGTGTAGTTGCCGTCAAGTTTCTTTTCCAGCCGTTTGGTTAGCGTCCATGTAGTGCATCCATATAGCAGTATCGACACAACTGCTGCCTGGAAGAAACTGCGCTTCATTTCATCGGTCAGGTCTGATTTCCATATTATTGAGAGCCTATCTATAGCCGTCCATGCCTTCGTCAGCCGCGTGTCGATGTCGTTTTCTGTTGAGGAGACACTACTTCCTAGGTAGGTGACAAAACGCAATAGATATTGTATGTTTGAAAGAGGTGCCAAACAAACAGTCACATAACTAAGATGTAATTTACAAAAATATATATTTTTTATCGATTGGTTGGTTGGCTGTTTTGTTTTACCGCGTATCAACCCGTTTTGGAGTAATTCAACGCCAAATTAAGTCATTTTGATTGAAATGTCAAACAATTATTGGCCTAGTGGGTAGAGTGTTCGCCAATGGTCAGGGAGACATGGGTTCAATCCCAGGTCGCGTCATACCAAAGCCTTTTAAAATGGTTCTTGACACCTCCTTACTTCACACTCAGCAATATAAGGTACGTATCAATGGTAGAGTGGAGCAATCTAGAGAGAGGAGTAGTTCCCTCCCCTACACATCGGTGTAGTAGCTATTGAAAAGGGAGCCTTCTAATCACCCTCGACTACGGTCGCCAATTTTACTTACTTCTAGGTATAGTATAATTTATATACAGTCTAAATGTAAAAAAAAAACTGTCCTATTTTAAACAATTCAGTTTAGGATAGGTACACAGGGTTTTTTTTTGCTTATACACAGGTAAATGTAAAAGCAGTTTATTTCAAACAATTCAATTTAACGTAATTACAGTTTACTTTTATATGACCCATAGATAGAACCCCATTTGGCGCTACCACTCCGGACAAAAGTGGATCCGGGAGCGGTGGCAATGAAGGGGTGAGCCGCATTCCCCAAAGCTCTAACATTACTGGAGCCTCACCATCAAATTCTTTAATGTCATATCCAGGAAACTAGTTGGGGAGGTCTTCCCCCTCTGCAGAGATGCAGTTTGTGTAATCTACACCAACTGGGCAATGTTTTTATCGAATAAGATATATAAATTTATATGTAAGTGTTGGTGTATTTTAGTTCCAATGAGAAATGGAATTACTTGGCACCATCATTAGTTTCATCTTCAAGATAATGAAATTTATTGCATGAAACAAGCGTTGAAAATAATTATATATCAAATCATCA
Organism: Sepioteuthis lessoniana; assembly: GCA_963585895.1. Classification (NCBI taxonomy): domain Eukaryota; kingdom Metazoa; phylum Mollusca; class Cephalopoda; order Myopsida; family Loliginidae; genus Sepioteuthis; species Sepioteuthis lessoniana. The sequence goes on from OY757907.1 coordinate 113,858,920, forward strand.
GAAGAAGAATATGCATATAACGCTTTTGAATTTTATTTTTTGTCACTTTTTTCATGTCATACATTTAATTTTGTGTCCCGTGAATGACTCTAAAGTGAATTTGGTGGTGAGACACTATTTCTGGAGATCTAAGAAAAGCCGAATACGTTTCATTGTCATTACTCCTAGATCCACCCTGTTTCGGAGTGGTAGTACATATTAAGGTAACATTTATCGGTCAAATATATCTGTTTAAAAATATTTGTATCGAATTAGAAAGTATGAAAAAAAGAAAAAAAAAAGAACTGGCTTCACAGAAAATGTAAACATGAACATACAATGTTTGTGATTCTTTTACATCTAAGATTAAAGTATCCCTTGTTGGTCTGATGTGCCATTGAAAATAATCAATCAATCTATTGATCTTTTTTTAATTTTAATTTGTTACTCTTTTATCATGTGACTTTTTTGTTTGATTATTTTCTAATTTGAAAAATAGTAACATCCTTACGTATGTATCTTTATAATAATTTCAAATAGACTCTATATGTTAACTGCCCAGTTGGATGTAGCTGTAGAGTACACCGACTGCATCTCTGCAAAGGGCTGAGACCTCCCAACGAGTGTCCTAGATATGACGCTGAACAATCTGATGATGAGGCTCCAGTAATACTAGAGCTTTCGAGAATATGGAGTTCTCCTTCATTAACATTGCTCATAGTTCCTCTCTGATCCAGAATGTAAGCACCTGATAGGGTCCTCTATAATTTTTAAATAGAAGTTCTTGACATTAAAACTGAGTTTAAACAAATCACTAATGTTAAATTGATTTGTTAGAAATATAATTGTGCCAATACCCCTCGGCCGACCTCCAATATCTAAGCTTCCTTAAACCAAACTAATCATGGTCAGTTATTCATCTAGTGGTTTTTTTCTCATCTCAGAGGGTGGGTATTTCCCATTCCTTTAGGATACGCAAAACACAACCAAGAGGGTGGAAGAAAAGAACAAACGAAAAACCATGGGCTTGGGTTAGCTCCAAGCGTAAGAAAAGAGAAGTCTTTGACACTGTGCATTCTATGAGCTAACGCGAGCGTGTTCTCGAGTGGAAATTCTAAAAAAGCCACTAGGAATGTTGACTTAAATTCTCGCGTTGGTCAACCCAGTATCTGTAGGACAACAAGTCCTAGCAGCCGCCTTTCTGGCGTCTGTTGACTGGTCTCCTCTGAGCCCAGCTCTCATCTCCTGACTGTGTCCTTCTCTTGACTGCTCTCTTCTGCTGACCGTCCTCTTCTGTGACCTTCCTTCCCTCGAACTTCCGGTCTCGTGGGAGATCTCGAGGGCAGACCCTTTGTGTGGGTTTCGTGCCAAAGCAGACAAAGGGATTCTTTGACTGGTACCTACACACCCACCCACACAAAGAATGCCCAACATCATGTCACACAATGCTTGATCATTTAACAGTGAGTAATGGCTGATGATTACTTGAACCTTTCGTGATTCTTAGCAATACTAAAAAACAGTGTGCAAAAGGATAAGCTCAGGCTTGTTTGAAAATGTTATCAACAAAATGTGTTTACAAATCATATACTTTGTATATGCATAAACAAGATTTGGCATTAACTAACCTACAATTTATGGTATGCTATAACATCCAACCACATCAAACAAATCCATATGTTCACAATTCCTGTAAATACAATATTTCAACCCGCTACTGATGATTAAAAATGTTATCATTTCTATGGGAGCATCTTTATTTGATAGAACTGGAATTACACACGCTAACAGGGGGAAATTATAATATGTTGACGAGAATGTCGAATTCGTGGTGACTTTAATATCATAAAGGAACTACCATAGACATATTCCCATTTTTAAACACTCTGGACTTGTAGGTATTTTGTTTTCTGATATTAAACAGGCATTAAATCTGTAAATATTATGGTGCTTAATCACCTTGAGAAAAACAAATAACACATAATATCTAATGATTACGATAAAATAACGAATATGCTTGAATATCTTCATTTTTGTACCAAGTATAATCTGATCTTAGATAATAAAAGCAACAGTTCATTTATTATGTATGGAACCTATATTCAGCATGTATAAAACGAGTCCTACGAAAAAAGAAAAAAAATGAAATAAAAACTAAAAAGGAAAGATAAAACTAAAAGAAAAGAAATAAAGAATGAAAAAGTATATAAAAGAATGAAAAAACAACAACAAAAAACAAGAATATTATTTTCTCGACCCTTTCTTTCGTTATTAAATTTAATCTTTTTTATCACTTTGTTTTCCTTCTATTCAGTTCTGGTGGATTGATTTCCAGCAGCCTCTCTAATCATTTACCTACTAATCCCCTCTGAATTCAGCCGATTATATATGTATATAAAAAAGAATGAAGGAAAGACAAAAAAAAAGTAGAGAAGAGAGAAAATTCTCAGCAAAAGAAAAAAAAATAGAAGCAATGTAAGGAAATAAGATGGGCTTACATGTCGTAGCGGCAAAGGTGTCCTTTCCTCATTCAAACAAATATCTCTCAAAAGAGGCAAAACGGAAAATATTTACTGGGCTGTTTCGTTACCATCTTTCTTGAACCTTTACAATGAACATATTCCATCTTCATTTGTATATATAGGCAGAAAACTATTCTAATCTATATATATATATATATATAATTTTCTGCCTGAATCGACGGATTGGACTACTGCTTCCTGATTTCGGGATCTGATCAGATTGCCTAAGCATGGCGTCCTATTACTAGATGTTACATTTGCTTTGGCTTGAAGATAGAATGTGCAAAAGTTAATCTCTGCTGCTTGAATTGGATGAGTAAGGTTGCAGAATGTCCATTGGGATTTGTTTAACCTATCTGTTTCTTCCTTACTCTGACTTTTATACTGGGGAATGTGTAAAATTCTGCCTGGCATTCAAACATGACTTTTTTTTACTGCAGCTCTCGAAATTGTCCATTCCTAATAAACACGTTAGGGCCAAGAGTTCCCTGTGTAATATAGCTTGGTGTGTTCAGTGTTTCTTTTTGATGATTGTCTTGCAACCATATGACATATTTTGCCACAATTTTGCGATGAAATCAGATATACAAAATGTACCTTTGCTAACTTGAGAATAAAAATTGCTGTTTAGGTGCTAATTAATGTTTGCCTATATAGTCTGCTCTCAGGCATTGATTATGGAAGATTGTGTTGCGCCTCTGAAACAGATTAAGACAATATATAAAATATGTGCAACATCCGAAATATAAATCTACAAATCCAAATCAATTTAAAGTTTAAAAAATTGTTCTAGGAAACTGAGGTTGAGCATAACTAATTTAAACAAAACATTGCTCAAAGAAAGTTGGGAAATCTACGTAGGGTAGGGGTTAACGTGCTTGACTGAGACATTGCTCTAATTGAGTTCGAACTCAAGTCGCATTATTAGGTGAACTTTAGAGTTGAAAATGCTACCGCTACAAGTTGAAATATACTTCAACTGCTCATCTTCAAGTTTGATATAATATTTAACAGAAAATCCAATGAAATCATCCAAATAACTTGAAACAATTGAAAGGCTCGTAAATCATTCAAGAACGTCAACTACAGTTGAGTGTAGCGAAACAATAACTTAATCGGAAGATTTAGTTCAAATTTCAGCCGAGGTAGAATACATTGATTTTGTTCTAATTATCTTAGAGAATCCTTAAATCATTATCTACTTGTCAGTTCTCCCAATGCCTTACAACAGATTTCGACTCATGCAACGATGGTTGAGGTGATAGCTTTCTTTGGCATTTGACTTACATAACCAACAAAAAGAGAGGCGATGAAAGGTTCTTGGTTTTATGAAACTAGAATATTTTTGAATATTCAAAGAACTTATGAAACTGTACCAAATATGTTTATTGCTTGTAGTTCCCATGTCTCGCTGTTATTCCTTTCTTATGGGGAATCTTTGAGGTGTAGTGGTTAATGTAATGGACTGCTGCATCTAAGTAACCGAGTTCAGGCTCTAGTTAGGCTAATACTTTTACAATCGGAAAAATACCATTTGGAAAGCCGTGTATAATGGAAACTCGGTTGTCGAACATAATTCCTTCAAAAATTATGTTCGACAACTGTTTTGTCTTTATTGGGAATCCTTTTTTTGAGATGAGGCTTCTTAATCTGAGTATTAATTTCATTGCGGACTTTTGTCCTCGTCTTGGTAGTTTTTGTTGTTTTTCTCACTATGTTTCGGCCAAATTTCACCTCCGGCCGTCTTCAGGTGATTAACCGCGACCTCGGATAGGACCGCTGGGTCTTGTAACCGTATCCCCAATAATTACCACCTTCCATAGTTGTTTTCTATTGCACCACGTTTTTGAACAAGTAAACCTCTAGCCGGCTTGGGTTGGAATTGAAACAGCTATCTTCTGACAATGCTCACCTGGAACCGTAGAGACTCAACGGCTCTATCCGCAGCGCCACGGGTCCCATGATCAAGGTTGGATTTTTTGGTCTTATAAATCCAATTATTTGTTCTCCTTATATGGTCTTCCATAGTCGGGTCCGTATCATATTTGTAATTATCTTTATTGGGAATCCTTTTTTGAGATGAGGCTTCTTAATCTGAGTATTAATTTTATTGCGGACTTTTGTCCTCATCTTGGTAGTTTTTGATGTTTTGTTGAAGACGGCCAGAAGTGAAATTTGGCCGAAACGTAGTGAGAAAAACAACAAAAACTACCAAGATGAGGACAAAAGTCCGCAATAAAATTATTACTCAGACAACTGATTTATTCAAAACTGAAACAATGCTGCTCGGTTAGACTCGACAAGCCGTTCGGCTGTATTCGGTTTGCATTGGTAGTCATTCATGCACGTTCCTTTTTATCGGCTCGAACACTGAACACTGAATATTTTTTCGATCGTTGAGGTATTATTTTACAGAAATACTTTGGTCGAACTTTGAATTGTTTGACTTTAGAGTTGTTTGATAACAGAATTGTCACAACAACCCGCTTTCCATCCAGCTATGAGTCAAATAGTGCCTCAACCGTTCTTCTACAAAGAGGATTTATGCGTTAGATAACCCATTATTTGTCTCTGCCTCCCATCGGACAGGACTTGACACAACGTCAATAGCTCGAAATTTGATTATAGTGGGGATAAGGAGAGGGGAAGGTCGGTATGAGCCGAGGCTCGAGCCCTGCTTGACTAGACTGGTCATCGACCCACTTAATACAATGTGGGCCTGATCATCCTAACTGGACATGGACCCGAATCTGGATCCAGGCACAGATGCCTGATTATAGCTTAAAGTGGAACACGGGGTCCAGTGCTATACAAGGGTGATAAAGGTGTCAATGATGCAGCTCGTCCACCTGAAGGTGGCCCAGCCAAAGCCGGGGGCTTTTCGGCCTCAAGTCTGTCATGGAGCATTGACCGTCCGGCACGGATGCCAGACAGTTCCGACAGCCAGCGGAAAAGCCTTAGATAACCCACGAGGTTTGATATGCGATTAAAACTAAGAATACAAAATAACCATACGCCCTTCTTTTAAGCCATCTCTCTGAGGTAAGTAGCAATTTACTGAACGTTTTACTCAGATGTTGCACAAGGCGTAAGAATGGGGCACCCAATGTGAATCGAACCCACTTGCGAAGGCTTGTTAGTCTAGCTTACTAACCATTTCACCAGCTGAGGTTCCCATCTCTCCGAGAGAGGTCAGTTTTGTTACATGCCTCAGTTTGCTTAATAAAGTATAATAACGCCATTAAAATAATCAGATCATCCAAGAATTCCTGTTTAGATGACTGCTATTTTCATTACTGAGGTTTATGCGCTTATTGGCCCAGCGGTTAGAGTGTTCGCCAATGGCCTGGGAGACCTGGGTTCAATCCCAGGTCGAGTCATACCAAAGACTTTAAAAAAATGGAACTTGATACCACCTTGCTTAACACTCAGCATTATAAGGTACGGTTCAAGGGTAAAGTGGAGCAATCCAGGGAATGGAGTAGCGCCCTCCCCTACACCTTGGTGTAGTAGCTATCGAAAAGGGAGCCTTCGGGTCACCCTCGACTATGGTCGCTAACTTTACTTTACTTTATGTATATAAGTATGTCAATTACATACATAGACATGGACCCAAATCTACGCTGGACTACCAAAGGCTGGATACACAAGATTTCAATTGAAAATTTCCCGGCTCGTTTTCCTTTTTCTTTTAATCTATCATCAACTAACAATATTTTCCATGTGTCGACGCCACTCTTATCTTATTGGAAAATCCAAAAATAAAATTACGCTGATGTTTACCCAGAACTAAAACAAAATCCAATATTTTCTTCACAAACAAAAATTCCGTAATCCAGTGGACTTTACAGATATTTTACGTATTTTTTAATAAACTTTTTCATTATATTTATCACAGAATTATTTCAGTGATAGGGAAATTTTAATTCAACTACATTTAACCACATTTTTTAATGAATATTTTAACTCTGAATGAATCTTTACTCCCACAAAATTTTTATGGACTCTTCTCATTGCTATCAAATTCTATAGTAAATAAACACATATTTCTTTCTTCTCTCATTTAACTTCAATAACTTTTGTTGATTTACTTGTTTTAACGTGTTCTTTCGTTTTATATCTGCTGTCATATTTCATTTCATACAAAGTGGATATAAAAGATAAGGTGTAAATTAGAGTCCAGCGAAACGAAAATATGGTATCTAATAGCTCTAAGAAATCATTAGACTTCAAGTCTCAAAACATAGCGGATATATTATTTCAAGATTGAACACATAAAAACTACAGCAACGCATCTTTTATAGATGATACATTTGAGTTTAAATTACTAATACACGAGCATGTTGGTGTTTTTAATTTGTGTCCGTGCTACATACAGATTTTGGACTTTTGCGTTCCAGGTTCTTTGCTTGGAAGAGGTCAATCCAAGGACATGTAAAGATCGTTAACCGTAGCTTCTAGAACTTTTTAATGTTTCTGATAAGGTCAACTGCAGGACACGCTCAACTCTTCCCTCTTCTTAAACGGATACTAAGGCTTTAATAATCAATATTATGCATCTGTTGGACTAGTATGACCTTGTGTTCAAGATTAAAAAAGAACGGAAGAAATAGAAATAGATAGATAGATAGATAGACAGATAAATAGATAGAGAGAGAGAGATAGAAGGAGAGAGATAGAGAGAGAGTGTGTGTGTGTGTGTGAGGGAGAGAGAGAGAGAGGGAGGGAGAGAGTGGATTATCAAGTCAATTAAAAAGGATGGATGCATCATGACCTTAAGGAGAGAATCATGGCTAGTTTGGCTTCATCGCTATATTAAAAAAAAACCAAGAAAGATGAGGATAGCTGTTCGACATAATGCAGAAAAACGTATCCACATGGTAGAATTTCAGAAAAAAATTATGATGTATCCATGTTTTCATTTACACGAGCTTTCTAAAATAGTTCGTATATTATGCTATTGAATTTTTCCTTGTTTTACAAGCGCATCTCTCCATGTCTATGTTAATCGTTTTGTCTCTAGTTATCAATTAATCAATCAACCAGTCTCTCACTTTCTTTCTCTCTCCCTGTCCTTGTCTCTGTCTTTGTTTCTCTCTTTCTCTCTCTCTCTCTCTCTCTCTCTGTTTCTGTCTTTCTGTTTCTCTCTCTCTCTCTCTCTCTATATATATATATATAAAGAGAGAGAGAGAGAGAGAGAGAGAGAGAGAGAGAGAGAGAGAGAATTTGGTTATTTCAAGTTCAGACCTACTCTGCCATAGTAGTAGGTTTCTTTTTTAAATATATTTTTTGTATTTTATTGTCTCTCTCTTTCTGTCCATCTGTCTCAATCTCTCTCTCTCTCTCTCTCTCTATATATATATATATATATATATATATATATATACAGAAAAAAATATATGCGTGCGAGCGATCATGTGTTTACATTCAGCCTTGCGTGTTTGATGCAGTGTGTAGCAATATAAAATACAATATAAAATGTGTATATATGAGTCAGAGAGCCGGCGTGGGTGTTTACATATTTACACCTGTTTTAACTTTCCTATTTTGTCTCTCATTTAGATCAAATAATTTCCGTATATCTATCCTCTCTCTCTCTCTCTCTATATATATATATATATATATATATATATATATATATATATATGTATATAGATATATATCTATCAGTTTATCTATCTCTATGTGTGTGGTTGTGTGAATGCGGTTGATGTAGCATGGGTGTGCTATGCGTGTTTATGTCATATCCATGGACGTATTTGCGATGTGTGGACAGTGTGAAAGAACTCTGCCCAGGGAACCTATCGTGCACAACAAGTTAGATTCAGTAGGTGATATTTACAAGTGTGTCAAAAGCCCGCAGGGTAAACCAGCTGACGTGTTCTTTCCCTACATCTCGTCCATGTCCCAATCACTGCGTGTGTTACGGCGAAAAGATATCAAACGCCATCAATCGTTCCTCTTTTATTTTCCTTACAGATCTTATTCATTCATCATATTTTTGTTCATTCTATCAGGTACCCTTTCTTTCTTTCTTTCTTTCTTTCTTTTTTCTTTCTTTCTTTGCTGAGTTACTTCCAGATTTCAATCGGATGCATAATAAGACATTACTTTGTGCTTGATATTTGGTCTATACTGCCTCAAAAATACGAAGTTTTCAGTTTTACAACATTTTGTTTGAAACCACAACGACTCAAATTGCATACACGCATTCAATACACAAGAATCAAAAGCACGCGCATGCACGGACATACATGCACTGTTAAATTGTTGATTAATATATATATATATATATATATATATGTGTATGTGTGTGTGTGTGTGTGTGTGTATTTACTGAGAGAAATAAAGGAAGAAATTAAGAGAGAGGAATAGAGAGAGAGTAAGAGAGAGAGAGAGAGAGAGAGAGAGAGAGAGAGAGATAGAGAGAGAGAAAGATGATATTCACTAATATTCATGAATTTTACAAACATTAATTCAGTATCAATCAAGTAGACATGTTTTCAAAAACAAAATGGGAATTAAAGAAAAAAAATAGCATTTGAAGGTTATTTTTCTGATAACTACGCTACTAAAGGCTCACACACACACACACACAAACACAAACACACACACTCACATATATATATATATATATATATATATATATATATATATATATATAATGAACAGTAAGACGTTCTAATTATGTTTTAGGGAAATGTTCATTCCGTCAGGTTTCAGACTTCGACGAGAGCAGATTATGATAATATCATGGCTGTTTAGATTTCAAAAATAAAAAATTCAAAAAACAATTCAAATTACACACACACATATATATCTATAAAGTCAGCCGCAGACAGATCTGTTTCGTTCTATCAGAACTCATCAGTGTGGCTAGACATACTAGTTTCCCGTAGTTAAGATCGAAACCCGTTTGACTCAAACGCAAATCCAAGACTCTACCCCTCAACAATGAGGAAACAGTACCAACGAAGTAAATTTTTAAACGGTTATCACAATTACTATTGTTTACATAAATCCGCTTAACGGCTACCGAGAGCTCAATTCATATATGAAGAGCCTTGCAACAAACGCTAATGGAAACGCGATCACTTCATTCGCTAAGAGAACTCAACCCTACGGGGGAAGGGGAGTATCTATATCTATAAAGTCATCCACACTTATTTAATGATCCTCGTATATATATATATATATATATATATATATATGAGGATCATTAAAAAAGTATCCTGACTTTTTTCATATGAGCACATTTATTCATAATACACTCATGAAACTCTAGTACGCTTCGAAGTAATCTCCTCCGGTTGCAATGCACTTGTATCGTTCCAAAAACTTCTGGAAGGCCCCCATGCAAGTCCTCTTGTGTCAGCGTGTCAATGACCTTCGTCACAGCCTCTTTCATCTCCATAATTGTCTCATAACGACAGCCTCTGAGCTTAGGGAATAACCAAAAGTCACAGGGAGCAAGGGCTGGACTATAGGGGTGGTGGGGAACTGTCATGATGCCCATCTTTGTCAAATAGTCTGTGACAAGGATGGAGTTGTGGACTGGTGCATTGTTCTGGTGGAAATACCACTGACCCGATTTGAAGAGTGGTGGCCTCTTCCCACGGAATCTCTTCCTGAACTCCCTTAAAACCTCATCATAGTAACCCTAACCCTAACCGTTTGACCAATCAACTCTGGTGTATTGACTTCCTTACTCCTCCGACACCTCTCATCATCCTCACAGACTCCCTGCCTTACTTGAATCTCTTATGCCATTCAAATACTGATGTTCGATTCATGCACGATGCAGCAAAAGCAGTCTGAAGCATTCAATACTTTGCACTGGCATTTTTTCCAAGATTAAAACAGAATTTCATGGCATATCGTTATTGTAACTTGTCCTCACGTCCAGATTCCATTTGTGAAATTCACCAGCTGTGACAATCAGGCGTTAATAGGGTGTATTCCAATTGCTGCTGTAGCTGTTCATTCGTACCTGAAATCATAAAAATTGGTCAGTCATCTCATAAGATGTATAGCAATAACATACTGAATTCTAAAGAGTCCACGACAATTTTAAATGCCAGTACGAAAAAAGGCTTGTAACTTATTGAATGTTTATATATATATATATATATATATATTTCCAGAAATTTAAGATGACCACAACGCAGTACTTATCCACTTACTTTACATTTCATATGTCACCACACTAATTAGACGGAAAACGATAAATTTCGTTTTCTTTGCTTAATAGCATATCAACCTTCATGTGTTATTAAATGCCCAAGTCAACTTTGCAGGTGAATAATAGTGGCATTTTCTTAGGCATGGCTTGTAGTCATTGGTTTTTAATCTTTCCCAAAGGCATGTCTGTAAATGAACGTTATAGCACGAGTGGAGTTCGAACACGATTCTATGATATGTTACTTCTGTACGTTAACCATTACGCTAGTTGACCTTCTCCTTAAGAAAATGATCATGGGGACGCTTGATATTCTGAATACAATAAGGAAAACAGCAGCATTGTCATTTACCAAATTATTCCTTAAAACAAATCTCAGCTCAAGAAGATTGGAGTAATTTTCAACTCTAGACAACAGCAATAAAGTAAACCAGTGAAAATTACAAAAAGGCAGTTTACTCTTATTTTCAGAATAACGCTATACATAGAAGATATAGAAAAAGAATGATCGAGATTTGGGTAGATTTAGCTAGATTAAAGACAACAAACCAAAAGCTCGCTGACCAGGTTTGGATAATAATTAAGAAAAGCTGGTTTTCTAACCTTAGAATATTGGAAATACACCAAGAAATATATAAGGAAACAGTTCGAAATACATCTACTATAGTAACAGAGATTCTAAAGACAGAAATGTCAGAAACTTTCAACAAAAGATAAACGCTAAGTACTAACAACCAAGACACCAGAAACCCAAACTCAGAGAAACAAAGACGAACTCAAGAATTTGTTTGTTTGCTTGTTTGTCATTTATTGGCATGTCAAACTTCTTGGAACTTTTAATGCCATTTTTAAATCCTTTTTTTAGAAGGACAGTGGTGGTTTTATTTAATAGATTGGAGGATCAGGAGTTTCATACCTTTCCCAAGGGTATTTGTTTAAAAGTGAATGTAATAGCGTTACTCGAGTTCGAACTTGCGTACTTCGATTCCACAGTCCAGCCATTTAATAATTACACAACGGGGACCCTTACCCCAAACGAACCCAAGAAGTAAAAGTTAATGTAGAGATTATGAAAAGAATCATATCCGAGAAGAAAACCTGATTGCCTTCGCTCAGGAACCAATATTGGAAAACCGTCAAAGTAGAAATTGAAAAACCTAACGACTTATTAACAACATCATGGAACTAAACAATCTAATATATGTAGGAGCGAAGTAAGCCAGTGAAAAAGTTCGGTTGGCACTAAAGAACAGGTTGAAAATGGCTAAATTGGGATGGGAAGATAGGTTTGAAACTCAGATAAGAAATCTACGACAACAAGCAAAGGTCATAAGACAGATGAGAAATGAAATGTTGGGACAAAGAGGAAAAAACCACACAACTACAAAAGATACAACTCGATTAGATAAATCAGAAGGTACTGTCGAAAGAAAAAAGATTAAAAAGATACCGTGACAGGACCAAACATTACAGACAAAACAGTACCTTCCAAAACAACGAACGAAAACTCTATCAGCAAGTAGGAGGAAGAAATGCGAAGACAGTCCAACAACTGGATGCAAGGGAGTAAAAAGAATTTTGGAGCAAAATATGGGAACAGAGAGATCATAACAAAAAAAAAAACGAATTGATAAATAACATAGCAAGAGAATTTCAAAGTGTCGAAGAATGTCCAAAGGCGAATGAATACATTGATTCATTCGAAGCGACCCCCAAAAAATACCAAACTGGAAAAATCCAGGCCTTGATAGCAAACATGGATTCTAGTGGAAAATGTTTACTTCCATCCATGTAAGACTGGCTATCGAAATGAACAGGTGCTTACAAGAAATAGACATATCCGTATGAATGACTGAAGGACAAAACCACACTTATCCAGAAATATCCCCCCTCACTAAAAAAGCTGCCTCAAAATATTATAGGCCCTTAAAAAGCCTACCGATAACGTGGAAAATACTAGCGGCACAAATTATGGGGGAGATGTACGCTTCGGTAATATGTCGCTGGCTGTTTTCCGAAGAACTGAGAGGATGCCGTAAAGGATACAAAGGGAGCAGGGGAGTTCCTATATAATGATCAACTCGTCATCAAGAGAGTAAAACGAGACGGAAAAATCTGAGTTTGGCATAGATAGAGTAAAAAGCTAATGATAAGGTCTCTCAAAGCTGGATAATACACAGTCTGAAAATGTACAATATATCAGGCGAAATCATCAAGTTAATCGAGAAAACTATAAGAACCTGGAGAGTGGAATTGACAGCAGGAGGGAAAAGCTTAGCTGAAATAAAAAATCCAGAGAAGCATATACCAGGGAGATGCACTATCAAAATTACTATTTATCATCGCGAGGATGCCTATCAAGTACATACTCAGGAAATGCAGAGCCGGATACAAACTAAGAAAATCGCAAGAAATGATCAATCACCTAATGCACATGGACGACATCAAACTGTTTGCCAAAAACGAAAAAGAATTGGAAACCCTAATACAGGCAGTGAGAATATACAGTCATGACACTGGGTAAAAACATATCAATAGGACTACCAAATCAAGAAAAATTAAAATGCTCAGAGAAAACCTACAAATGATTGGGAATATTGGAAACTGACCATCAAACAAGTAGAGACGAACCAAAAAAATAAAAAAAGAATAGCTCGGGAGAACGAGAAAGCTACTCGAAACCAAACTATATTGCAGGAACCTTATAAAAGGGATAAATCTATTGGCTGTTTCCATGGTAAGATATTCGAGACCATTCTTGAAGTGAACCTGAAAGGAACGTAAACAAATGGATCAGAAAGCAAGAAAACTAATGACGATGCATAAGGCCTTACACCCAAGAGATGATGTTGACAGACTCTAAGTGTCAAGAAAAGAAGGAAGAGACTTGTTATCATTGAAGATAGCAGTGACCAATCGACAGACTACATGGAAAAGCATGGAGGAAGACTAATTACAGTCACTACAAACAATACTGACAACTAGAAGAGCAAGAGAATGGAAATAACAAAAATAGGCAGAAAAAACAAATCTATAGACGTTTTATGCGACTAACAAGAAACATCTCACACGAGAAAACGTGGACGTGGCTAAAAAGGGGAGACCATAAGAGAGAGGCAGAATCTCTTCTAATAGCAGCTCAAATCAACGCCATAAGGACCAACCATATCAAAGCGAGAATAGATATGACGCAACAAAACAGCAGACGTAGGTCATGTGGTGAAAGAGACGAAACGATCAATTCCATGATCAGCAAAAGCAGCAAACTAACATAAAAAAAGTAAAAAAACAAGGCACAACCGGGTTGGCAAGGTGATCCACTGGCAATTGTACAGGAAATTTAAATTTGACTGTACGAACAAATGGTATATGCACAAGAGAGAATCTGTCCTAGTGAATGAAAAGCACAGACTCCTCTGGAATTTTAGTTCGGGACTATAAAAGCATTTTCAATTATCTATCTTAGCTTATATACTAATTTGCTTGCCGATATTCGAGCCCTGTTTTCTAACCCGTGTCAGTCTTTCCATTTAAAATGATCGTTTTCCGTACTTTGTTATATATATATATATATATATATATATATATATATATATATATATATATATATATATATATCAGCTGGCGTATAGACGTAAGACACAAATATATTCCCTAGTGCATACACTGCTAAATTGATATCAAAGCATATAAACAACAGAAGAGTTATTTTCAATCACATCTTAAAAAAGCTCCAAATTTTCCCAAAATCAAAACAGGATTCTAATGTTTCAATTTAGACTAATGTACTTTTTAAGATTTTAATTATGATGAATTTGAATTTTAGAAAGATCTTAAGTTCATGTTCCAGGCAATTCAAAATTAATCGTTTTAATCTAAATTTCTTTTTCTTTTAAATAAACATTTGTATTTGAAAATTCTTTCCTAATTTTTAAGACAACTTTTATTTTAAACAATAATATTCCTTCATAAGTTCCCAACCGCACTAAAATTCATCCTGTTGTTGCAAATACTTGGCCATTAGGCTTTAAGTTTCTTTCAACATTCTCCATACACGCCCAAAATATAATGAAATAAACTAATAAATATAACTATTCTTGTTTTTTTGTTTTGTTTGGTTTTTGGTTTCACTGAGAGTTTTTCAAAACCGATTAAGGTATTTAGAGAATCTTTTGTAGGTTGATTGGTTGGTTGGTTTGATTTTTATGGAATATAAATCTTTGTAGGTTATTCAAAGCTAAATCCATTTTCATACAAATAATCAGTTATATTTCAAACAATTCAGTTTAGCATGAGAACAGACTTTAATTGACTAAATTAGATAGCTTGAAATAGAATTGTTTTTGACAAACAGCTATAATGTATCCAATTTAGTTTATTATAAGTATAGATTTTGTTTATACGCAGTTAAATGTCAAAACAGTTCTATTTTAAACAGTTTCATGTCAAAAACAGTTTCTTTTTCAAACCATTCAGTTTAGCATAAATATGCAGTTTAAATGTAAGTACACAGTTTAATTGTCAAAATATTTCGATTTCATGTCATTCAGTTTAGTTAAACAGTTCTAATTCAAACAATTCAGTTTAGCATGAGTACACAATTTTGTTATATTTAACCCATAGATAGGACCCTTATCAGGTGCTATCACTCAGGACCAGAGTGGACCTTGGAGCGATGGCAATAAAGGGGTGCTCCGCATTTTTTAAAGCTCCAGCATTACTGAAACCTCACCATCAGATAGTTCAGTGTAATAACCAGGACATTAGTTGGGAGGTCTTACCTCTCTGCAGAGGTACAGTCGGTGTATCCTACAGTACCAGCCGACTGAGCAAGAAACCCTTTGCATTTTCGTTACGTGGCTTATTACATAAATAAAGGGAAGATATTTTGAAAAAGTGAAACATATTTTCTTTCATATATTTTTTCCATAAATGTAAACTTTGTATTGCCTTGAATTGGTTAATAGCAAAAATTATTTAGTATTAAAAAAAAAGTTTCTTTCCAGCCTATCCAAAATAGATGATAAACTGACTGTTCCAAGCTTATTCAGACGTGTGTCATCAAATTTTTGGTAGCTGAGGGAAGTTAACCATGTGAAAGTTATTGATGAATGTTTAATCTAAAAGGATAAGCATATTTTATACAATATATGTTTTAAAAATGTGCTTAACAACGATCCTGAGTCGGAAAGAGTTTGTGGAATGGAACCACTCTGACTTTCCAGTAATGAAACTATTCTTGACGAAACTATTCAGTAAAAAATGTCATGCTAACTGTCATCTGTGATATGAAAAGACCTATAACTATTAATTTCTTTAAAAAAATCTGACAGCAAACAATGTTTCCTTTTGCTAATTCCTGAGATAACATTCAACTTATTTATTGAATAACTATCGTATTTTACTCCTCATTTTCAGTTTATGTTCTTCTATTTGACTAAGATTTCATTAAAATATTTTCCTTTCTTTCCAAGTATTTTCTTTCCTTTTCATTTGTTCTTTTACGTAGTCTCTATTTTCTTTCTTCTTTAATTTTTGGTGGATATCATCTCTTTCTTTCTTTCATGGTTGATATTTACTAATCATTACTTTGCCTGGAGAAGGAACACATCGAATAAGCAAAAATGTTGTACAAATCATAAAAGTGATGAGTGTTTACGTATATTAACAATCAATATTTGAAATGTTAGAGTGTCACTTGAGTCTAACCCTTATTAGACATCTTGTTATATCGTAGATGGGGGCAGAAGCTCACTACTGGGACTCGAAAACCAATTGATCGTATCGTTTTATGAAAAAAAAAATTGGCAAACGTGCGTTTATATTAATAATATCTACATCTATTAAGCTGCTCGTTTTATTAGATTTGACCGTCCTTTTTGTTGATTTCTAACAGTCATAAAAAGGAGAAACATTTTTACATCTTATTTATTACTATTGAAGGCCCTTAAAGGGCTTCTAAATGTTATGACCTACAAAATATTTTCGTCTGTTTTTGTGGTTTCACCACAACACTGAAAAGCCCCTAATAACTAAATCTCAGACAACTATTTATTTCACCAAATGATTAAAAATAAAGTGTGCAGGTTTTAGCCAACATCCTATTTTATTTATTTCACATGCTGGTTCAAAACATTTAGCCACTTGACCATTCAGTTTTGCACCATGGTTTACATCGGTATCAAACCATAAGACCAGGCGCTGTACTCGATGATATATTAGATCACTCTTTGAAAAGTACAGCTGTCTCAGCCAGTAAATAGGCCTTCATATCTTTGTTCATCTAAGTTTATTCTGATATATAACTAAATTAATGACTAGATGATTGTATTGCATCAATAACAGAACGATTCCTTCCAAATCAGTATTCGATATCATGGCTTTCATTTGGGTTCGAACATCGTCAAATATTAGAAAATATATAATTCAGAATACCAATCGAGTGATTTTTCTCATTAGAAGAGTTTCGAGTGAGTATCAAAATCAAAATATATGCGAAATTAGCTATTTAAATTTTCTTTTACAAGAGTTAAAGCTTACAGTAGGGTCACGGACCACTTCTATGAAAGTGATACAGATAATTTGGTGGTTGAAGGTAAGTATGAAAAACACAATTCGCCTCACATATGGGAGATTCTCATTTTTAATCACTACATTCAATTGAGAAATGCAGTGAAAATATCAGGAAACAGATAACGGACACAATGACCTGAGAATATTCTTTGTTCTTTTTGGAACAAGCTCTTTATGTACCTTTGAATGGTTCTTTCTGTTCCCTGCTTGCATAGGGAGAGCATAAAAAAGCCCAGTTTTTTTATTAGGGGTTTTGGGAACACCGAACCGCTACATCCTCGTTTTACACGATCTGATCCCGTAAATACTAAGATGGTCGATCAAGTTGGAGCATTTTGGCAACTTTTGGCTAATTGCTATTTTCAGTCCGGGATTTGGATAAAGTATTTCTTATTACCTATCATACAAAACAATCTCAAATAGTCCTTATTCCACCATGTAGCATTAAAATATAACTTGCCTTTTCGCATCCCGTGAGCACTCGTTTTCAATAGTACAATTATATCGATTTGTTTCTACCGAGCAGTAGTAAGGACTATTGAACGTAGTCTTTCAGTTATTTCTGTTGTAAATACAGCATTTGGGCCGATGCACTCAACAGTCTTCTTTATGTTTACAATTAGTAAGGAGATAATTTGGTTTACAGCAGTTGGTAAATAGAAAATAAATATATGTGAATTGTGTTTTGTTTTTCTCTTATCTCTCTTTGAAAGGGTCTGAAATATCTTCCGGTAAAAACTATCGCATTATTTATTCCGTTGGTCTAATTTTACAGTTCTGTAGAGTTTCAAATGTTTTTTCTTGATTTTCTTTTACATTTTGACTTATTTCTTAACCCTTTAAAACTAAATGTGCTATATTTGATTTTACTATGCATAAGCTAAATATTTTCAATTTTGTGGAGATCACGATTGAATGTATTGGATTGTTTGGGCAGGGACCTATTAATGTATAAAAGCTGTTTGCAAATTGCCAGCAAATATTTATAGTAACCGCAGAAGTTTGACCAATCAGAGATGACTAAAGCTTATATGAGCAACGACAAGCTACTGTCTACTGTTAGCACTTGTTCCAGCTTTGTTAAGGGAAAGGCGTACCTTTTTGAATCGCACATCCAAAAAGAAGGTGGTTACTCGAATGCCAACAGAATGTTTAATTGTCAGGATTTTATACGTTATCAATAAGACAAAATCTACACCTGGAGTGTAAGTAAAAAAAAAAAAGGCTTACCGCGGCACGAGACCGAAACGAGAGAAAAGGAACAAAACTACTATTCGGTTGAAAAAAAGTTTTGCAATTAGAGAAAGATAAAGAAAAAAGCTTGTGATCAGTGATAGTAAAAAATAGTGTATAAAAAACCTGTGTACTTTTGAGATCGTTTCTACTCTTTAAATGTCCTATTATTTAATTGGTCTTTTTTATACTGTTATGAAAAAATGTTTAAATATCTTATGTATTAATTTTAATTGTATTCTATATTAGAAAATTATAAAACAGATCGATTCAGGTTTCTATTTGTAAAGAATCATGGATTAATAATACTAAGGTGAAGATTTAAGGATATATAATCACTAAATTAAAGGTAGTTAAATACATGATTTTAAAAATATATAAACTTAAATTATACTTAGAACTTTGTTCTAAGTCTACGTATGATGATCATTTTTTTTCTAGAATGAGGTAAATTTTTATTTGACAAATTTTATATACATATTTTCTCTACTAAGCATAAATTACACTTACCATGTAAATTATTTATCGAGGAGGATCTTTATTATTTTTCAATTTATAACCTGTGTTAAGCCTTTTTCTTTTAGATCCCAGCAATACATAGATAGGGCAGTTTTATTTCTTAATGTTGGATTTCTAAATGTCAATAGATTATTATAATACATGTGATATATATATATATATATATATATATATATATATATATATATATATATATATATATATATATAATTTTAAGTAAAATTCAAAAGAAGATTTTTATTTAAAAATTTGATTCTTTGGGGAAAAATGTTTCTGCGGCACCCAATTTGTTTATATTCATACTCTTTCAAGAAGCTTAATTTATATTTTATTATAATATATCATATTATATATATATATATATATATATATATATATATATATATATATATATATATATATATATATATATATATATATATATTGGTGGTTTATTTATTTCTTAATTATTTGCATTTAAATAATAATGTTTTGTATCCCTTTGCATTCGGTAAGAAGCCCTCTTATAAAGAAAGTCGAATCTGCGACTTGTCGAAATAAATCTATAAAGGCATAGTAAGTGTTCGTTGAGTTTTCTGTTTTGATATTACATATATATATATATATATATATATATATATATATATATATATATATATATATATATATATATATATATATATAAGCAATAATGTAAACAGACGAAAGTGACTATATATAATGCCTTATAATTCCCGAGCTGACGTGGTTCGCTTATTGGCCGAAACTAACGTAAAGTTGGGCGTGTTTCGATCCCACCTTCAACCATCCTGCGTGCCTAGCCACACTGAAGTCTTGTGATACAATTAAACAGTCTCTCTGTGGATGACATTATATATATATATATATATATATATATATATATATATATATATATATATATATATATATATATATATATATATATATATATATATATATATATATATATAGCGGTGTCCGCAGAACACCTTACCCCATATCCATGTTTGGTTTTTTGACGTTTCAAAATGAGACGTCAGCCAGACTGATCACATAGGGGTAGTTTCTGAGCAAATTGTTACAGGTAGCCAAATGAATGAGATTATGAACTCCATCATCTCCTTATTTTTCGTGTCCTAACTTATCTATTCTCGACCCGGTACCATTTGCCTACTATGGGAAAAATTATTTGGTCGTCAACAGCGAAATAATATTATTGAGTTCCTATTGCTTCTGCAACACCTTGTAAAATTCCATCCGTGATGAACATCAGAATCGACAACGCACTAAATTCCACGCAGGCTTTAGTTGTAAATCTGTACAAGAAATGATATTCAGGTTCCATCAAATTTCTCAAAATTATCAATATCTATTCTATTCTATAATTTCTTTCATTTTCTTTCTGACTACCACAAAGTTTTGTCTGCGTAAATTCTATCGAACATCTAACCAGGGTTTAACTCGTAGGTAGTGTTGTGGAAGCCATTACAATATCTTCGTGTTTTTTTTTTGTTTTTTTTTGTTTTTTTTTTAATCCCCGACAGAATATTTCTTTCAATGTTTCTTCTTTTTATCTCATTCTCGCTCCTCAGTAATAACAGATCTAGTTATCGGCAAACATGTCTCTTTTTGCGTCTCTAATGTAAACCTTTCTCCATAATATCCTTTCGTTTTCAATCAAATATACGCTTGCTCTTGTATAGATTTTCTATATTTTCTTCATTTATATTCTCTGCTTATTCTTTCCTTTAAGTTCTTCCTACGTGACTTTACCTCGCTTCTCATTTTGCCTATTTCATTTTCATCCTGTTCTCGTGATCGGTCACACGCCTTTCTCTCTCTCTTTTTTTTTCAATCATTCTCAGTAACTGCCTGCCATCAATTTAATATCATGTTTACACACGCAAATTCTTGATTGTAAACCTCCCCGTATCATTCATTTTTGTGGCCTGAGTTTCTCGCCCGGAAAGATCGAATAATTCCTTCATATCGAACAAACATATCTACAAAAATGCATATATCCTGTTACCGGCGCCTCTGTTTGCATAGGTCGTGCTAAGCCAGCCTGAAATACAATTACAGGGTGAGTCTTCACTGGATCTGTGTCCTTTTCTGCTCCTCAGCGCTGAACGGACGGGGAACCTGAGGCAGCGAGAAAAGTAGTGGAGACTCGATTTGATTCATGGAACAATCTCCAATCAAACATACCTAAGGTGATGCAACAAGTCATTTGCGAAAAGCCAGGTTGATGCGATGTTCCTTCCAGAAAGATCACAGATTGAAAATAAGAACATATCTGCCTCTTCTATGCAAAGATGGCTCCTGCAAGAAAGGAAAGGAAAACAGCAGAAAGGTGGGACATAGTAAATTTTGAATTGGAATTAGATAAATTCAATTCAGTTCAATGGGAAAGCGGGAATGGATAAAAGAAAATATTTTTTTAAAAAATAAGATGGAGAAAATAAAAATTAGAGAAAAGAAAAAATAGGAAAAGTCGGTATATGAAATAGGAGAAAAGAGAATGGTAATTACAAAAAGATTGAATAAAAGAACTAAGGTAAAATGCACAGAAGAAGAAGAAGAAGAAGAAGAAGAAGAAGAAGAAGAAGAAGAAGAAGAAGAAGAAGAAGAAGAAGAAGAAGAAGAAGAAGAAGATATATATGAAAGAACAATAGTGGGGATAAAGAAAATGAATAAACAAAAATAATGTATAAGAAGTTTAAGCGGAGAAAAAGCTTAAAAGAATAAAAATAGGAAAGAAAAATTGAACAATGAAAAAAGGGAAAACTTCAAGAGTAAAAAAAAAAAAATGGAGAAGCAAAGAAAAATAACTGATGAGATCGAGAGGATAGAATAAAAAACGAAGAAATAAATAAGGAAAAATTTAAGAAAAATACTGGATAGATAGATAGAGAGAGAGGAGAAAAAAAGTGGAATAGAAAAAAAAAAGCGAAATAAAATAAAATAAATGAATAAAAAAAAATAGAAAAGCGAAATATTTTACGTAAATATTTACTGTTTTCACAACTGGTATAATATGGTAACAGGAAAAGAAAGCTGAAAAAAATATTGAAACAGAAAATGCACAAGTGTGCAGTATAAAAAGATGAGACAGAAAAAGGCTAATGGATTCATAAATAATTATTTGCAATGGAAGAGTAGCAAACGAAAAATGAAAAAAAAAAAACAAAGAAAAAAAAAAACACCCTAATATGAAATAAAAATAAAAATAAAACTTTTGGATTGGATAAAAAAAGACAAAACCTACACTTTATGGTATACCGTAAGAGATTCACCTTTTCATTTATTTATATTTTTCTTGCGGTGTGTACTCTAAATCGCCTGAAAATGTCTTGTGACCCTTCTATTTTTATAGTAAACAGTAATCGCCCAAGAGAACTTTATTACATAAGTCTGGAGTGAATAAAAAGATGAAAAATTAAAATTATTACATTCGTCAGGGGCAATTGCCCAAAACAAATACTAATTTATATCAGGAGACACAAGTACTACCAGAAATATTTTGATTCTGTGTATATATGCATACCTATATTCATATATATTTATAAATACACATATTTATGCATATCTCTCTCTCTCTCTCTCTCTATATATATATATATAATATAGATATATATATATAGTATAGTATATATATGTGTGTGTGTGTGTTTGTGTGTGTATATATATATATATATGCACACACACATACACACACACACACACACACATATATAAATATATATATATATATAAGTGTGTGAGTGTGGATGTTGGTGTTTAACAAACCCTTCACATGTTCAGAATGTGACACAAGATCAGCTTTTAAGGGGAGTTTAACAGATTTTTAATTCAGAGTTTTCCCTCTCCTAATGTAATTGCCATACCTACGTTACTCATAGCTGGGGAGAGTAATAATGTTCGATGCATGCTTTTCAAATATATTAGCACCAAGAGAAATGCAAAGAGCCTCTTCCAGGGAATTGCTCTCGTCTTGACCGGAACATTTCCTACGACAATGTCTTTCTAATATACATGGTGCCTTCAATAAGTTTCCAGGCTTTTTTTTTTTTTTTGTGCAGGCATTTAAAATTTTCGTAGTCTCTTGAAAATTCAGTATGTTATTGTTATAGATCTTATGAGATGACTGACTAATTTTCATGATTTCAGGTTCAAATCAACAGCTACAGCAGCAATTGGAATACATCCTACTAAAGCCTGATTGTCACAGCTGGTAAATTTAAAAAGTCCAATCTGGGCGTGAGGAAGAACGATGTGCAATAAAATTTCGCTCACACAAGAGGACTTCTACTAGTCCTTCCAGAAATTGTTGGAACGGTAAAACAGGTGCAATGCAGCCGGAGGAGATTACTTCGAAGGGGACTAGAGTTTCATGTGTGTACTATCAATAAAAGTGCCCATACGAAAAAAGTCTGGAAGCTTATCGTATGCTCCTCGTACATTAGGATGATAATAAAACATTAAAAATTCACAACTGAGAGTTTCATGTTGTCGAATCTCATGAGTGCTAGTATTCGAGAAATATTTGACTTCTGTTTGATTTAACTGAATAAATGTCTATTCCTCGGGAGTCACGTGACCATCACATAGTTAACTTACAAAGATATGTGGAACAATCAGGCGCCCAATTACAAAGTAAAAATATCTTTTATTTAGCGACTGATTTGAATGCGGATGTAGGATATCCAGATATGCTGATATGTGAAACGTACATAGAATGTTCGTAACATATATAGATAGAACACAGGAATCCCGAAACACGAAAAACACGTCACGACTTCTTAGTTCAGGTACGAAAACTTTTATTACCTTTGAGTTAAAGTTTTCGACATAAGGAAGAGAGATGCATAATCGTTCTATGCTGGCTTTTCCATCTGTCCCCCCACCCAACCCCAACACGTGTGGCGCCCGTAGCGCACAAATTCGTCTGGCCTCAGCGAGCCCCGAAAGTCGACCCTTCCCGTTCGGAGTCTAGGTCTCAACTCAACTGACTTTTTCAAAATCCCCAAAATCCTCCGTGCACTCTTCCGGTGCATGACGTCAATCACATACACTGGTCAACCTTTCTATCTGGAATTTTTATATTGATATCTGTGAACGACACATCCTCTCCGCGCACGCATTAATACCTGCGCTCAAGTTTGCGCCTAACTGACCCATGTGCTGAGCCGAAAGGTTCTCAACCTAACTAGAACCAAAGGCAAGATATATAAAACGAAATCCATCGGCCATTATATTACACGGAAAACTTAAACGCGCTTTCATGAATAAGAAACTTACACGTAGGTTAATATGCCATTAATTAAAAAAACTAGGCGTGAATAGGAAATTTAACCTCCGATTAATTCCTATACGTTTTTCTGGTATTATCAGATGTATTTAGATAGTCTTGTAATGGCTGCTTACTGCACGTTCCTGAAGGAAATCATACAATCATTGTCATTTTTTTTCACAATTTTTCTGTGGAACTAATATAGATAATGTAATTCTTGCGATATTGCTCTAAATTTTTCTACGTAGACAATGTAAACTCTTCACAGATTAAAAGCACTTTTAATGTCATATTTAAATCATGTGTGTGTGTGTGTTTGTGTGTGTGTGTTTGCGTTAAATGAGTCCTTAAAATATTGAGATCATCTTCAAAAAAAAAAAAAAAAGACCAATTAGTGAAACTTCAATTTAATTAAAAATGTTCCCTTTGGTATTCACCACACCTATTCCCAAGAGTTTGGCTTCAAACACTCTGAAAAAATACTTTTTTCGACGGTGTAAAAATGTGCAGTCATATTTTTTGGAATTTTCCCCACTCCATCAACAATTGTCTTTAAGTTAAATCTTTGATTCAGGAATCAAGAAAAAAAGACGTATGAAACTTGATGCAAAGGTATAGTGGATATTGCACTTGGATCGACCTGTACTTCTCCCAATACATTTAATTTCAAATCATTATGAGTGTTTGTTCTTTTTTTAAATGGCACTGATGTTGAGGGAGACAGCTATAACCGCTTTGACATCTTGGCTTTATCATACAAGTCACTCAGTTATTCTTACGTTTTTGTCTGTTTTTTTTTTAATTCAATTTCGATAATTCTTAAATCTGCTGGCTGAGGAGTAAGATATCAAGTATAACATAATGTTGGGTAGGTTTTGATCCCAGCTTCAAGCGTCCAACGTGTCTGTTGACACTGAAGAGTTGCAATAGAACGAAACACACTGTCTGTATATGACAATATATACGCTCCCACCCCTGAAGTTTGAGCACTCTGGCGAAGGAATTAACAGCCGCCACTCGCATAATACAAAACTCTTCGTATAATTTGAGCACTCTGGTATCCGTTCAGACAAAATGTAAACAAACGAAAGCTACTATTTAATGCCTTATAATTTTGCTGCTAATGTAGGTCGTCAGGAGGCCGAGCGGTAAAATCTTAAGTCGAACGTAAAGTTGGGCGGTTTTCGATCCCAGCTTGAAGCGTCCTAAGTGTCTATCCACACTGAAGAGATGTGATACTATTAAACAATCTTTCTGTGGATGGCAGTACGTATATATATATATATATATATATATATAATTTGAGAATGTGTCTAGCTTTATTTGTAATTGAAAAGTGCTCTTTATCTTTTATTGAATATATTTTTTAGTTATTATGGTTTTTCAACGGTGGTTGGCAACAATCAGTTTCTGGCCTTTGCATTCATAAGGCCCAATAACACACACACACACACACACACACACACACACACACACATACACACATATGTATATATATATATATATATATACTATACTACCCCTGGATCTTGACAAACAACTACTAACATGTATAGATAAAAATAAAATCTTATATATTTATTCTTCGATGGTGACTTTTGTGTAGAGCAGGAAAGCAACTGAAGAGAGTTCGCACACCCAAAAAAAGCTGTCAGGAGTCGGAACAGACAGCGGGAACTAACTTCAGCCAATATTTTTGACCTTATATATTCTTAAAACTCTCATGCAACCCACATAGCCACGCGTCTTCACCAAAGCAATGCTTGTTTTATATTGGCCATGGTGTACACCCATGCAATGCTTGTTCTATATTGGTCACAGCTTACACCCACATGTTGCTTTTTTTCTGGTAATCCCCTTGTTTATTTTATGTATGGTTGGGTGTCTCTGTCTCTTATATCTGCCGACTTCATCACAGTTTAAAGCAATATATTGCAACATAGTGATTTGTGAAGTTAGTAGGTTACTTTGGTCGTAAAACATATTTATCTATTTTTTTTAAATTGATATATTTTAAGCAGAATATTCAATTTCTAATAAAGCTAACGTTGATAAATCACAAGAAGGTCAAAGTAATTAACACAACCCTCTAATCGACAATAATTTAAAAAGCTAAACATAAAAATCATTTATCAAGAAAGCTTATTAAAAATTAAGATTGTGAATGAATTATCGTCCTAATCATCATTAATTCGGGCTGATTGCTCAGCCCCCCTCTCTCTCACCATCCATCCATCGCTCCTGGCAGATTCTCTTGAGTGCATCCTTTCTATACACAAATCTGGTGTATGCATGTCTTTGCTAGTCGTCCCACACTGGTGTGTCCGTGAGTAGGAGTTCAGTATTGAACATCATTTTTGATATCATCCTTACTTCTCCACCAGTCTCGCACATGTTTTGTTCCCCTTACTTGGATGCTTTGGGAAGAAAATACTGATGCAGTAGCTGATTTGTTGAGTTCAGCTTACAGGATTGGTTAAAAACAGCGTAGAACATTCTAATTTAGTTTCAGATTAGCTTTTTCTTTATGATTTTCGTTGAAGTCTAAGTGGTTTAACCATTCAGTAGTACCGCTACGACCAAAAGTTGGAAGAAACACCGTTTTATATCATCTGAGAGATCTTATCAATGTGATCGACAACTAGTTAATTATAGTTCGAGCTCACCCGATGGAGACAACGACATCATTGCCACCATATTCATTTATAATCTCCCTAGATTAACTGATACAAAGGTCAATAGATCTCAGAAAAGAAATTGGATTCACTTAAAAAGAAAAGGACAAGAAGAAGAAGATATCCAATAGAGACTATGTTAATAAATAATAAACCCTAATTATTCATTTCCAAACTTACATTTTTCTCAAACCCTCTTTTCATTTTCCTAATACGATTTGAAATCTAATATAAATTCAATGATCTACAGATGTCTGACAACCTTATCATTTTACGTAGCTTGTTTATTTTTTTAAGTTAAATTCATTATTAATCGGAATGCTTAAATTTTGGTGGTAAAGACGGCTAGCATCTTTAGAGACGTGGCAGTCATAACATCTCCCACACACATACTTATTAGGCAACTTTTCCGCATGAGTAGGATTCTACACTTGGTCAATCTTTAACGGAGTTTAACAGGTTTGAATTTACATTTTCCTTCTCCCAGACAGGATGCCATACCAAGTTTAGAAAGCTCAGTCTGTTGTATAGCCATATCAATCACAAACATTATTCATATGCAAAAACTCAAACTAAACTCAAACGATCGGTACATCACGTAGTCTTTAAGATCTCTGTCGGTAGAGATCTGCAGAACTCCATGGTCATACTTCAACTTCTCAACACCATGGTCTTAACTCAACTTCAACCCTCGACATGGCCAAAGTCAACTCCCAACTGGACTGGCCCCAGTAAACTACCAACTCGACTCGCCTGCAGTCGAGTACCCAACTGACGTGTTTTTAAAAAATACCCAAATTCTCAGCCCATCGCTTCCGGGCATGACGGGGTTCACACTCCATATCCATTTCCTATCTAGGGTTTATTATGACAATTGTGATTGCCATATCCTCTGCGCACGAGCGTAAACTGTACCCAATGTTTGTGCACCTGAACTAAGAGCCGAATAGTACAAAGCCCAACCAAACTGAATGATAAAATATAATTAACGAAAAATGATAAATATAAACAAATCATTCCGTAATTATATAACAAGTTCACCCTACTGTTTACCCATTGCTGAAGGGAGAATAAATGAATTTACACCTTTCCCAATGATTTAGCACATTTTGAAAGGCAAACAGCCTTGTTCCTGATTTGAACTCGCGTCAACGTGTCCATTTCTTACGATGCTAACTGATATACCATGAGCATGTGTTTAAAAGAAAAAAGAAAAATTATGCTATACCCTGACCCAGAAGAATTATTAAATCAGAGATGTGATTTAATAGCTAGATGTAGACATAGGAATAAATTTAAACTAGAGACAAATATCGTAGATAAATTTTAATTAACTGTAAAAATAGGATTTATTTGAGATTTGAGGTGAAATGAATAAAATAAATTGGGAACCGACCATGTGAGGTGGACGTATGTACGTTTCAGTGGAAATGTAACTGAATAAATGGGCACGAAGATAAATTTTGTATTTAAAATTTTAAAATTTAAATTTTGAATTTAATATAAGTATTACTGTAATCTTTGCTTATGGTTAATAAGAAATGTTGTATATCCTTAAGTTATTGTTAAATCTGAAGAATTACGTTCAAATGTAAAGTAAAATTTATGTTAATTTACTGTAGAAAGTGAAGTTGAACCTTCGTCTAGTTACTTTATGGTGATTCCGACCGGTAACAAAAGAAAAACCGGAAGTGGGCGAAATGGAGAGTTAACTCTTCACCCCTCTTCAACCATCTCCCACCCTTCCCTCTTGTGTCCATTCTGGCTGTATTAATTATATCCATTGGATCTGGAGAAGTCCTGTTAAATTTGGTGTTATTGATTCATATCAATACCAATAGCAAGATGGAAAAAAAATTATAATCCTAATGTGACCGTGTTTTGTTTTTCTTAAAAGAGTTATTGCTCTGTGATGTCAGTTACATCGAGCTCTTTACCAGGAAGATTTAAATGTTCATAATGGAATGATTTAATTGTCCTGACGGAATTATTCCCGACTCCGGTTTAACTGGACTGAAAAATACGTACATACATACATACATGCATATATATATATATATATATATAGTGGGAGAAAGAGTGAGAAAGATATTAAATAGATATAAGCAGACGAAAATAGATACATGGACGCTAACGAAACGGCTAGAGAAAAAAGTTTGACGGAAACAACACAAGAATGCTGCAAGCAAAATTGAATAAGTCCTGGAGGCAACACCCTACAAAGCGGCAGTTGTACGGCCACCAACCACCCATCACGAAATCTATCCAAGTTAGACAAACCAGACATGCAGGACAGTGCTGGAGAAGCAGGGATGTTCTCCAATGGACCCCTTCACATGGCCGAGCAAAAGCAGGGTGACCAACTCGAACCTATATACAGCAGTTCTGTGAGGATACGGGATGTAGCCCTGAGAACCAGCCAGAAGCAATGTACGATAGGGAGGAGTGGCGAGAGAGAGTCAGGAATATCCGTGCTGGTGGCACGATAAGATGATATATATATATATATAATCTAAGATAGATAGATAGATAATCGCTGAAATAGTACACGAATCTTGATAAAGAAATATTTTAACAGAAGGAGGGTTAAAATATATAAAATGTATTTTGTAACTAAGAGAGGCAGTAACTCAATATCAATACATTTCAATAATGCTGGTAGCAGTTTCCCCAAACTTAGGTTGATACTTCCAGATTAATTTTTAGATGTGTCAATATAATATGAGCAGATACAAACAGAAGACATTCGTATGGCAACATCCCTCAGATTAAGTCACACAACTTCATCACAATTCTATTGTCTGGAACAAATCATCAACTCCAAAAAGAAACAAACGCATAACAGCGAAGGAAGAGTCATTTTCGTGAACAAATATAAGCAATCCCATGTTATGCAAATAAATTATCACCAATATATAAGGATATTTACACGTCTCGGTGTATTTCATTACTGGCCTCTTGTTTTAAGAGTTGGTGAAATTTTCTAATGCCAATCTTCCAAGTCAAAATATTGTCTTGTCTTGAATGTCAGCTCTAAGAATCTTGGGGTTATTTGACCGTAAGCAGTGATTACTGATGCATATCGAAAGCATGCACTCAGCTCCATCAAAAACTATGAATAGAAGAAAGCCATCAGAATTGCACACACACACACACACACATACACACACTATCTCTCTCTCTCTGTCTATATATATATATATATTGACAGAGAGAGAGTGAGATAGAGGTTCCTGTGGTGTAATGGTTATCGTCGTAGGAAATGGACACGATGACACGAGTTCAAATCATGGACGAGACTGATGGCCTTTCACATAGCACTAATACCCTTGGGAAATTTATGAATCCAATCCCCCCCACCAACTATGGGTAAATAGTATGGCAGATTGGTTTCTTCAGCCTTGGTGAGGCAACTAGTCTAGGAGAAGGAAAACTCTGAATTCAAACCTGTTGAACTCCGCATAAAATTTGACTGTGTTATATCCTGCCCGAGCGTAGGGGTTAGTATATATATATATAGAGAGAGAGAGAGTGAGAGTGAGAGAGAGAGAGTGTGTGTGCATGTGTTTGTGTGGTATATCTATGAAAAAAGATGATGCAATATCGGCAATAGATCATATGTTGAGGAAATAACGAGATACCCACCACGAGGGAACCTCACCTTGACCGTCAACAGGCACTGATGACTCTGTGTCTATGCTGTATATATACATACATACATACATGAAAAGTGGTTGATATATATATATATCAACCACTTTTTCATCCAAGAAAAATGCAAAAGAAAATCATTTTATAATGAAGAATTCAAAAGGTTTGAAGTCATTGTTTTCCTTCTCCTTGACTGGTTACCATGCAAAGTTAGACAAAGTTAGGGGTGTCCTCGTGGTGTAATGGTTAAAGCGATGAACTGCGGAATCGTAGTACGCGAGTTCGTACTCCAGTCGCGCTATTATGTTCACTTTCGGGCAAATACCCTTGGGAAAGGTATAAACCCCCTTATTCTCCCTAAAGCTATGGGTAAATAGTAGGACGGACTAGGTTCTTCAGCCTTGTTGAGGCAACTAGTCTAGGAGAAAGAAAACTCTGAATTCAAACCTGTTAAACTCCGCTTAAAATTGACCTTGTGTCATATCCTGCCCAAGCGGAGGGGTTGGTAAATAGTACCATGCAAAGTTAAAAAGCCGGTTTGTCGGAGTACTAACCCATTGCTTGTTGGAGAATAATTGAATACACACTTTTCCCTGGGGTATTCGCGGTATATAGAATACAGTCTCGTCCCTAATATGAACTCATATCAATGCACCCATTTACTATGACGATAACTATAATATCATGACCGTATATATATATATATATATATATATATGTGTGTGTGTGTGTGTGTGTGTGAGTGCGTTTTATCATAGTGTAAAAAAAGTATTAACAATGTTTCAGACCTAGCATAAAATACCACTAATTGCATTTATTTCACAAATCATAGTCACAGGTTTACAACAAAGAATACATAACTACTGTTTAAATGTTACAAATCAATTTAAAGAATGAAAAATTTCAGCAATGATTTAAGAACAAGTTGTGTCAACTTATTCTTAAAATTTGAAGATATATGTTGTCAAAAAATCATAAGTGAAAATACGAAAAAAAAACAAAAAAAAACAACAATTGGTTTAACGTGATAACTTGAAATATTCAAAAATGTTTGTTTACCCAAGTATATATATATATATATATATGTGCACGCGATAAAAACAATCTTAGATTTGTTTTGGGTTTTAAATTTTAAATATATCTATAAAGTGGACAGCTGAGTAGTTCTTCAAAAAGGTCAAGGCGATTACTCAGGGTTGATCCTGGTTAGGACGGCACGAGATATAGTCCTATGCTAGACACGGTGCCCAGTTTGGTGTGATTACTTGTCACAGTACTTGTGGCTGTGGTGTTCTTGACAACCACATTTGTTTCCGACTGTTTGCATCGTCAAGTCCTTCTGTGTCCATGCTGTGTTTGAAAGATCCATGAAGTGGGGTTGACCGAATTCACCCGGATGCTCGTCTGACGGGCAGGTAATATGAGTGGCTAGACTGTATCGCAACTCAAATAATAGAGAAAACCTGTTGTTAACAAATAACAAATATGTTTTTTATTGAAACACGTTTATAAAAACAATAAATTACAAGCAAATAATGCTTGAATTCCTGGCAAAAAGAAGGAAGAATATCGAGAGGGGTAGATTGACAATGAAGTGCGCTTTGTTTCTAAAGTCTGGGACTTTGAATTTTTATATAGTTTGCAGGTTGTTCAGAGTGCCTTAGGTCTAGAATGGGAGGCATACCTCGTTGGCATTCTGTACTTAATTCTTGGTCTCTTTCCTCACCATCTCTGATGATTCGTTTTACCACCTGGTTTTTATAGATCAAAATCTGGACTATATGGTTTTCAATAAGAGACAATTAGGAGTCATATTCCCAGTGGTCAGCCACTCCTAGTTAGGGATTATCTCTTACAGGTATAGGGAAACCCCCTTTTAAATGCGTTGACCAGTAGGAGCAGGTTTAGAGCAATGGGGTTGAACTAAAAATTCTCAGCCTAACCTAACTGGATGAGCAATCCCAAGCTAATCTTTATTTAGGGTGGAGCAAAATCAAAGCTCCCTTTTGACATTGACATTCAAGATAAGAGCTAAAAAATGTGTTTCTTTTCGAAATAACCAGGCTCATTATAATGATCAATGGAGTTAGATGACAATCCAAAAATTAAATAAATTCGCTGACCTTTAAAATCGAAAACAGTTGTCATAGCACTTAACTGACCTTTAGGAACAATCAACCAGCTTTTTTGGTCTATTCAAGCCTTGAACAAAAAGATACTAATTTTAAAGATCTTTTTGTTTTTGAGATATATTAATTTTCATATATTAAATTTAATTTTTACATATCAATTAAGTATTTAATTGCACGTCGTGTCACATTCAAAAGTATCGTTAACCCAAGTATATATATATATATATATACACACACACGCACATACATATACATATACATATATATATATGTGTGTGTGTGTGTGTGTGTGTGTGTGTGATAAAAAAGGTCCTAGATTGGTTTTGGATTTTAAGTTTTAAATTTATATGTTGAGTGGATAGCCGAGCAATTCTTCAAAAAGTCTTGTTATCTTCGTAAATAGAAATCTGCGGACATCTAAACTTTGTATTGATCAATCAGTGGTTCTTCTCGATGATTTTTGATTGATGTTTTTGTGAAATATAGATTTATGCAAGTAAAACAACTAATGCAGTCACTAGAACTACCTTCTTTGGATTTCTTTCTCGTTTCCTAAACTGAAATTTCATTACGAGACTTCAATTTGTAGATGTGGAGATTATTTAAAAATTAAGTTTCACATTATAGCAAAAGAGAAGTTTGTACGTTGCAATGGTTCACATGCTGAAATAACAATGTTGAAAGCTAAAGTTATTATTTGAAGAAGATTAAGATTTCATTCATCATTAATTTTTACTTAGCAGAAACAGGATCAGTTCGGTTTCTTTTTATAATTGATCGTATTTATCATCATCATCATCATGTCGTGCCGCTAGCACAGATATCCCTGACCCTCTCTCGCCGCTTCTCCCAATCATTCATCGCCTCTGACAGGTCTTCAGGGCTACATCCCGTATCCTCACATAGCTGCTCTATGTATGTTCGAGCTGGTCGCCCTGCTTTTGCTTGGCCATATGCGGGGGTCCATAGGAGTACATCACTTATGAACTCGCCCCTGCTTCTCCAGCAGTGTTCTGCATGTCTGGTTCGTCTAGTTTGTTAGTTTTCGTGATGGGAGGTAGGTGGCCGTATAGTTGGTGTCTTGTGGGTGTTGCCGCCAGAACTTGTTCAATGTTGCTCGCAACATTCTTGTATAATTGCCGTCTAGCTTCTTCTCCAGCCGTTTAGTTAGCGTCCAAGTAGTGCATCCATATAGCAGTATCGACACAACCACTGCCTGGAAGAAACTGCGTTTCATTTTATCGGTCAGGTCTGATATATATATATATATATATATATATATGTGTGTGTGTGTGTGTGTGTGTGTGTGTGTGTGTGTGTGTGTGTGTGTGTATTGTTTTACTTAAAACAGTCGCAAAAACATGAGTCTGGTTTATTTTTGCTACTTATTTTAAAATGTTGCTTTAATAAGAAAAAATATGAGATTTTTTATGATTTTTTTTTGTTTTCTTAACACAGTCATTAGAAAAATAGAAATACGATATTATGGGATGCAATATAAACTGATTTTTGGTATCTTAAATAGAGAAAGCACATAAAAATTCTTGTTCACTCTGAAGAGAAATAGGTTACTTTTTGTTAATTCTGGTTTTACCACAAAATAAATGGCTTCTGGTCATCAAAACGTTACAAAGAAAAGAGATGACTCACAACTTTTGCTACGTTTGGAGCCAGAAAGAAAACGCTGATACATTAAGGCACATTTTTCAAAACAAGTCATAGGAAGACTATCTCAAAGAACTATCACAAGAAGCATCTAAGAAAATTGAATAAAATCAAAAAATGCGTGTTAAGAATCCAGTGCTATTAAAAAAGAAAGTCAAGAACTGAACGTATTTTGCAGCAGAATATTGTAAACAAGGATTTAACGTAGAAATAGTGGAATACTGGAGTGGTGAGCGTTCTTGTCCTCTTGAGATTGTGAACAAATTTGAAGCATCACGTATATTAATGCTAAAGAATGCATTGGTTTCTACAAAATGGTGTGCTACTAAATATTGACAAGCTGATCTCTATAATGATTTAAACACGAATCCTTCGTCAACATGATAACACTAAATTGACAAACAGTGAATTTCTGAAAACTCATTAGATGCGATGATCTGGACTGGACTAAGTCCAGGTCCAAACCCAACAAAAAATTATTTGTTGTAAAATCAAAATGAAACACTCTAAGATGTTTTCTAATGAAGATATCTTATGAAAATCTGTTACGAATAAGGAAGAAAACTTTAGCCATGTGAACCAGGGAAGTTACAATGATAAAAACTGACAGACACCATGCGTAAAGAAATTAACTTGTTCCAAAAATCCCACGGCAAAGTCATCTCATTAAAAAAAAGGGTTTTATATGCATATATATCAAATGCCTCGTTTTGTATTTTTCTTACTTATGTTAAGTTTTTCATAATAAAAGTATAAACATGTCCAAGGCTCAGTTTTGCCCACCAGTGAATAGGGACAGTTGTAGGATGTTTTTCATTTTTAAAATATTCAGATCATGTCACGTGTATCTCCCATCAAGATCTGGATTTATTTACCAATGGAAAGATAAATAAATGAATTTTAAAAACAAAATGAAATTTTCGATTATTTGAAAAGAGAAAAATGTCTTATCTTACTTGAAATATTTACTAGGAATAACCTGGAACACCGGTTAACGTTTGGCGATTGTAGACTTGGATCGATAACAATAGCCGCAAGCACACTGCCTAATACTGTTTAAAGCTGGGCTTTAACTGGTGGTGGGGAGTCTGTATTGCACAAGACAGGATGGTTATTTTTGAAGGTACCAAAGGGGGAAAAGAGCACAAAGAACTGTTTTTAAAAAAGCGAAGAATACTTTTAAATGAGGTGTGAAATGATCGAAAGAATAAAAAAGAAAATATATAACTAGTTAATATCAGTATTGAATTGATTACGAGCTTGTGTGACCTGACATATTTCTTTCCAGGTCCACATAGAAAAAGCTCGCATTGTGTCTTCATCTTTGCGTGGATATTTCTGGCTCCCTCGCTATATCGATATTTACTGAGCTTAGCTAAGTATGTATTTACCCGACAACACTGTCGCGAGCAAAACGTGACACAAGGTCAATTTTTGGCGAGTATTACTGCTTTTGATTTCATAGATTCCTTCACCTAGACTGATATCCTTACCGTAGCTAAAGATCTCAGTTGTGTCTTCTATTTGTACATAGCAGCTTTTGGGAGAAGAAATGGATTCATGCCTTTCCAAAGGGTTTTAACACAAATTGAAACATTCTTCCTTAGAATTTGATCTCTGGTCGCCGATTATGACAACCTATACGTTAGTTACGTCTCATGTGTTGTTGGTGACCATAGTCGAGGGTGACTTGGAGGCTCCCTTTTCGATATCTACTACACCATGGTGTAGTGGAGGGCGCTTCTCCTTTCCCTGGATTGCTCCATTTTACCCTTGATCCATACATTATACTGCTGAGTGTTAAGCAGGGTACCATCGAATACCATTTTTTGAGTCTTTGGTAAGATTCGACTTGGGATTAAACCCAGGTCTCCCAAGGCATTGGCGAACACTTTAACCATTATGGCAATGTCTGGTACTTAAGGTGAGTTAAATATAAATTTTAAACTGCGCGATACCCATAGCTATTCTAATTTTATACTGGAAAAGCATGCTGAACATTCCAAGATGGCGGCCTTTTATCACAATGTCTATACTACTATGATAAAGCTTTTATTGGATCTGTATGTGTAGGCATCAGTCTTAGGATCATGGCCAAACGAAAAAAAGTTTCAGAGAAAAGACATTTTCATGGATATCAAATTGAACTGGAAATCTAATACCCGTTCCCATAACATTTTAAAAAATTGAACATGTGAAATCATTTGCGAACACTGGAGATAATCAAGTTGCTAAATATGCAATTTCAAGAGTAAATGAGAAAAAAAGATTTATATGAAAGAAAAAAATGTATCTTGAGTTGATAGAATCAGGTGAAGTCTGATCCATGTTTTATTTTCTTACATGGTAAGTTACATGTTGGATATAACTGAGTGAATATGAAATATACTATTCACAAAGCACAGAAGAAGAAGAAGAAGAAGAAGAAGAAGAAGAAGAAGAAGAAGAAGAAGAAGAGGAAGCATATGTATATGTTCATCGAACAATCTCCACCCCAAGATTGATGTGACACAAGGTCAAATTTTAAGCGGAATACAATTGGTTTGAACACAGTTTTCCTTCTTCAATAACAATGTCATAGAGACGTTTGTTAAAGATCTCAATGTCCCCAATTATTTGCCCGTAACTGGAGTTAGAATAACTTTCCAATGAGAATTACGGCAATATGAAGTGCATACAGCCTCAACCTGGACTGGAACTCATGTCACCGGGTTTATTTCGTAAAATGATAAACAACAAAGCCCCCAGAAAGTACTCAGTGCATAAAAGATAATACAGAATCATTTTTTTAAACATCAGAATAATCGTATCAATATCTTCAACTCTCATTTATTTGTTTTGTGGGAAAAATTTCGGGTAAACTTGCTAGTCTGTTTTCATTGATGATAGAACTGCAGTTATTTTCTGTATTAATATTTACCTTGTTCGGCGGATACATCACGATATTAGGGATGGTAAACAACACTTAAGATAGAAACCACTACTTTGATTTGTGTATAAAGAAACTTACTATCATCTGATCTTACCAAGTCAAGTCATTCTTGTTATAATACGAATTAGGAATCTCCATCCACGAATTGATTTATTTGAAAAAAAAACTTAAATTCTATTCATCTCTAGTTTTATTCTTATCTATTTGTTTATCTATTTATTTCCTTCAGTTTTAATTCTCTTCGTAAAGTTAATTGTATATTTTTAAATTTTTTCGTGTTTCTTGCAATATATATATATATATATATATATATAGGTAGCTGTGTGTGGTAGCGCGTGGGTTTTTATGAATGAGTTTCTTGTTTTAATTTATGAGTGTATTACATCTGTACGTCAGAATCTATCTATCTATCTATCTATCTATTCTTGCTGTATAACTGCCAACTTCATTCGGTTCATAACTTCCTAAGAAAAGCTAGATTTTCAATTGTTTTAATATTTTCAACAGTTACATTATCATGATAGGGACCAAGCGTGAAAATTTAAGTCCTGAGAAAAATAATTGTTTGTTTTAGCACTTAATGACTATAATTATATTTGCTCTATCAAAAGAATATCAAGCAGCCTAAATCTTTCTTGATGGTCAATTTATTTAATTGACTGATACTAATTATATTATTTTGTTCAATATACATACGTGTATATATATATATATATATATATATATAAAGAAACATTGCTTACCAAATTTCATGTGACCATTTGCCAGACTTAGCTAACTTAAGTGAAAGTTCTTTTTAACTTTTGATTTCTCCGACCAAATGCAAATACAGAAGAAGCCAATATGTTCGTCTAACAAACAGTTTGAAACATTTTGCCTGAATCTGTCATTAAAAATCAAATGATGCACATACATTCTTCCTTGGAAATATCAATGAATTGGCGAAGAAAAACGCTAACACATACACCCGTATACACAGAGAGAGAGAGAGAGAGAGAGAGAGAGAGAGAGAGAGAGAAATAACTAAATTTCAAACGCTGAGTAATTTAGGAAAATAATCCACCATTTCAAGAGGAAAGGAGCGGAGGGGCGTTGAAAGAACCTCAGGAAAGATTGCTGTTTACAGAAATGCTGGAAAGATGAAAGACGTTTTCTTTTTTAGTAATCAAATACACTTGTAAGATTGAAAACGCGATGATAAAAGGTTGTGATTTAAACTAACACTGGCTTCCTAAAGATGCGTTGGCACATACACATAATTATCCGTTAGTCATACCGCCATACTCACTCTCTCTCTCTCTCTCTCACACACACACACACACATATATATATATATATATGTATATACGTACAACTGAGTCAAGAATATGTCAATTTGTCGACACGTAGGGGTCAACAAGTGTATTTAATTAGGTATGAACAATTTTTTTCACTATATAGCTTAAGAATAATTTGATTCTTTTTTATTCCAACCAATAACTTTTAAAGAACCTGTAATTTCCCGAAAAATTGTACCCATTTTAGTTAATATATGTTTTTATATATTCATAGTATTTTATCAATACCAGTAAACAAAAAACATGATTATCTTAAACGAAGTCAGTTAATCAAAGGTTTAAACTGACTGAATATATCTCATATGTGGATATTTTAGGGATCGCTTGATTCATATATCAACGTATAAGTTGTTTTGAGAGTGAAGATATAGTAGTTTGGAAGTTTAAAATCTAAAATTTAATTCAAGGCGTATGTACAGCAGGGCATTTCACGTAAAAAAAAAAACTTACGCTTTGAATGACGGTGGCTTTTGGGTAAAATATCCTGCTCACTTGATGTCAGTCGGGTTTCGATCTCGGCTTAAAGCAATTTACAATAGCCAAATGATGTTTTGGAGAGTTTTTTCCAATTATATGAACTTGCTCTGTATGAAATTTCCTTATTTTGACATATATTGAGCATTCCTGGAGATTTATAAGGATCCTCTTCTATATCTTCAACCTGAATCATTCCTTACACATCTTTGGACACACACACACACACATATACATATATATATATATATATATATATATACGCATATATATATAACTGATTATCTGTAGATTGTTGACTTGAGGTTTTCTTATAAGTCAGTAATGGTTTTTGTTGAAGGAAGTGGACTCTGACTACTCAAATTCAAATTCAGATCGAGGCATTTTGCATTTTGCATAGCGCAAATAGCTCGCATGTAGTTGGATAGATTGGTCTTTTTAATCTTAATATGACAACCAATCTAGAAGAATGAAAGTTTTAAATTCAAAACAGACTTAGGAAGGAATAGACTCCCCCAGACTATTCCTGCCATAGACACGCTACTAGATCAGCGTCTCACCACCAAACAAAGATGAGTTTAAATCTCAGTTTTAAATTAAATATTTTTGACGAGACGCACTAACAAGAACAAGCAAAATACGCTTTTTTCTCATCAAGTGAAAATAAGATTCAATAAGAACATTTCAAGATACATGGCAGCACGCCTTCATGCCAAATAAAAAGGAAAGCTTTAGAGTTGCTTTGGCCAATAGATTTTATGTAATGAATGGTAAAGTTACTATCTAAAATATAATCAGTGTTTTATTTTCTGTTTATTTGGGTCTTGGGAAATGTATGATGTGATATGGTCGGTCGAATTTATAAAGTGAACGAAAAGCTAATTTCTATGGAAGTGAGAGAGAGAGAGAGAGAGAGAGAGAGAGAGAGAGAGAGAGAAAAGAAAAAATAATAAGAAAAAAGACAGATATTTAGTCTATGGGGGCGGACAGTTGACCTCTGAGTGACTTAGGTCAAGGTAATTGTGGGTCAGCTTGTCACAGGTGAATGACTGCGTTAGTTAGAGATAATTAGAAAAAAAACGGAGATCCCAGGTTTTCTGCGCCAGTGTCGAACCAGCGGAAACGGATGTTCTTCCCACCTACATCAGTCAGAGGGAAGAGGATAACTTGGGTTTGCAGGAAGTGGCGAGAAGTGGTGAGGAGGTAAACACTGTAAGTTGAACTCTGGTCACGAAAATGTAAGGAGACGAAAATTTACAACCCCCATTTTTGGGATGGGTTCCAAAAAGAGGCCTTACACTAGACGCAAACCAGCGAACAAACACATTTGGCAACAAGAAAATACTGGAAGAAAATTCAAGGTTTTTGTCTGATCTCTCTTTCTCCTAATGTTATGCTTTTTTTCTTTTTTATACAGATAACGCAGTCGACTCAGCTTTCATACTCTATTACTTTCTTCCGGCGACGACTTAAAAATTGTATTAGTGAATAAACCTTTGTGCATTTAACTAAAACAGAATTTAGTGCGTTCGTCAACTTTTACCTCGGTGGGGTCACAAAAGGATCCGAGTACAACGATAGACGTAGCTATACAGCTATTGATATATTCGAGTACGTGAATGTACGAATATCAATTTAGTAACGTTACGTCAAAACAGACTAGTCAGTGCCGTTATGGTACAAATGGAGCTCTAATCTCTAATCGTTTGGGACACCGTTTATTTGTACAACGATATCGTTTATTTCTTTATAATGCTGACAATAGTTTTGAAGTCATATAAACAAACAGGAACTGAATAACATTGAATATATAAAACAGTAAAGAAAATTACAATAAAGAAATCAGCTAAAACATTGGCTCTTTTTAAAAGAATGTTTGAACTTATATTCAAGAGATTTATATTTCTTATTGCGTTGTATCATTGATTATTGAACTATGTTCGTGTAAATTTAATGTTTCAAAACGTTTCATAATGTCAAGAATCGATTGTGTAAATTATTATTTTATTTACATTATATTTGTCCACTGATGTAAAGCTTCCTGGTATTCAAGTCAGAAGAAAATATCTGTGTGTAAACACCTAGAGCAAATAATGAGTAATTCTTTGAAGTTATGAAATATAAACGATTTGAATCATAAAATATAAAAGATCATAGCAGCAACAAGTCCATAAAAATAAAGTCGTTGAAAAATTAAATGAATTAAGATATTTATATGATTCTACATCTATCTTTTACTTGTTATTTTCCCTCTTATTATTGTTGGTTTTTATCTCAATATTATGATTCTATAAACTATTCATTATTTCTTTTATTTCATAGCTATTTTCATTCTATCGCATTATTTGTTTTTATTAAAAAGATTCTAGGTCTATAAACTCTTCATTATTGCTATTATTTCACAACTAGATTTATTCCATTAAATAATGCTTTTTTTTATTCAAAAAAGACTCTTTATAATGTTTATAATTGTATAATTACTTTTACATTATCTTATTGTTGTTGCTTTTTATCACAATGTCGGTTGGGTTTAGTTTCCACTGCAGAGGTGTAACACTTCTAACTCACAAAAAATATATCTTAAGTATGACACTAAACTATATTCAGTTTGAGGATATATAATAGGATTCTTATAAATCTCCAGGGGTGCTCAAAATACAGTTCTTGAAATCTAAAGAATGTGAAGTAAACTTTCATAGCCATTAGTCCCAGATTCACCATTACCCGGAGTGGTAGTATCAATTGGTGTCTTATATATGGGCAGAATTGAGCTGTTTGCAAAATTGCCGATATCAATGAGCCAGTTGCAAAAAATATAATAAACTACATAAAAGTACAAACATAGAGGTACGATGTATGCAGTTACCAAACTTCTGGGTTATTAGATTTCAAACATAAAGTAAACTATTCAAACTGATTTTTTTTTTTTTTTTTGCAAATGAAGTAACATATTGTCAGAAAAAATTGTCTAATCAGATCAAAAATAATATTAGTGTAAGAGTTTTAAGGTTAAATTGGATGATTTCAGAAATAATGATTAGAAAATAAAGTGCGAAAGTGTTTTTGAAACTTTTGGGCGAATTACTTCAAAGAATTTGATCTATAAATAGATATTCGGTTAATAGCATATAATTTTTGTGCAAAGATTCTAAGAAAGTTTTCCGAGAGAAGATCGTGAAAAGAGGAGATTCATGAGGGGGCATTAAAACAAAAATATTAATAGTGAACAGTCCGTAAAGTGAACTTTGCCGTCCAAGCCACCACAGAGAGAAAATCAAATAAAATCAAGGAAAAAAAAAATAGACACGTACTTGGACCTTGAGAGAGAACTTAGATAGCTATGAAACTTGTCATAAATGACAAGGTTGGGACGGCCCCTTATGGCTTGGAAAAAGGGGACTGAAAGAGTTGGCAATTAGAAGACGAGCCAATATCTTCTAAACTACGATACTGTTGAGATCGGTCAGAATACTGAGAAGAGTCTAGAAGAACTGAGGAGATTTGCAGTCATTGAAACCCAAGTAAATGACCATCTGCTAACAGTGGTAAGAAAAACGCACGAGTATAAGACTAGACACGACTGGGTGGGTTGGGTAATCCACTGCAAGATGTGCAAGACATATATTTTGATCATACAAATGGTATATGCACAACCCAGCATCTGTCCTGGAGAATGACACACATAAACCCCTATGGGACTTTGACATACAAACAGATCACTTAATCTCAGTTAGAAGACCAGACCTTATAGTAATCAAAAAATAATAAAGAGAAAACTTGCAAAATTTTCGACTTTGCTCTATGGGCTGATCACAGAATAAAACTGAAAGAAAGTGAAAAAAAGGATAAGTACCTAGACCTTGCTAAGGAATTGAAAAAACTATGGACCATGAAGGTGACGATTATGCCAATCGTGATTGGTGCATTCGGTACAGTAACAAAAGTACTACTGAAGGAACTGGAGGACTTGGGAGTTGAAGGACGAGTGGGGACCATTTAAACTACAGCATTGTTGAGAACGGCTAGAATACTGAGAAGAGTCCTGGAGACTAGAGAAGACTTGCTGTCATTAAACTCTAGTAAAAGACTATCAACTAACGCTGATGTGAAAAACTGTAAAGGTGTAACAATAATTGTAATATTAAAGAATGAGATGCATTAAATTCTCTGGGATTTTGAGATATAAGCAAACAGATCAATTAGTCATAATCAAAAACAAAATCATAGGAACTTGCCGTATATTGGATTTAGCTGTCCCATCAGAAGACAGAAAATTAAAGAAAGCAAAAAAAAAAAACGGCTAGTTTTTATGTCTTGCTAGAGAACTGAGAATGTCCTTGTAGATGAGAGTGACAATAATACCTGTCATAGTTGGCACACTTGGAACGGTTAATTCTTAGTTGAATCCTGGACACCCGAAGAGATATGCCTTCACCCAGACTTCAGTAAAATCCCTCCGGCTAAATCTGGTGTGAATCACTCGCAAGGAGTAAAATAATACTAAAAACTACGCCAAACTCTTCATTATTACTTTTATTTCCTACCCGTCCTGGATAATCTGAAAAGCTCAACTGTCTTTCCAATCCATAAATATATCATTTAAAATGCTTTGTATGGGAAAGTACAAATCCAATTATCCAAACTCCAAAAGTTCAACCTGATTTAATCCAGC
Organism: Sepioteuthis lessoniana; assembly: GCA_963585895.1. Taxonomy (NCBI): domain Eukaryota; kingdom Metazoa; phylum Mollusca; class Cephalopoda; order Myopsida; family Loliginidae; genus Sepioteuthis; species Sepioteuthis lessoniana. The sequence goes on from OY757907.1 coordinate 113,902,735, forward strand.
CGATTTTGATCAGGATTATAAGAGGCTATTTACGGACACTTGAAATGCTCACCGCCGCTAAATTATTTACATGGAAGCGACAGATGGCCTCCCATCTATCCAGATGACATTTTCAAAATTTTATGGTGAAGATTCTTTTTTTTTATTTGCTGATTTGTTCCAGATCCTCGAAATATTTTCTGACTATTCATAATCATCATTTATTGATGAGTTTAAAGTGTCAACATATAACAATAATTAGGGCACATTAGAACGTATGAAAAACGTTAATTCTACGTACCTTTCTGTAGATGTACAACACAGCTATTATTGGAAAAATGATAGTCGTTGATATAAGAAAAAATGCCATGTCAAAATTATCATAAAAGTGAATTCAAGAAATTTAAGTACTCTAGAAAAACTACAAAACCCTGACCAGGACATAGAAGACAATCTATTAATAACAGTATACTAAAGGAAAATATGAAATTGTAAAAAAATCAATTGAAACTACCCGAGTTAAATCCCTTTAAAAAGACTTTAAAAATGGTACTTGATATTTCCTTGCTAGAGAACTGAGAATGTCCTTGTAGATGAAAGTGACAATAATACCTGTCATAGTTGGCACACTTGGAATTGTTAATTCTTAGTTGAATCCTGGACACCTGAAGAGATATAAGGTGCGTATCAAATGTAAAGTGGAGCAATCCAGGGTAAGTAGTAGCTCCTCCCCAACACCTCGGTGTAGTAGTTATTGAAAAAGGAGCCTTCTGGCCGCCTTCGACTACGGTCGCCAACTTAACTTACTTCCTATACATTCCTTTTCTCAACATTAACTAGTGATTTGACTAATAGTTGTTGAATCTGGAGATAAAACCATACAGGCCAAAATTGAATATATATATATATATATATATATATATATAATGGTTTATGGTTATCACTACCTCACTTGGGGAGTTAATAGTGGACCAAATTTTGCGTTATTATTAAACAGGGCCAACATAAATGATGGAGGTATTGTATACACACACACACACACACACACACACACATATATATATATATATATATACTTGAAGAAAAACAACAAAACCGATCACATAGGATTATAAATCTATTTCCATCCTGTTCCTAATAGATAAAATTTTCAAAAACACGAAAAAATTTAACAGGTCTTCTTCTTATAGATAAAAAGACTAGAATAGACACAGAAAAAGGTGGGAGGGGATAGAAGAGGGGTGAAGAGTTGTCTCCTCATTAAGCCCACTTCCGTTTTAAATTTTAATTTCGGTTAAAAATGTAGTAAATTTATTTTTAAAAAAAATTAATTACATTTTGACCTAAATTACAGATTTTATATTAAATTAGATTTAAATTTTAATCAATGACTTTACGTAATGATACAGTAATAGTTATATTGATTTAATTTTTATTAAATTATTTTAAAATTTCAAAACTATTTAGAACCTATTAATCAATTACACTTTTTATGAGTAGTACGTCAATCCGATATGCTTTTCACAATTTTCTATCTAACATTTTATTTTATTTATTCATCTACAATAATTCTCAGTTTAACTCTCTGCTTTTTTTAAAAAATTTCTTAAATTCAATATCTATAGTTTAAATTTAGCCCTATATATATATATATATATATACGTGGTGCATACGATAAGTCTCCAGATTTTTTTCGTACGGGCATTAAAATTGTCGTACATTCATGAAAATTCGCTATGTTATTGCTATAGCTATTATGAGATGACCGACCAATCTTTATGATTTGAGGTTCAAATGAACAGCTACAGCAGAAATTGGAATACACCTTACTAAACCCTGATTGTCACGGTTGGTGAATTTCAAAAATGCAATCTGACACTTTAGACGAACGATATGCAATAAAATTCTGTTTTAAACTTGGAAAAAATTATGCCACAGAAACGTATGGAAAGCTTCAGACTGCTTTTGGAGCATCTTACATGAATCAAGCATTAGTTTTTGAGTCGCATAAGAGATTCAAGGAAGACAGGAAGTCTGTGAGGGATGATGAGAGGTGTGGGAGGAGTAGGGAAGTCAATACAACAGAACTGATTGGCCAAAGGGTTAGGGTTAGGGTTACTATGTTGAAGTTTTAAGAGAATTCAGGAAAGAGATTCCGTCGGAAGAGGCCAGCACTCCTCAAATTGGATCAGTGGCATTTCCAGCAGGACAATGCACCCGTCCACAACTCCATCCTTGTCACAGACTATTTGACCAAGTTGGGCAACAAGACAGTATCTCACCCTCCCTATAGTCGAGACCTTGCTCCCTGTGACTTATGGTTATTCTCTAAGCTCAAAGCCTGTTGTTATGAGACAATTGAGGAGATGAAATAGGCTGTGACGAAAGTCATTGACACGCTCACACAAGAGGACTTTCATGGGGCCTTCGAGAAGTTGTTGGAACTGTACAGCAAGTGCATTGCAGCCGGAGGAGATTACTTCGAAGAGGACTAGAGTTTCATGTGTGTACTATCAATAAAAGTACCAATAAGAAAAAATGTCTGAAAGCTTATCGTTTGCACCTCCTATATATATATATATATATATGTGTGTGTGTGTGTGTATGTATAAGTTAACTTATTGGTAAATTCTTAGTAGTTCGTATTGTCCTTTTTCTGGTTCAACTTGGTGGTCTGTAATGAATCCTTGTTGTTTTAATCCTTATCAATTTTGCAATTCAAGAATATTTGTCGAGAAGCCTGGCATGACCTCGAATTGTTCTGATTCGAAGAATTTTTTTTTAATGGTTTTCTGACGAGTAAGCTTTAGCTTTGTGAATACAAGCTCTGAATAAAAAGATGAAAATCAAAAAAGGGGAAAGTATTTTTAAACAATGAAAATTTGAGATATTAGGACATTTGAACTGTTAGATATTTGGGCGAAGATTTCTGCATGAATTCAAATTGATTTATGGAATACTAATCCACCGATAAGGATAAGCTATGAAGACGAAGGTATACCAGAAAGATTTAACCGATTCACATATATACACACACATACGCACACACACACGCACAAAGTTTCACGAAAAAAAGGACCCAAATACTTACCAAGACTTCTAATTGAATTTTGATTTGTACATTGATCGAGAATGCAATTCTCCATTTTCTGATCCTTTTGCGTCACAAGATGCCGATTATATCGAGTAACAGTTCATTTCATTCACCTTCATAAAATTATCTTCATTTAATCAAAACTCTTGCATTGTTATTTATTTCGGCAAGTTCTTAACTTAATTCAGTCAGCCCAATCATTAATCAGAAGTTTACCACGGCTTCTGATTCAAGAAAAAGGGCGACATTCTTCGTCAAAAAAACCTTGTATGTCTATTATCATAATTATTGAGCAATCAGTGTCTTCTTTTGAGACACCTTTTTTCTAATTGTTTGTCATCACTGACCATAATATTTAACTGCCTCAAAAAATTTTAAAGATCAAAACTCAAGATAACTGAAGAAATGTTCTCACTCCTAAATTGCTAAAAAATACCTTTTTTCACCAGTTCGAATAGTGAATGAATCAATCCACGTTTTTGTCAAATTTAGCGTCTTAAATGTTATAATGAAGCGATAAATTAATAAACATTCAGTGGATATAGATTAATTTTCTATTCTACTCAAAATAGTCCTCTTTATTTCTCTGGAGAGAAAATCTAACAGTCTGTTCCTTCAAAAATATATCTAATATCAGAATCGCTTAACGACTTTTCACTTGCGAAAACCTTTGGCTAACCTTTTTTTTTCTCGACAGCGATGCTACTACAAATAATTAATCCCATAATGAAAACAATCGTCTCAGTAACTCTTACATATTAGCGTATAAATATACTATCAGAATTCATTATGGCATAATCACACAAAGATCTTTTATCTACATAACATATATTATCTCGATTTAAACAGTGCAAACTTCTATTTGGAGTATTTTTGTCAATTTCGTATAAGGGCATATAACATCACTAACTATTATGACTTTTCATACAAAAAATATCGAAACTTGGTTCGTTCATCAATAAACTTTTCAATCAAGTTAAAGGAAGATGTATTGAATTTGTAGAACTCTGTTTGTTTCAATTATGTACAATTTTCCAATATATATATATATATATATATATATATATATATATATATATATATATATATGTGTGTGTGTGTGTGTGTATGTGTTTTTAAAATCTATAAATGATATCATAAATGTGGATTGAAATATAATAACAATAGGATTTCCTATTCAAAAACAGTTTTCCCGTTACTGTTTCACAAGGTAGTCTTAATAATCGAACCTGCGATATAAATCCTTCCGCATATATATATATATATATATATATATATATATATATATATATATTATATATATATATATTATAGACTTTTTAATAATATATATGTATACATATATATATATAATTTAAAAGTTTCTCCATAACCAGATATTGATATCCCCATACATGTGTGAATATTTTATTCCATCATCTGATACCGCATACTTTCTCCGTATTTGTTTTGATCTGCCTCTCTGCCTGATTTGCTGCATATATATATATATATATATATATATATATATATATATATATATATATATATATCCTTCTCTCTCTCGTTGTCTCTCCCTTGCCCTCGCTCTCTTTTTTATCTCTTTTTATATATAAAATATATTATTGCCCATAACTAAATATATTCTTAACTACTTTTATAGAATATAATATTTTCACCAAAATATAATTTCCAATTGAACATTATATAATTAAAATGGATATTTTTAATTGTAACTGAACTATAAATCATTAGAATTGTTACTAAAGAATATAAATTTGTTTCTCTCAAAACTATATTTTAAAATTTGTCTTGAGATTCATTTTCATGTTAGGAAACAAGAAAAAAAGTAAAAAAGAGAGCTAAGCCAGAAAATTCGGAAAGGTTCTGGCCTTGTACAATTTCTCGATTTGTGCAAAACTCTGGATCAAATGGTTGCTGTCAATGATCAAAAAGTATCGAGAATTAACACTGACTGATCTAAGCATCGAGAAAGCAGTCAAGACGTCCTCCTACTATACCATAATTTACTCAAATATTTACAAGACTTTAATTTAAATTAACATCCAAACGATAATCATTTATTAAGCCTCAGTCTCAATACCTTTTTCTTATACTTCGTATTATAATGGAACTTTTAGTTCTTAGTATCACTGAAACGTTATTAAAGGTAGTTACGGGTCAGAGTGATAACCACATCTTCCTAACAACCATATATTTACCGGCAATTTTTTTTTATCTCCATAGAATCCAATATATATATATATATATGTGTGTGTGTGTGTGTGGTGCCAGAAGAAAGCGAACATCACAAACAGTTTTGTGACTAAATTATTCTGTATCACCGACCTTGAACTGCTGACGAAAAAAGAAAACCTTTAAAAAACACATACCAAAAAACGTAAAAACAAACACAAAAAACCGTATCGTGCCACCTTTTGTGGTCTCATGGCTATGCATGCAACAGTGAACGTATGTTGTATCCCTACTCCATCAAACTCGAATGTATATATATATATATATATATATATATATATATATATATATATATATATATATATGACAAAAGATAATGAGTGATGTTGAGGTTTCACGTCAATATGTATTCATTGAAAAGATAAAAGTCAAAATGAAAACGGAGAGTTGAATAGCATAAAAGGAAAGAATGAATAAAAATCGGAAGTGAAATAAATAAACAGATGACTGAATGATGAAAAAGAAAAACAAATCTCTGCATAGAGAGTAAGTAGAATGTAAATTCAGGTTAGTGTGCACAAACATCAAACACTGAATGCTGTACAAATCAGTGTTCCTTAATAGAAAATAAAAGAGAGAGAGAGAGAGAGAGAGAGAGAGAGAGAGAGAGAGAGAGAATAGCAGAAATTGAATAGAATAGGAATTAATAAGAATATGTAAGTTGGTGTCTAGGATATTATGGAGGAATAAATACTGGAATAAAAAGAAAGAAAGAAAGAAAGTGATTGGGCAAAATAAAGAAAACTATTCGACATTACAAGGAAAAGCAAGAGTTACAAAGAAAGAAAGTAAAATCATAACTGACTGATAGGAAATGAAGAAAAACTAATGGAAGAATGAATTCAAAGAAAGAAAGAAAGAACGAAAGAAAGTAACTGGGTAAAAGAAAGAAAAATATTCGTCATTACAAGAAAAAGCTAGAGTTGCAAAGAAAGAAAGAAAGACAGAAAGTGATTGGGCAAAACAAAGAAAACTATTCAACATTACAAGGAAAAGCAAGAGTTACAAAGAAAGAAAGAAAGTAAAATCGTAACTGACTGATAGGAAATGAAGAAATACTAATGGAAAAATGAACTCAAAGAAAGAAAGAAAGAAAGAATGAAGCTCAAGTCTGTCAGCGGGGATAAAGAATCAGGAGCAATGAAAAAAATGGATACCGCGGAATAAATAAACAAACAAATGAACAAACAAATCTGAAATGAAGAACGAAAAGCGAAACTGAAGGTGAAGAAAAGAAAAAATAAATTGAAGAAAGAAAGAAAGACTAAAACTAACTGAACGAAAAATGAATAAAATAAATTTAGAGGAAAACAGAAAGAAAATAAAGGGTGTGAGACTAAAGCTTGAATTTGTATTCTGATAGTACCAAACGGAAGGTAAAGTGGAAAATAGTGGATGATCCTCGGGCGGTTTGTGGAATCCTTGGACATCAAAGCATTTGTGACCTCCAGTTCACCACCTCCCCCAGTTAAACTTCCGTCGCGTTGTGTTCGTCGGGAATGAATGAGTCACCTAACTATCTGGGCCAGATCATGCCTTTCAATCGTTAAACATAGTAAGGAACTCTGAGTCAGTGTGCCAGTGTGTGCGTGAGCAGATTATTGAACAATGGTTCTTTCGAATTGGTTCACTTGGGGACCATCAGAAGAGAGATGATAAAATATGTCATTTGTACTAGTAAAGATTGAAAATCCCTCTCCTTATCAAGCTTCCTCGAGCTATCTACCTATCAATCTATCTATATACGTCTCTCTGTTGTATCTCTCACTCTATCTATCTATCTATCTATCTATCTATCTACGTCTCTCTGTTCTATCTCTCAATCTATCTATCTATCTATCTACGTCTCTCTGTTCTATCTCTCACTCTATCTATCTATCTATCTATCTACCTATATAATTACACATGAGTCATACCAAAAACTCAAAAATAGTACTTGATCCTACCTTGCTTTACACTCAGCCTTTTAAGGTAGAGATCAACGGTAAAGTGGTGCAATCCATGGAAAAGAGTAACGCCCCTCCCTACACCTTAGTGTAGTAGCTATTGAAAAAGGAGCCTTCGAGTCACCCCCGACTAGGGTCACCAACTTTACTTACTATGTATACATATATGTGTACATGCACACACACACACACACACACACACACACACACACACACACACACACACACACATATATATATATATATATACGTTAAGATCTTATACGCATATATATATATATATATATATATATATATACGTTAAGATCTGTTGATTTTACCATTTTATTTTGTTTGACACTTATCCAAATTTGAGGTAGAATAGAAAATTTGTGAAACAAGAAAATTCAGAATCCCTCTCACTATCCACCTTCCTAGATCTATCTATCAATCTATACATCTACACACATAAAGACATATATATATATATATATATATATATATATATATATATATATATGTGTGTGTGTGTGTGTGTGTGTGTGTGTGTGTGTGCGTGTGTGTGTGTGTGTGTGCGCGTGTGTGTATTTGTGTGTGTGTGTGTACGTTTAGCTCTGTTGATCTTACCATTTTATTTTGTTGGGCACATATCCAAATTTAATGTAGAATGGTAACGTTTTGATACACTAAAGTTCCGAATAATTGATGGGATTAATCAGGTACAATTCTTTCTTTTTACCTGGAGTAGAAAATGACGATAAACGCCGATGGGCAGCACGGAATCTACTTCATCCAAATCGATCTCAGTATTTTTGTATTTATATGGATGAAATAGCCATCTAAGAGACCGCGAGTTTAAAGGCATCTGGTAAAATTGGATATCATTGTCAATAGTAAATCTCATCTACTGTAAGCGATATCAACATACCATAGGTAAAGCATAAACTGCTATTGACAGGTTATCAACCGTGTGGAAATCTTATCTCTCTGGTAAAATGAAACGGGAATTCATATAAGTTGTGTCAATATCAGTACTACTGCATTGGTTGCACTACTTAGACACAAACGAAACTCGTGGAGAAAAAGCTCATGGAAACAAGACAACAATTTTGTGTGCAGTTTTGAACAAATTCTGGAAACTGGACATTACAGAATAGCAGCTGTACAGCCACTTATCTCACCTCTCATTAACTATCTGAATTAAATAAACAAGACATGCTTGCTATTGGAAGTAAAAAGGTAAGGTCGAACTTATAAGCAATTTTCAATTCCAATTATTCTCTCTCCAGCTATTGGTAAATAGTATGGCAGACTAAGTTATTCAGCCTTGGTGGACAAGTAGTCTAGTAGAAGGAAAACTCTGAATTCAAACCTGTTAAACTCTGCTTAAAAATTGATCTTGTGTCATATCCTGCCCGAGCGGAGGGGTTGATAAATATATATAAGCACCATTCTCCTATGGTCTCATACACATGAACACACCGATGTTAGTCGATTAACAAAAACTAAAATTCATCAGTTCTTTGTAGAGACTGGACGCCCTTTGGAATACTTACTACGAGTGATGACCAATGGCCAATGAGTGCTCTCTGTACACTTTGATAGTGATAATAACGAAAATATTTTATAATCTAAAGAAGTTGAAAACACTTTAATAAATTCCATAGGGATTCGTATATTTCTTTAAATTCAAGAGACATTTAAGTTATTTATATACTTATATATTTTCGTTTTCTCTAGATTGTTTCCACTAAAAAAGTAAAAACACTATGCAATTTTACATACTCACAAAAATGCTCTTGAGAAAGGCATAAATCTATCTTCGCTCCCTCTCTGTCTGTCTGTGTCTCTGTTTCTTCTCTTTAATCCAACTTTAAATTGTCCTTGTACCACTTCCTGCCCCCAGTAGAATGTTTACGTGAATATATATATCGAGAGCTTGTAATCTACTTCGTAATGTTTTCTGAATATCGAACTGTAATTTTAGTGAAATACATTTTTTTTTCTGTTGAAGTTGGATTTATATAAATGATGTTAAGTGGTTGAAACAATATTGTTTCCTATTAATTATTGTTTCTTATAAAAGACATTATCTCGATGAGAGACCACTTTTGCGAAGAAAAATGGTTTTAGATAAAAATATTAATCTATATTTAATGAGTATATAAACTAAATTTAGTATATCGATATAGATCTGTTTTCCCGTCCATGTAAACAGGCATATATATATATATATATATATATATATATATATATATATATATATATATATATATATATATATATATATATAATGCATTTCAATTTTAGTTTAATCCCTAAATTTAACTCTGGCAGAAGAAAAAAAAACAAAACAAAATGATCCAACTTGTGAATGAACAAATACAGAAATTGATATTTGGGAAAAAAATTCCATGTAAAGAAAAGACTAAAAACATAAGTATTGTCTGAAAAAATCAAAGAATATTATAATGTCAAGCCGAAAGAAAAAATTCTGACACAGGACTAAGTAAGCAAAGAAAGTGCTCGATACGGAGTAAAGCAAATATATATATATATATATATATATATATATATATATATATATATATATATATATATGTCAATCTTATCCTGATGATCCGGGATGGTGAAACGTAGGTAGATTTCTTCTGACCCATTAGGTACCTATATATATATATATATATATATATATATATATATATATATATATATATATATATATATATATATATTCAAGTTTATTCAATACATAAATGGAATTTAAAAAGATAAAAAAATGTATTTATTTTTGAGATTGTTTTCCCTAAATGCAAACCCTGCATGCCTGCTGTTGGTTTATTGTAAACATTATTTTAATCTTGCAAAAATATTTATTTTTAGCTTATTCAAAATGGAAGCAAATCTACGAGAGAGCTCCATGATAAAACAGAGGCCAGTCATCAAATTTTCGTCGCAGAGAAGTGCAACCTATGTCACATTTATAAAGGAACGTATGATGTGTACAGAAAAAGCCTGTTTTTAGAAAAAAACAAAGTATGTTTATGTAGCATAGTGGCTCTTACGGTGTTATTTCCGGTGTCGCAGAAGTATAAAATACGCCGTGCCTCAAGAGGCGACGGACAGAGACAGAAGCATGAGCAGAGACAGAATAGCCCTGAAAGACCTAAAATAGTCGAAGACCAACTTCGGACGTAACATCTACAGCGAGAGACTTATAATCCTAGTCGGACTACACTACTTGAGTTAATGAATAATTTACTCAGTTTCACTGTGTATCGTTTCCTTACCACGATACAACAGTTTATACATTGGCTTAAATTAGGTTTGTGACACTTAGCGGAAAAGACAGTCCATGAATTGAAAACACTCTAACTCTCCGATTAAAAATAAATGTTCCGGGCGCTGTCTTGGTGACAGTCGTCTGTTACATGAAAGAACCATGTTTATTGGGTTTTTTTTTAAAAGATACAACTGTGAACAGTGCTTCCGACTGCCAAATCTTTAGAAAAAATCACCTCGTTTATTGAATTTCCTTTGTGTAAGATAGATAGATAGATAGATAGATAGATTACCCTATGAATTAAATATTACCAAAGACGTTACGCACAATAAAATCAGATTAGCTCGAAATTAGCTGAAAAATAAAAGCGACTCTATGTCCTATACTTTTGATAATGACCAATTTTTACAAACCTCTGTTATATGGGTTATCTACAAGATAATATTGTTATATAACTGAGGAGGGATTTTTTTTATATTATCATTCTTTCGTAGGTTATATCTTATCGTTCGGTTTAGTTAGGCTTAGAACTTTTCGGCTTATTACCCGGATAGGTAATAGAACTGGGGATGTGAATGACATCATGCCCGGAAGCGATGGGCTGAGGATTTTGGGTGATTTTTGAAAAAAAAGCACTTAGTTGAGATTTGAACCTAGACGAAGCGAGTTGATTTTTTAAATCTGGGCGAGGCAAGGCCAGTTGGGTCTATGAGATGCGCCGCGCGTGGTGGGGTCGGATGGAACAATCAGCATTGTAAAAACTGTGTCTCTCTCTCCTCGTGTTGGAAACCTAAAAGTCAAGAAGGTAATAAAAGTTTCGTACCTGAACTAACGAGAGTCGTCAGTGTTTCGAGTGTTTCGGGATACCTATGCATATTTTACGTATTTGTATATCTGTATAGTCGTATCATAGCTGTACAACAATATGGTTGGTTGGTTGGTTGGTTGGATTTATGGTATACCAACTCATGTATGTTATTGAATGGCAGGTCATGTTTATACATATGTATGATATATATGTTTTGTCAACGAATATTTTGTAGGTAACATTTTAACTAAGCAAGAGCTGCTTTATTCTTATACAGTTAAATAGTCGCTATTATACAAGCAAATCAGTTTTACATTAGACAATTGCAAGCACACAGATGAATAGTCAAGCAGTTATATTTGACCCATAATTGGAAACGAAACGTGTACTACCACACCGTGTCAAAGTTGACCAGGGAGTAATGTCAATGAAGGGCCACATTAAATTCCCAAAATCTAAAGCCTTACTCTCAGATGTTTTCGGGTTATACCCATGACACTCGTTAGTGGGGGTCTTAACCCCCAGCAAAGATGCAATCGGTGTATTCTACGGCATCAGCCGAATTACTGCTTATAAATAATTATCCTAAACATGAATAAGATATACTAATGTTCTTTTTGATAATATTCATCTTACCAACTTTGTGTCATATGGGTAAGTATTGCTTACGAAAAACTATTCCAATCTTAAATCAAAGCAACGATTCTTTTTTAATCTAGTTTTATAATATATATCTTACAATTCATATGTAACGCGGGTGAGTACTGCTAATGAATAATTATCGTAAGATTTATTGTAAACAAGTCTACGTCTTTTATTTTTAATTATGACCATGTTGCGAGCTGCTCATATTATGAGTAAGTACTGGTCATGTATAAGTATGAGAACCTAAAGCTTACGAATTATTATCCGATACTTTATTCAAAGCGACTCAAACTTCTTTATTTTCAATAACAGCGATATTATATCTCCTATGTAATATGAGTATTAACGCTTGTATTGATAATATAGCGACGTAATAAATAGTATTTATACGTTTGCATAAAATAAATTTGACAATAACGATAAATAAAAATATTTTTTAAAATTTAATAAACTGATTCAATTCATAGAGTTTCTCTTAGCTGAGTGTTATGTCCGTGATTCAGGGTCACCTATAATTGAGTCAGTCGCTCTTGCGCACCGTTAAGTATATATATATATATATATATATATATATATATATATATATATATATATATATAACCAATAAATATATTTGTTCTCATCAACAGTTTTTCTTTTTGAAAATTATTTTCGTGAGTTTTTTGAGACCTTCAGTTAGCACAAGTTAGATTTTTTTGCTAAATTTGCCTAAAAATAAAAAAAAAATTATAATAGTAAAATGTAGAATACTACTCCTTTTGGAACAAGTTTATAGTGGTGGGTCTACAAACAATGATAGGGAAAAACAGGGAAAAAATCAAAGATAGATAAAAGAAGAATATGAAAGAAAAGTATGTGATGAGTTGATGTATATGCTACTATAATTACGAGCAAACGCTCAATAAAATCGAATGAGACAGTAAAATGTGCCATGACGACGGGAACATTGCGACACGGTGGATTATATGCAGACAACGATGAACTATTCTTTGCACTTAAAATATTCCTGGAAAGAAGGCAAAAGAATGAATGTTGTTTTAAAAAAGAAATCAAAAAACGAAAAAACGAAAAAAAGAAAAACAACGAAAAGTAAGGACGGTCCGAAAAATAATTGAAAATTTACAACAGCTGATCTGAAAATCTCGGATAAAAACGATTTTTGTCCTTTCAATGCTTTCACGACTGACTTTCGATCGACAAGTCGGCCATCCTTTTCGCATCACTACCGTTCGACTCCTAACACCAGATTTCAGCGTCTGCGACCAGCTCAGCGTCCGATATTGATTTCTGATTTGCGACTGTGGGCACGGGGTCCACCATCTGCTGACAGAAAGGCACAACACAATGTCTTCAGATAAGAGTGCTTTCCGACAAGCCAACAGAAGTTTGTTTCTTTTAAACTCTCACACGTTATGATTTCTCCCTCTCTCTCTCTCTCTCTCTCTCTCTCTCTCTCTCACTCTATTACTGTCTCATAACATACATACATACATGCAGACGTATACAAATGTTTTTTTGTGAAAATTTATCACATTAAAACAAAAATTATATTTCAGTATAAACTTTTTAGTCTTTCTTTATACATTTAAAATAAGATTTGTATTTTTAAAAGAAAAATACAAGATATCATCAACGACAAAGCAATTTTAAGTTTTAAGAAAAACCCCAATAATAACAATTATAATATAAGTTAAGTTGGCGACCTTAGTCGTGGGTGGACCAAAGTCTTTTTTCGATAGTTACTACACCGTGGTGTAGGGGAGGGCACTACTCCATTCCCTGGATTACTCCAATTTAACCTTGGTACCTTCCTTATAATGCTGAGTGTTAAAAAGTGTGGCATCAAGTACCATTTTTTGAATCTTTAGTGCGACTCGACCTGGGATTGAACCATGGTCTCCCAGACAATTGGTGAACACTCTACTCATTAGGATAATCGTCTAATTATAATTGTAAGAGGATTTATTATTATTCCATGTCATCTTCGTATGATTAAATATCATTTTTGCCGATTTTATGGTGATTATAGATAACAATCCATTAACCTTGAGGTAGAGTGTTCGCAAATGACCCAGGAGAATGGGGTTCAATCTCAGGTCGAGTTATACCAAAGACTCAAAAATGGTACCTGATATCTCCTTTCTTAATACTCAGGTACGTTTCAAGGGTAAAGTGTAGTAACCCAGGGAAAGGAGTAGCGCCCTTCCCTTACACCTTGGTGTAGTAGCTATTGAAAACAAAGATTTCGGGTACCCGTCGACTACGGTCGCCAACATTACTTTATAGGTAACACATAGATAAAGAATGAACTGCAATTGTTAAAATATCAATCTGATGTTTCTGATAAAATAAAACGGAAATACTTCCAACCTGTTGTCTTATCATTACTGCTATATAGCTGCACCACTTGGGCTATCACAATATCCTTGGAGAAAGAGCAAGATAGAAACAGCACATAAATACTCTTCTCTTTTGAATAAACCCTGGAAGGAGGACACTATTGAATAGCAGTTGTACAGTCACTTATCAGCCTATCTTGCAAGGAGTTCAGGATGCATAGGAATTCTGAAGAAATAATGACAGTTTGTCCTTTTTTTTCCAGTATGTCTACTTTGACTTTTTTTGGATTCCTCCTACACATGAACACATCAGTATTCGACGACCAGTAAAAACTTCCATTATTCATTTTTGTGCGGATATTGGATGTCCTCCAGAAGACTTTGCAAGAGGGATGGCTGATATGGACCGGTGCCGAGAGGGTTCCAAGCTTATTCGCTATTGGTGATGAATATTATGCTTACACCCTAGATGATACTTTCTCCAGTTGGCCTCCGATAAACTGCCAAAAGGTAATTAGCGAGAATTCTCATGTAATAATATGAAATCATCTATATGAGCTGGACTCAGGTAAAGGTATCACTTCCGGGCCGCGCCCTCTTGAGCATTAATCACGCCAGGCAGTATATTGGCTATGATTATTTTTTATTTACTCATCTCTTGTAAATAAATAACAAACGAAAGTTAGAATAGAAAGAAGTATATTTCCCAAAAGATTATTCACATGAGTGTCTGTGTTGTTATTTATCAAGCTGGTATTGATTTTGGCAACAGGCCACAATCATGGGACGGCAAAAAGATCGAACTCACTTTTCAATCGTTTTGATCTCTGACACTATCTTGCACACTACTACATTGCAACAAGAAGTCGGTAGAATCGATAGGTCGAAGCATTTTACTAAGAACACGAGGCACAATGAATGATTTTAATTGTTACAAATCATGGGTTGATAGTAAATATAACCTTATTAGATATATGGAACTTTGAGAGATATATCTATTACTTTATATATATATATATATATATATATATTTAGGAAGAGAGAGATAGAGACAAAGGCCAAGAGAGGAACAGAGACGGATTGACAGAGAAGCATGACTGTGTTTGTCTCTGGGTGAATGCCCTTGAAGATGGCATGAATCCATATCTTCCCTGAACAGCTTACTTTGTAGAATACACCGAGGGCACCTTTGTAGAGGGGTAAAACGAACCCCATCAAATGTCCTAGTTTTGACTCTTAACAATCTGATAGCGAGTTTCATGTAAAACTGGAGCTTTTGTAAATGCAGACCACCCCTTCAGAGCCATCACTTCCAGGGCAACTCTGTTCTATCTATGGGTCAAATAGAATTAAACTGCGTACTAATGCTAAACTGAATTGTTTGAAATAGGACTGTTTTAACATGTAACTGAGTGTGGACACAAACAATACTTATCATCATCATCATCATCATGTTACCCGCCACCTCGGATATCCTGACCCTCTCTCGCCACTTTCCCCTATGGTTCATCGCCTCTGGCAGGTTTTCAGGGATACATCCCGTATCCTCACTGGCCGTCCTTCTTTTGCTCGGCCATATGTGGGGGTCCATAGGAGTACATCCCTTATGAGCGTATCCCTGCTTCTCCAGCAGTGTTCTGCATATGTGGTTCGTCTAACTTGGATAGTTTTCGTGATGGGAGGCAGGTGGCCGTATAGTTGGTGCTTTGTGGGGTGCTGCCTCCAGGACTTGTTTATTATTGCTCGCAGCATTCTTGTGTAATTGCCGTCTAGCTTTTGCTCTGCTTGTTTGTTGGCCTCCAAGTAGTGCATCCATATAGCAGTATCGATATGACCGCTGTTTGGAAGAAACTGTTTCCTTTTATCGGTCAAGTCTGACTTCAGATTGATCGATAGCTTATCGATAGCTGTCCATGCCTTCGTTAGCCGCGTGTCGATGTCTTTTTCGGTTGATAAGACACTGCTTCATAGGTAGGTGAACTTGTCTTCTCCACAAATGATAAAGAGGTATGGGGCTAGTGTGCCCCCTTGCAGTACTCCTGCTACAATGTCGAAGTATTCTGTGTCTCCATCCGGTGAACGTACTTTCACTTTGGTGTTTCTATAGAGAATCGTTATTGCTGCGACGGTCTCTTTTGGTAGGCCGTATACTAGTAGGATTTGTTCCTTCTTCTCTCTATGAATGGAATCAAAGGCCTTGGTAAAGTCGACAAATAGTAATGTCGCCTGTAGGTTTTTTTGCCCGTACGCCTTCAAGGATTCTACGGATGGTCAATATTTGTGAGGTCATGGATCTATTTCTTCGGAAGCCATTTTGGTTTTTCCTAAGAATGTTGTCAATTTTGGGTTGTATGCGGTTTCGTAGTAGGGTATTGTAAATTTTGGCTGCTATGGATGTAAGTGTTATACTTCGGTAGTTCTTGGATAATCCGAGGTCACTCATTTTAGAGAAGGGGAGGATTCATCCCTTCATCCATCTGTTTATCTGATTTTAATTATAGACTGCGTTGCAAGTGTTTGACAAAACTGAATAGTTTGAAATTGAAATGTTTTTGACATTTAAACTGTTTACTCATGCTAAACTGAAATAATTGAAATAGAACTGATTATTTCCATAAAAATTGATTTGGCATTAAATTACCTACAAATGATGATATGCCATAAAACCCAAACTACCAACCAACCAATACAGCCAGGGGCTCTCTAGCCTTGGAAGAAAACTGCTTAGGATACGGAAAATTCAGAATTGAAATCATGAGAGATGTTTTTTGAAGAATATATAGCGTATTTCCTCTATTATTATCAAAAATACGAGTCTGGTTCTACACAGGCCTTCAAATCTCGATAAATCATCTGTGCTGGTGATCCAACTGTATTCTTCTTTAAGTATTTGGTATATATGTATATATATATATATATATATATATATATATATATATATATATATATATATATATATATATATGCACGCTCGCGCGTGTGTATTGTGTGTGTGTGTATTCACATCGTTTTTACTGAAGGTTTGTTATTTAATACAAAAGCGTCATCATATCTCATTAACTGAGATAGACATCAACACGCGACTAGCAAAAAGGATGGACGGCTACGATAGGCTATCGGTCATATGAAAATCAGACATGACTGATGAAATGAAACGCAGTTTTTTTCAAGCAGTGGTTGTATTGATAATGCTGTATAGATGCCCTACATGGACGCTAAACTAAATGTATTGACCAAAAGCTGGACGGCAATTACATAAGAATGCTGCGGGCAATATTAAACAAGTCCTGGAGGCAGCAACTCACAAAGCAGCAGCTGTACGGCCACTTACCACCCATCACAAAAACTATCAAAGTTAGACGGTCCATACGTGAAGGATACTGCTGGAGAAGTAGCGACGAGCTCATAAATGACATACTCCAGTAAACCCCTTCACATGGACGAGCAAAAGCTAGATGAGCAGCTAGAACCTACATACACCTGCTTTGTGCCGATACAGGATGTAGCCTTGAAGATCTACCGGGAGCGATGAACGATAGAGAAGGGTGGCAGGAGAGGCTCAGGGTGATCCACGCTGGTGGTGCGACATGATGATGATCACAATAGCGTGATAAAAGTCGTGTTTCGCGATAGCACAATAAAAAGTATGTTTTTTGATAACGTAATAAAAGCCAAGTATTGCGATAGCTAAATAAACGACATGTTTTACGATAGCGTAATAAAAGTTGTATTTTAGGATAGCGTATTAAAAGGCGTATTTTACGACAGCTTAATAAAAGCCGTGTTTTACGATAGCGTAATGAAAGGCGTAGTTTAAGATTGCGTAATAAAAGGCGTTTTTTTACGATAGCGTAATAAAAGCCGTGTTTTATGATTGCGTAATAAAAGGCTTGCTTTGCGATAGTGTAATAAACGCCGTTTTACGATAGCGTAAAGAAAGGCGTATTTTACGATAGCGTAATAAAACCGTGTTTTACGATTGCGTAATAAAAGGCTTGCTTTGCGATAGTGTAATAAACGCCGTTTTACGATAGCGTAAAGAAAGGCGTATTTTACGATAGCGTAATAAAAGACGTGTTTTGCGATAGCTTAGTAAAAGGCGTAAGAAAATACGTCTTTTAATCTCATATCAGTATTAAGCTCCTATTATAAAAACTCTGGCTTAGCTTTTCGTAATACGCGGCTAAATTTTCTTAAATGTATTACAGATGTACGTAGTTGTTCCACCCGTTTTGGAATGCGATATTAAGATATTTTTGTTCTTCTGATTTTCATTAATGGATTTATTTTTATTTGCTTATCTACCTTGACGTTCTCACCATTTCTCTTTATATGTTTGTGTAAAAGAAGGAGTGCTTACGGTGCCAATAACGAAAGAAATGAAAATTTTATGCTTCTGCAATTATCATTGTAAGATATTCTTCACTAACAGCATCAAAGTACATGTCAAGTGAAACATTGCAAATGAATTCTCATGCTAACATCAACTTTAAAACTTAGTATTTATGTTTCTTCTAATTTTTTTCTATCTGGGTAGGGGAATAAAGGAACCCCTTTTTTCTTAAATGCAATATTAAGCTGGTCCTCAGGTTTGGTTTTGTTTTGTTCTGTCTCTTTGTTTAATGGCAAATCAACTTTTGTGGGTTATTTATTGCTAAACCATTTTTGTTAAAGAATGTTACGATTTAAACAATTGCTTGATGAGATTACGGGATTCATACCCTTCCAAAGGGTATTAGTCCTAAAGTAAACGTAATCGTGTAACAAGAGTTCAGGCACATTTACGACAATGTCTTAGTCCAGCACATCCACTACACCACAGGGATCCTCTCATTAGTGCTTAAGAACGGCATAGACATTGAAAAATTCTTATTTAGCATTATAATATGATTCCACTTACTACTAAAAATCTTTTGTAATCAATTGTAATTTTGGTAATTATTTTCATACTAATTTAATATATTTGATTATTATAAAACAACAAACATTCGTTTGCAAACAGTAATATTGTTTCAAGAGATTTTATCTAATATAAATAACTTGCACACTTTCATATAATTTTACATATCTCAAGCATTTAGTTTCAAGAAACTACTAATTATACTCCTTTGTTAACAATTATAACACCAAATAACTTCTCTTAAAACAGATGTAACCTGTGCATAGTTATAAGGTTTTAAATATTCCTATCTGATATTAATAATCTTCACGTAGATCTATCAGATACATTGACAGGACCCTCATGAGAGTAATGTCAAAGTAAGAAGTAAGGCCCATTCCCAAGAGGCCCAGAAGAAGAGGTTCACCACTGAAAAAAAATAGGATATATTCTTAAATGATCAGTTTTTTTACATATCGGGAGACTGAGGAAGGAATGAGAAATATGTCCTTTTATATAAGAAGTAAATTACGAAACAATGATTTAGCCAATCCTGGCTTGATAAAGCTATCTTAAGAAAACGATGAAGTAAATTGATTTATATTGAGTATGGAAGATTATTCTAAGCTAATCTGTCGAGTTGGAGGGTTTAACTATAAGAAATAAATCAATATTAAAATATTTTCTTTTTAATATGGTCTCAAACCACGATATTAAGCATCAGGAAAACACATATAACCAGTTCATCCACAAGGCTGGTAAAAAATTTGTAAGTTGAGCTCAGATAGCACAAAGCTATCATAGTGAATCTTCTGGTCATTATCGAACTGGTGTGTGGGCAAAATATTGGGGACACGGTGAGAACCTTAGTATTCTTAATTGCTTTATTTTAACGTTAAATCAACCAGCAAGGGTTATTTTATGCAAAGGGGTCCGGTAATTACGTTCATTATATTTCTATATTTACATCTTTTGTGAAGTTGTTGATTTATTGTTTGTTTTTAGCACACGTTCCTGTCGAATTCAAATTATTTAAAAACAGATTTATTTGACTTAAAAATTGGGACCTGACAAGTACTACTACTTCGGTCAGAGTGGAAAGGAAATAAATGGCAATGAAGAGGAAACTAGTACTTTATTTGTCAACAGTTACATGATATCTGTTACTCCTATATAATACACTAATTTGCAAGGGTTGTATAGTTCCAACTATTCCTCTCTAATAGAAATATTGATAGGTTTTCAAGTAACTATTTCTATTTGATAATAGTCATTTGTTCGCACACACTTATATGATTTCTAACTAATAATTATAATCCTGAGTAAGCAAATATAAAGTAAAGTAAAGTAGGCGACCGTAGTCGACGACGACCTGAAGACTCCCTTTTCGATAGCTACTACGCCGAGGTTTACGAGAGGACGCTCCTCCTTTCCCAGGATTGCTCCACTTTACCCTCGATACACATCTTATATTGCCGAGTTTTAAGTAAGGAGTTATCAAGTACCATTTTTAAAGTCTTTGGAAATACACGACCTGGGATTGAACCCAGGTCTCCCGGACCATTACGCGTACACTCTACCCAATGCAAACATAGTTTCAAATAATTCATCTTAATAAAAATAATTAACAGTCATGTGATATCAATAATTCTTTTTTAATCCTAATGATTTTAAAACTGACTTATTTGACCAATAGATGAGACTCCATCAGTTGTTACCATTCCGGGTCAGAGTGCATCCGGGATTAATTGCAATGAGTGGGTACTCAGCACTCAGCAGATTCTAGAACTGGAGTCTTAGTATCAGATTCAGTTAGTTGTTATACCTAGGATACACCTTTAAGTGGACCTTGTCCTTCTCAGGGAGATACAATCAACGTGTTTTAAGCTGGACCGTGAATACTTTTAGTACTGATCACTGGGTCAAAAAAACCTCTTTGAGAAACCATTGAGAAGTTTTTAGTTTTGATAATTCAGGAACATATTACGATAGTTGATATAGTTTTATCAATAAAAGTAAATTCCAAATGAAATATTTAATGTTTAGAATCTTCCACGTTAAATCTAAATCAGAAAATAAACGGGACATAAAAAAAGGCGAAATGATAGATGTATCTATTTTATTCTTGAAGTCTCTATACTCTTTCAGCTCAAATGATGTATAGTAATAAAATAAATGTATTATTCCTTTAAGTTCTCCTGTAATAAAAAAAAACAAACTAACCAATAAAATTCTGAACAAACAAAACGTAACACACTGAAAATCACAAACATAATTAATTTACAAAATAACGTTGTTTAAAATATTCACAGCTTAAAATATAAATAGCTTCATTTTTAAAAATAAGAAATGAGAATAAAATAGAATAGAAATAAAATAAAATAAAAGGAATTGAAGAAAGAAGACGGCTATTAAATTCATAAATCTAAGTGAAAATAAATTTTTGATTTTTCTTTAAAAAATGTGCATTATAAAATGAAATCCCACCATGTATGCATTTTTATTAGTTGTCAAAATGTTCCACCTTACACATAACAGGATTGATAAGAAAATATCTCAGTCCGTGCTTTATCTGAACGAGCTGTCAATTCCCTTCGCTAAAAGCTCAAGCCCAACCTGCCTTTCCATAAGTCTATTTCATTTTTTCAGCTTTTTTTGTCACAGATTTATCCTAACACACACACACACACACACACACACACACACACACACACACACACACACACACACACACATGTAAATATATATAACTTACCTTTCTTATATCTTTAGATTATGCCTTAGAGATATTTTGCTCCTTACAAGTTTTTCAAACGTGTCTTAATTTGGGGTTTTACATTGAATCCCAGTGACAGCAAGTGTCTCCAGAAAATTTCTAAGTATTCGAGCTGACTTTAAGAGCGCTGTTGACGAGATAGTTTCGATTCTTCCATTGATCTCTACTTCCCCCAGTCTCATTGCCAGGATTTTAGAAACTGTTCCTTGTGTTCTAATTACATTTCGTATTACTTTCACTTCCATCTACGTAGTTTTAGCTTCCTGACAAGATCCAAGTACATGTCAACCTTTTCTCTATCTTTTATGTTCATTCTATTGTAAAATCCACAGATGCCAATTCTTTTCTATTTGTTAATTAACATCTGACCCGGTCTTCTTGTCTGGATTGGGTGGTCCATTTGAATTTTAAAATCCCAAAAGATTTTGTGTGTCTAATTTTCAAGGACAGATTTTTCTTTGTTCAAATACGATTTTTCAGTAACACAGAAGTTTAGCCTCTTCCACTATGCTATGTTGATCAACTTTTCCTCCCGGTTGTGCCTTCTCTTTTATTTCTTTTTTGTTCTTGTTTTTGTAGTTCTCGTTGTTGTTAATGATGATGATCATGGTGATGATGGTACTAACGATTTGTATTTTCCTTTAAGCTCTTAATTTGTTCCTATGGTTACTCACTCGGAATGATATTTCTACAACAACGAGATATAGCTTTCATCAGAAACAAAAAAAAAGGATAAACTCAAGGTAAACAACCAACTTATGTCTCTTCTTGTTTCAAGCAACCATGTGCTCATCTGTACTAGCTAATTTAACGTCTAATATACGAAAGAAAATCAAATCTATAAAAATATTCAGTTTTCTTCTTTCAATATGTACACTTTGAGAGTGTAGGATAGGTTTGTGGGGGGCTACCTTATCCTGATTTCCCGGAGTCATAACTAACCATACTTTAAATCATTGGACTAGTGGGTAAAATGTTAACCAATGCACCGGGAGGCCAAAGTTCAATCCCAAGTAAAGTATTACCAAAGATTCCAAAAATAGTACTTGAGGCTTCTTTGCTTAACACTCAGCATTATAAGGCTGGGATTAAGGGCAAAGTTGATCAATACAGGGAAAGGAGTAGCGTCCTCCCCTACACCTCGGTTTTGAAGCGGTCTTAGGGTAACCCTCGACAACAGTCACCAATTTTACTTTTACATTATAAATGAAATATCTACAAATTCTTCACTTTTATCATCATCATCATCATCATGTCGTGTTGGTAGCACTGATATCCCTGACCCTCTCTCGCTACTTTTCCCTATCGTTCATCGCCTCTGGCAGGTCTTCTGGACTACATCGCGTATCCTCACATAGTTGCTGAATGTATGTTCGTGCTGGTCGTCCTGCTTTTGTTCGGCCATATGTGGGGGTCCATAAGAGTACATCTCTTATGAGTTCGTCCCTGCTTCTCCAGCAGTGTCCTGCATGTCTCGTTCGTCTAACTTGGATAGTTTTCGTGATAGGAGGCAGGTGACGTACAGTTGGTGTCTTGTGGGGTGTTGCCGCCAGGACTTGTTCAAGATTGCTCGCAGCATTCTTGTGTAATTGCCGTCTAGCTTCTTCTCCAGCCGTTTTTTTAGAGTCCATGTAGTGCATCCATATAGCAGTATCGATGCGACCACTGCCTGGCAGAAACTGCGTTTCATTTTATCGGTTAGGTCTGATCTCCATATAATCGATAACATTGACAAAAAAAAAACATGGAGGAAAAGGAACCAAAAAAACAGTACATGGAAATGTTCAACAATTCTTAAAGTTAAGTGGTTCGATGATTAATATATATGTAAGTTCGATTAGTTTGGTCTTGTTTGGTTTGGTTTTTAGCGAATATCAACCATTGATGAGTATTTAATGTCAAATCCTTTTTAAATATATATCAAACATATGATTTGTAAACAAATTTTGTTTCTATATTTTTAAGCAAGCCTGGGCTCATTTTTGTATTCAATTAAATGGTTTTAAATATTTCTATTTAATACGATATTTCTATTTACTATTTACTATTTGTTTCTACATAAAATTTTTTCAAGTATTGCTATGTAACAGCAACACTTTAACATCGGTGACTTGTTTGCACACATTTAAATGGATATCCGTATAACAAGTTAGTGAACAGTTTGTTGGTAAATTAATTTTGATATTGTGTTTGAACTAATTTATTTGCAGACTGGTATTGCTATTTCTTCCACACAGGTAAATGGTTTCAATTATAATTACTTTCAGATACTAATAATTCTGTTCAATGTTGATGATTTCGTTGGAGACTGAGAAGTTGTTAAAAGCAATAACAATAGTTATACTATTTAATTCTTTATTCGCACACAATTTAATGGTTCCAAGCACTGCTATGTATCACTAACAATTCAATTAAACATCTGTCATTTGTTAACACACTGTTAAATGATCAAACAGTTCTATTTCAAACTATTCAATTGAGCATAAGTCAAATTGGAATGGTTCCAAGCACTGCTATGTATCACTAACAATTCAATTAAACATCTGTCATTTGCTTACACACAGTTTGTCGAATTTCTATTTCTAACAATTCCATTTTGTATAATCATTTGTTTGCACATAGTTTAGATGCCAAACAGTTCTATTTGACCAATAGATAGGGCCCAATCACCTGGTAACACTCCGGGTCAGAGTGGACCTGGTGTACCATAATCATGATATGGCTGTGTGAAACGTTCATCGAATGTCCATAAAGATAGAAAATAGGAATCTCGAAATACGAAAAACACGTAACGACTTCTCACTTCAGGTACAAACCTTTTATTGCCTTTGAGTTTAAAGGTTCTTCGACATAAGGAGAGAGACACAATCTTTTTGTGTCGGCTTTTTCATCTGGCCCGTAGCGCGCAAGTTCGTCTGGCTTGGGCGAGGCCGCAAAAGTCAACCTCCTCGCTCGGCGTCTAGTTTCAACACTTCAACTTTCTTCGAAATCCCCAAAATCCTCCGCGCGCTTCCGGTGCGTGACGTCACTCGCCATAAGGAGAGAGACACAATCTTTTTGTGTCGGCTTTTTCATCTGGCCCGTAGCGCGCAAGTTCGTCTGGCCTCGGCGAGGCCGCAAAAGTCAACCTCCTCGCTCGGCGTCTAGTTTCAACACTTCAACTTTCTTCGAAATCCCCAAAATCCTCCGCGCGCTTCCGGTGCGTGACGTCACTCGCACCCCGTAACCCCACTTCCAATGTGGGCTATTGTCACATCTCTGAGTGACACGTCCGCCCCTCATGCGCGTCACACCTGCATCAAGTTTGCACCTAAGTCATGTGCTGAGCCAAAAGGTTCTCAGCCTAACTAACCCCAAAGGCATGAACCGAAATCCCTCGGCCATTATATTACACTGGGAGTAATGGTAATAAAGGAGTATTCCAGATAGCCCAAAGCTCCAAGGACTGAAGTCTCACCATCAGATTGTTTAGTGTCATATCTAGGAGACTCATTTGTTCGAATCTTAACACTCTGAAAAGATACAGTCGGTGAAGTCAACAGTTCTAGTGTACTAGGCTAATGTTTTTTGAGGTCAAAATGTGAACTGAAAATTGTAGTGATTTAATGTTTTTAAAATACCTTATGGCTGCTGAAGCTTTTGACTCGCATGCTCTTCTATTTATGTCTATCACACAGCTCAATTTCGGTCTTACCATGATAATTCTGTGAATTGTGATTGGCTCTTTACGGGATTTAACTGCCTTGTGACCTCTTCCTTACTACGTTCGTGCATATTATGAATAGACATATAGACATGGGAAATCCTTGTGGTTCATTTTTATTTTCTTCACTTACACTCAACTCTCAGATCCGATTTTTTTTTTTTTGTTAGTTGATTATTTAATAATGGATTTCTATTCTAATTGAACTGTCCAAGCGATAGGTCACTTTTATGTTACTGTTACACTAGGAGAGTTGATGGAGAAGAATCAAAAAGCAAGAGCTAAGTTATCAACTTACCTGCCGTCAGTCAAATTAAAACAGAGATACTTTTATTATACAACATTGTAAACGAATGTTACCGATAATCAAGTCATTTGAAAAAAAGCCGGAAGCCGAAAAAAAAAAAAAGAAAAAAGAAGAAAAGGTTAAAAATCTCAACTGGTAGGCTTAATGTAACAATACAAATCACCTAACCCTCCGTTTGAAAACATCATTAAACCAGGACTTGCTGAGATCACCCAACTCGATCAGACATAGAAGCGTTTGTGGGGCCCGGTCAGACGGTTTGAGCCCCGCTAGGAGAGTGTAGGGTTCGGAGTGAACTTTAATAGAAGTTGACATGTTTTTCGATTCGTACTCTTTTTTGGTGAATGTGACCAGGGGTGAAAAACAGGCACGTGGACGAGGAACGATAGAAAAAAGAGGCAATCCCGCAAATTGTGTCCGTTGATCAATTCCTCATACTTCCATGGCCTCAGAAGCTAAATGAACAGAATGAAACAGAAGCCACGTATTTGAAGCGAGTTTTGTTTTTGTATTTCCTCTCCCTAAAAGTGATAAACCATCACCAATATAGCAATTATCGGTGTTTAACTCTTTTGAATTATACAGCTAGTCTCTTCAGTAAACCATCTTCTCTTTAAGCTGATTTCTCTACATTTTTATTCTCTTTATCTTCAGTTATTTTATGAACATTTCATTTCTCTTAGTTTTTTTTTTTTTTTGTCGTGTTTATGACCATAACTTGTCCTGTCTCTAATTTTCCCATTCAATTATTTTTTGTTTCATTTTTTTGTTTTTCTTCACTAATCCTGCTTGATTATTTAATAGCCCACAGCTTTATTTGTAAGGAAATGCAGTGAAATAAATACCCAGATATAGGTTTATGGGCAGATATCCACTAAACAACGAGCAATATTACTATGGATTAAAGGGACTGTTGGTAACAATATACTAAGGCTTGCAATAGCTGCAACATATATATATATATATATAACTTTAAGAGTAAGGGATAAGATTTCGCTGGATAAACATCATCATCATCATCATCATGTCGTGCCGCTAGCACAGATATCCCAGGCCCTCTCTCGCCACCTCTCCCTATCGTTCATCGCCTCTGGCAGGTCTTCAGGGCTACATCCCGTATCCTCACACGGCTGCTGTATGTATGTTCGAGCTGGTCGTCTTGATTTTGCTCGGCCATATGTGTGGGTCCATAGGAGTACATCTCTTAACAGCTCGTCCTTGCTTCTCCAGCAGAGTCCTGCATGTCTGGTTCGTCTAAGCAGATATATATAGTTTTCGTGATGGGAGGCAGGTGGCCGTATAGTTGGTGCTTTGTGGGTTGTTACCTCCAGGACTTGTTCAATATTGCTCGCAGCATTCTTTTGTAATTGCCGTCTAGCTTCTTCTCCAGCCGCTTTTTTAGCGTCCAAGTAGTGCATCCATATAGCAGTATCGACACGACCGCTGCCTGGCAGAAATTGCGTTTCATTTTATCGGTCAGGTCAGAAATAATCTTCTTGATATCGAAAACTTTTGGCGAGATATTACAGTCGCCACAACCTTACAAAATATCTGACAAAAATTAGATGGTGCGTATTATGATGTAAATCGGCCCATTGGCTTAGTGGGTAGA
The DNA here is from genome assembly GCA_963585895.1 of Sepioteuthis lessoniana. Lineage (NCBI taxonomy): Eukaryota > Metazoa > Mollusca > Cephalopoda > Myopsida > Loliginidae > Sepioteuthis > Sepioteuthis lessoniana. Next base: position 113,930,320 of record OY757907.1, read on the forward strand.
CTGTTCGCCAATGGGCCGGGAGACTGGGGTTCAATCCCAGATCGCGTCATACTCAAAAAATGCTACTTTATACCTCCTTACTTAACACTCAGCATTATAAGGTACGTTTCATGGGTAAAGTGGAGCAATCCAGGGAAAAGAGGTGGTGCCCTCCCCAACACCTTGGTGTTGTAACTATTTAAAAGGAAGCTTTTGGCTAGCCCTCAACAACAGTCGCCAACATATTTACATAACCGAGCTCTACGATATTTTACCAAAGAATAGACAATATCTTATGGTGTTGATAGGTAACTCTGTGTCGTCTAGAAACAGTGGTAATGACGTTTGAACTTAAGATATTCACCTAAGTCATCGTCAATATCATGGTATTTTTACATGTACAGCTGCCGTTTTCACTGCGGAAGTTACATCAATTTTTAATTATTCTGTGAGTTACTTTATCAATAGATTTACAAGCTGAAGATAAAACAGCGTCTATTTTACTCATTAAATACATTTCGGTATAATCTTCTTAAACCAAGAACAAAACTGACCAACTTATCCGTTAGGCTTAGAATACACCGACTGTATTTCTAGCAGATTGTTTGTTGGTGATTTGGGTTTCATGGCATATCAACCTTTGTAGGTTATTTAATCCCAAACACATTTTCTTAAAAATAAACAGTTCCATTTCAAACAATTCAGTTTATTATAAGTACACAGTTTAATCTTCCAAAACATTTCTATTTCAAGCCATTCAATTTAGTCAAACAGTTCTGATTCAAAAAATTCATTTTAGTATAGTTTTTTTTACATAGTTAAATGTCCGAACTGTTTTGGTTGAAACTGTTTTATTTCAAACAATTCAATTTAGGGTAAGTACATTTTCAAAAATCAAAAACCGATCAATTTTTACAATCCAGTTTAGCATGCAAAAACAGTTCCCATTCAAACAATGAAGTTTAGCATAAGTATGCAGTTTATATGTCTATTTCAAGTAATCCAGTTTAGCATAAGTACACAGTTTAGTTCTATTGGATTCAAAGAATTGATTTAATGGCTTAGTTGTTTGCTTGGTTCGTTTTATTTTTTGGCATATCAACCTATGTTGGTTTTTCAACGTCAAATCCATTTTTATACGAATAATCAGTTCTATTTCAAACAATTCATCTTAGCATGAATACACAGTTTAATTGTCAAAAGTATTCCAATTTCAAGCTATTCGGTTAAGTCAAACAGTTCTATTTCAAACAATTCACTTTACTATCAGTATAGTTTTTGTCCACACACAGTTAAAGGTCAGGACAGTTCTATTTCAAACAATTAAGTTTAGCATAAGTACGCAGTTTAAATGTAAAAACAGTCCTATTTCAAGCAATTCAGTTTAGCATAAGTACACAGTTTAGCTCTATTTGACCCAAAGATAGCACCCACCAGGTACTACCAACCCGGATCAGAGGGAACCTGCGGAGACATTGAAGGGATACTCCATATTCCCTAAAGTTCTAGTATTATTAAAGCCTCATCATCAGATTGTTAATGTCATATCCGGAAACTAGTTGGTGGGAGTCTTACCCCTCAGCAGAGAAGCAGTCGGTGTATTCTACAGCTGCATCCCACTGGGCAGCTGAGGTGTAAGACCATCCCTACAAAAATGGGATTCTGGGTATGAAGTAAACTGCATCCGGTTGTTGGACTCTAGTTCTGGAGCTTTCGGGAATATGCAGTACACTTTCTGTGCGTTTACTCAATGGTCAACTCTAACTTGGAGTTTTAATAACCGTTCCATCTAAAGTTTAAATAGCTCAGTTACTAAATTATTTTTATTCATATTTACCAACTCCTCCGCCCGGGCAGGATATGGCACAAGGTCAATTTTTAAGCGGAGTTTCACAGGTTTGAATTCAGAGTTTTCATTCTCCTAGACTAGTTGCCTTCCTGAGGCTGAAGAACCCAGTCTGCCCTACTATATACCCATAGATGGGGGGAGAATAATTAGATTCCTACCTTTCCCAAGGGTATTAGTGCTATGTGAAATGCAATCAGTGTCGCCGGATAGATTTACTACGACGGTAACTATAACACCACGGGCACCTCCTTTTCCAACGTCTCCGAGAATTATTTTTTGAGATAAGATATACTTGATATCATAAACCTCTGTGCAAAAAACTTAAAGAGATACTAATATCTGACTGGCCGGCATTTAAATTGATATATTTTAGAAAAATAATAATGTATGACGTAGAATATCGTTGGGGTAAAATACTGTATAGTTCCAGGAATTTCTAAAAAAATGATTTTATTTCCAGTGATCAATGTATCTTCATGTAAATAACTAACATATAATGATTTCCAAGTTACAAGTAGCTGGTAATAATCTTTACTCTGAACAATTCATATAAAGGGTGTATTGTTTTCTGAATGGTATTAGTGTAAATAAATACTTTAGGAATATGATGCTACTCTCTGATTCATGTTTCAATGGTGCTAAACGTTAGGCCAACAGCACGTTACTTTTTTAAATATATTCAAGCTAAAAATATTAACAATCTTAATTAGAATCGCTTCAAGAAGGAAATGATATACAATGACTCATAGGTTTACGTTTGAAATAACTGTCTTTGATTTTGACGTTCGGTAGGAAAAAAAAAATGTCAGTTTCGTTGATAGACGATCTAAGACAACGGCCATTTTTTAATGCTGTCATTTCAGCACACGTTGTGTTTTTCTCAGACTGGAAATTTGCCTTCACATTTTGTTTGCTTCTTTTTATTCATTTTCAAAATATTCCTGTCGGATTTAGGATATGGTTAGGGTCGAACGTTCAAGGGTTGGTGACGAAGCGACAGCCTAGTAATTCCCGATTGAGCAAAAAGACACATGTGTATCTCGACGCTTGGTTGATTGCTTGACAATTTGAAAGATATTGTGCATGGTTCATAATGTGCGTGCATATATATATATATATATATATATATATATATATATATATATATATATATATATATATATATATATTTCTGTGTGTAAGGTAGCCCACTCCAAGAGCAATGTGGGCATGAATGACGACGTTTATATCAATAGATATAAATGATCGTGTTTGATTATATATATATATATATATATATATATATATATATATATAACTGTTTATGTGTGTCTATATTTGTGTGTATGTGCCAATATAGATGGCTTTTTCTACCGATGCATATGTGTGGAAGCTTCTGAATATATATACATATATATATATATATATATATATATATATATATATATTCTAGGATATTTCACAGTTGTTGAAATAATGCAGTTGTCTCTCAGATATTCCTCATTGGTTTCATTCCTTTCTTCTTTTCAGATTATTGCGGGGAAATAGTCACCTTTTAGATATATTTATTAAAATATTGCAAAATCATGCTTTGGATGAGTGAGTAGATTTATTCTTTTATATAAGACATTAAAAAACTAAGTTTTCTAAGAAGCTCAAGCAACGAAGTTCAATTTTAACACGTTTCCGAACAGGAGTCAGAATTTCAAGTAAGTAAAGAAATTATAGGTTGATGGCTCTTGTGAATAACGGGTATCTAAACATTTGATTCAAGCAATCATCCAAGAGGAATAAGCACGCATTATGAAAGAACGCCACATTCAACAGTGCCTTCAACTAAACGGTAGATATCTGGAATATGTACTCTGGGGTTCCTCTTAACATCCCTGGCTCCTGTTTATGAATAAATAGCGGCAGTTTCTAAAATAGTATTTTTTTTACCTTTCAAAAAATGTGCTTTCATAATTCTATCCACTGTGCTCCTTTGTTTAAAAATTGTGAAACACCATATATATTCATATATATATATATATATATATATATATATATATATATTCATATATATATATATATATATATATATATATATATATGTGTGTGTGTGTGTGTGTGTGTGTGTGAGAGAGAGAGAGAGAGAGAGAGAGAGAGAGGGAGAGCACAGAGAAATATTGAGGCAAATCACAAAATTTATACCAATATATACATATATATACATCAAGGTTTATATATATATATATATATATATATATATATATATATATATATATCTTGCCTTAAGTTATGGAATAGTGGCGCGTTTATACATATATGCATGGAGGTATTTGAATTAATATATATATATATATATATATATATATATATATATATATATATATATATATATATCAGCAAGTCACACAGACTACATTGAGTTCAGTGACTTTTTCTCAACATCCGTACCAATCATTCATCAATCCTGGCAGGTCTTACAAACTACATGAAATGTCCCCTAACAGCTGATGAAAGTGAATCTTTACTGGTCGGTCATCACTGGTGCGGCAGTAAGGAAAAGTCCTCAGAATAAATCTACTTGAGTTTGTCTCTGCTTCTACCCGAATGTCGATTTCATCTTACTTGGATGGTTTTTCAAATTGCGGTTTAGTGACAGCACATATACTTTTTGTCGAGGTTTCCTTCAGTATTTGTTGATAGAAACTACATAAAAACGATAAGCGCTGTTTGACTATATATGTATTATACGTGAAGGTGTGTGTGTGTGTGTGTGCGCGTAAAATGTATATATAGATTCATATATCAATAGCTCACACATATCTTGTCATATTTACAAGAATATATATATATATATATATATATATATATATATATATTCTCACCGACAACGAAACAATATTAGAACGCCAAAACAATAAACAGATATTACAGATTCTAGAAGCACTACCTATTAGAAACATGCAACCAGTACCTAACAGAATTAATTTTCAAACCAGTGCTAATGTACCTAAATGTCTTTAGCTACTGACACTATTTATAGAAACACATTTAAAAGCAAACGCCACACACTCCAACGGTAAAGGCGCTCTTACATAGTAGTAATGCAAAAACAAAAGTTACATCACTTTTGTAATAGATCCTCCCCTGGTGATGGCCCAAAGTCGGGCAGAAAGTACTTGGGATATATACAATTATGGAAAATACATCAATCAATTCCCGCCGAATACGATAAAAGCAAACCGGCAATATGAACGGATCAAGAAAATATTTAGACAGAAAATGTCTATTATGTTCAACGAAATTTATATATATATATATATATATATATATATATATATATATATATGTGTGTGTGTGTGTGTGTGTGTGTGTGTGTGTGTGTGTGTGTGTGTGTGTGTGTGTGCTGTACTCCCTACATAATGGACTCACCCTTCTCCATTAATATACGTCAACGAGAGCGTTTGACAGAGTTAACCAAATCAGTGTGACACAATCACGTGTGACACAATCTGCTTAGTGACGGATAGTCACTACTACCGCAATGAACTCTATCAACTAACTACGGTTTAACCAGGTTCACTTGTATCTTGTTTCTGTTCCTTAAATATGTATGTTTTTCTATCAGCCCTTTGTGTGTTCCCCGTGTATTTCTTTTGTCAGCATCCCAACAATATATATATATATATATATAGATGTCTACATTCCTCGTTATTCGATATCGCTTTACACACCCGTTCTAAATGTCTATTGATATGTTGATCGTTTAAAATTCTGTGTTAACTATTTCTTTTGAATTTCAATATATTATATATTTCCATCTCCCTGTGAACTTTTTGTTGTTTTTTTATGGCATATCAATTTTCCTGGGTTTTTCAATGTTGGAAAAACCGTAGGACTTAGCCCATAGATGGGGGTCATAGTTACGTAATAGCTAAGGACAGAAATTAAAGAAGAGTCTACTTTCCTACTTACATTCTCTAGGGTCACTTACCATTAATGCTTCTAGAAAAGTATTGTGTTTCCTCCTCACTTTTTTTCTAATTTACCAAAAGTATTCACATTAATCAGCGCTCTTCTATCATTGGCCAGAACGAATGGTTGGTTAGTATATTATGGTATGTCAATCTTATTTAAGACCAAATCCTTTTCATATATATATATATATATATATATATATATATATATATATGTATGTATATTACATGTATATATTTAATGATATGGGATTTAGTATGCAACCTATGTGTTTCATGGAGTTTTTTCTATTCAACAATCATCAGGCAGTTAACAAAATGAAATGAATCGAAAATCGAAAAATACAGTCAAAAACCGTTGGGAATTTGTAGGAATCTTTTCGTGTAATTAAAAGTGTGTGTGTGTGCGCGCGTGCGGGTGTGGCTATGTGTTTTATAGTTGCGTATTATTGTATGTGTATGTATGAGTGCAATATAGTGCATGTGTATGTGAAGTTACATACGCAGCGCGTTGTTTTTGCCGGATTTTAGTCGTTTGTGTATCTTATGTTGCTATTTTATTGTCGGGTAAGATTCTTTATCTATTTCTGTATGTGTTGGTGATTATAAAGTGATTTAGTAACAACCAACACTGTTATAATATAT
>OY757907.1:113941736-114091736 GCA_963585895.1 Sepioteuthis lessoniana
AAAGGTTGATATGCCATAAACCCCAAACAACCAAACATTTAAACTAGGATACTGCTGGAGAAGCAGTGACGAGCTCATAAGTGACGCACTCCTATGGACCCCCACTTATGACCGGTCAAAAGCAGGACGAACCGCTCGAACATACATACAGCTGCTGTGTGAGGATACGGGATGTAGCCCAGAAGACCTGCCAGAGGCGATTAACGATAGGGAGAAGTGGCGAGAGAGGGTCAGGGATACCCGTGCTTGCGGCACGACATAATGATGATGATGATGATGATATTTACTGTAAGAAACGTTCAGCGAAAATAAGTTCCCAATCATACCCGCGCTAGCGGCTCGACATGATGATGATGATGATGATGCACTCATATTTATATTGTTTTTTTAATATGGTTTTTATTGTAGTTTTTTTTAGCAAAAAATCGTATACGAATAATTTTTAAACTTATATGTCGCATATTGAACCGCTACACAAACAATAAAGGACTCTTAGATATATAAAATTATAATTTATATTCTTATTCTTCGACTGCGAATATTGTGTGTAGTAGGAATCCAGTCAACGAGAGTTCGCACATATCTTTCTTCTGTGGCGGGAAAACTTTTTTGTGAAGTTGTGTGACGACCGGTTAACACACACGGGGAGCTGACAGGTCAGCTTGTGTGACCATCAGGTCTCTCTCTTCGCTCGAGAGACCTGCAGATCTCTCCCCTTCACTGGAGTGACTACTGGATCTCTGCCTTGAGACCAAAATTACAGATCTTATATTCTCCTTTCAAGTCCCATGCGGAATTATGAACATCCTATTCGCCTCGCGTATTTTTCTGCTTATGGCTGGTTATCGGAACTTACATACTTCCATTCTTTCCCGGTAATTTGTTGATCTTATCAGCGAACGGAAATATCTGTGATTCTTACCAATTACCTTTTTCTCTTTCCTGTGAAACCACTTTATTGATGTTATCTTTCGAATCTGCTAAGTTCATCGTCGCTAGCTTAGCTATTATATTATATATATATTTGACGCATAGATAGGACCTTGACTGGTAGTATCCCTCCGGATTAGAAGAGACCGGAGAGTAATGGCAATTCAGGGATATTCCAAACTTGGCAGATCTCTACATCAGATGTAATTGAGTGTCATACCAAGGACACCTACCTTTAGCAGAGATGTGATCTTACCCAACTGCAGAGGATACGGTCTGCGAATTTCAAAACCTGTGGACTGGGTGCCTGCAATAAAAGAAATTTTAAAAAAAGAAATTAAAAAAAAAAGAAATAAAAAAAAAAGAAATTAAAAAGAAAAAAAAAGGAAATATACTATTGTTTGGGAGGATTTCATTGACTTTGCTTTAAATTGAAAACTTGTTAAATATCTTTAGATCTCAAAAGTACGCTTCCAGATCCAAATTGATTTCTAAATATGTTTTCTTGGTCGTAATTATATGTTCAGATTGAACCGAGTCTTATAGGCTATGAATTAGCCCGGTTAGACAAACAGATTTTCGATATATAATGTACCTTAGGCAATATTAGACTAACGTGATTACTTTTTGGAATACGAAAAATATATGAGGGTGCATGTGTGTTCTTGTGTGCGATTATTTGTGTATATGTATGTATGTGTGATTTCATATATGTGTGTGTATTCAATTGTGTGTGTGTGTGTGTGTGTGTGTGTGTGTTCATAAGCGTGTGTGTTGGTGTGTCCATGTTTTTGTATATTGAAGTTTGTTCATCTGTGTGTTCATGTATGTGTATGTTCATGTATGTGTACGCTTGTGTGTTCCTTTGTGTGTGTGTGTGTGTATGTGTGTTTGTATATATTAGTTCCTCTGTGTGTGTATTCTAGTGTGTGTTCGTGTGGGTGTGTATATATGTATGTGTACTGAGTTTATCATATTTACCAACCCCTCTGTTCGAGCAGGATATGACACAAGGTCAATTTTTAAGCGGAGTTTAATAGGTTTGAATTCAGAGTTTTCCTTCTCCTAGACTAGTTGCCTCACCAAGGCTGAAGAAATCAGTCTGCCCTACTATTTACCCATAGCTGGAGGGAGAATACTTGGATTCATACCTTTCCCAACGGTATTAGTGCTATGTGAAAGGCAATCAGTCTCGTCCAAGATTTAAACTCGTGTCGCCATGTCCATTTCCTACGACGGTAACCCTTACACAACGGGCACAGTGTATAAATATGTGTACTGAGTTTATGTTCTTGTGCGATTGATAATCAGATAGGTTTTCTTTCTGATCCCTTATTTATAGATGATAATTGCAATGTATTTAACATCGTTTTTATATCAAGTTTTCTTCATTAAAATGTAAATATTTAATAGATCCATTCTTTTAACATCAATAACATTTTTCAAGAGTTACAATTATACGTTATTTGAAGACTTAATCGTAAATATCTACACCTTCATTTTCATCACTAAATGTTAATGTTAGCATATATCAAAATATGCTTCCGTTTTATAATTAATTGCGTTTTTTGAAACTTACGAATCACGGGGCCATTGACCTAATGAGTTGTTCGCCAATAGCCTTGGTGACCAGCGTTCGATCTCAAGTCGAGTTATACCAAAGACTTAAAAAATGGTATTTTGTGTGGTCTTTCTTAACATCCAGCGCTATAAGGTACAGATGAAGGGTAAAGTGGAGCAATCCAGGGAATAGAGTAGCGCCCTTAACTAAACCTCTTTGTAGTAGTTATTGTAAAGGGAGCCTTCGGTCCCCCCCTACTTACTTCTACTCATGTGTTTCTCCTTGTTTGATTATTCAAAATTTTTGAAAATTTTTATTTGCCCGTAGGCGTATTGTCTGCTGCGTTGTATTATGAAAAATTATGACACACAACTGACGGTCATTTCATATAAGGCTCTAATTCGAAATGAAAATCCCGACTCTTAAAGTGTATAAACCTGTCGAATATATTTCATGTTTTGCAGCTTTCCAAAACACGTGAACAGTTTATGACACATTGAAACTTGGATTAGAATAAATCATATATATATATATATATATATATAGTCATTCCCAAACAGACTGTTTCGTTTTATCACAACTCCGCAGTGTGGCAAGACACGTATGACACTTCAAGCTGGGATCGAAAACCGCTTAAATTTACGCTAGACATGTTATCTCACCACTCAGCTATTTCGACGACATACGTCACTTGAATAATTATAACGCATATATATATATATATATATATATATATATATATATATATATATATATATATATATATATATATATATATATATATATATATATATATATATATATATATATATATATATATATATATATATATATATATATATATATATATATATATATATATATATATATATATATATATATATATATATAAGCCATGGGAAGAAAAATGGTGGACATAAAGGCGCACAAATCCAATGAAGGGTCAACGCTTTGTCTAACCAGGTTCTGGGCGTACGAATCCCACGGGACAACAACCAGGGTCAAATAGTTCGATCAGTGAACAACTGCTGTTTATTAGAGGGGTTTCTATAGATGAGAATAAGAACACAGCCATCGAAAGATTACTATGACTCACACTCAAACCAACTTGTCCAAACCGCATCGCACTTTGCTCGGGTGAAAAAGAGGTGCGTCCTGCTGAGGTTGGGGCGCTGACCTCAGTGTTCAAAAAATCATAGACAATATATGCATACAAGAACACAGATAGAATCATAGAGAAGATATTAGATGTCATGATATCGGCAATGGATGGACGTTTGTCTCGGTATCTGCATGGAAAAAAATCTGTCAACTCCGAGATAGGAGTTGTAGGCATGCTTATAGGTCACAGGATCTAAAATCACTCAATGGCATCGAGAAAATACAACCGAAGATGATAGTAGCTACGTTTAATGGCCACCCCTGCACAACAATCATCTCCTGATACAGCCCTACCAATGTTAGAGTTGTGTTTTGATTAGTGAACAGAAGTAGTAGTAATGATAATAAGACAAACCTCGATATGTGATGAAAATAGTTATATTTATAGGAAAGAGTATTTACAAGAGAGAGACTGTTAGCAATAAGAACATAGGATTAGTGATAGAGTTAGGATATACTTCAACAATAGGAACGGCTCTTCTGGTCTGACTCGAAGACTGATCTGGACTGGAAATGTCGGACTGGTCTCCGCAACTGCCATATATGGCAGATGGAACAGGTCATGATGCTGAAAAGGTAGGTGATACCCAACAGTTAGTGAAGAAACTGACCTCATCGCCTTCTATAACGAGCTCTTCTAAATTGTTCGATGTATCTCGAAATAGAACGTTCTCGTCATCGTTGGAGACATGAATCCCAATGTTGGTAAAATTTCAAATTCAGCTCACAAAACTCGTTAAACAGAAATGGGGAAAATCCAGCAGATTTCCCTGGGAAAATAGATGAACCTGCCTCAATACTAAATTTCAGGCAATTAGGTTTGGTTTCTTTGTTTAATGGCATATCAACCTTTGTAGGTTATTTAATGCCAAATCCATTCCCCTAGAAGAACAGTAGTGGTACTATTTAACCCATAGCTGGGAGGTTAAGGGGGTTCATACCTTTCTCAAGGGTATTTTCCCGAAAGTGAACGTAATAGCGCAACTGGAGTACGAACTCGCTTACTTCGATTCCGTAGTCCATCGCTTTAACGATTATACCACGAGGACACCCCCACTAAATTTCAGAAAAGGAAGGTAAAACTATGGATGTACATCTACGCAAATAATACTAAATCACAGATAGAGTACATTTTTATAAATTGGAAATGGAATAATAAATGATCAAACAGTTCTCTTTTTAACAATTCAATTTAGAGGAAACCATTTGTTTGCATTTTTTGCATAATCATATGCTACAACTATACACATATACATACGGAATACATATTGACGCAATAATAACAGACGAGTGAAGACTTCTTTAAAAAAAATATACCCCTCACTTTATTTGAAAGGTTCGAAAAGGGTTACTCAAGGTTTTACTGTGAGAGGGAGTTGGAGACCGAACAGAACTGCAATATATTGACCCCGACTCTTATAGCCATCAGCGTTGTGTCTTCTTCGTTCTCCTGATGCTCAACCGGAGGCCCGGGGGCTCAGCTTTCTGCTGGCTCTCTCTACCACATCTTGTCTCCGACTTCTCTGATCTCCAACTCACTGGTGGGGTACCAAAGGCCCCTTCTGCCGGGTGGTGGCTTTCCCTACGACATCTTGTTTCCAACTAACCCCCTTCCTGTCTTCACCGAGTTATATAATAGTTCAATCATCTACTCAATCTTTCGAATGGCATCTTTGATCGTCATCAAGTGGAAATGACTCTCATGCAGTTCACAGGTCACTCTCTTCCGGTGCATCAGTCTATGAGTGTACCATGGGATATTTACCTTGTCCCATTTTTTTCAGCCAAGCCTGCCTACGTTATTTCTTCTCATAACTGCCATCGGAATGTGTCACTTCCTTCTGGTGCATCACTTTGGAATGGCATGTTTGGCCGGGTCGAAGGTCAATATACAACACATTAAGTTTAAATATCAAAGATTTATATTTGACGCATAGACCAGACCCTACAGTATCCTACCAATACAGGTCAAAGTTGATCTGGGGACAATATCAATGAAGGGGTACACCGAATTCTTAAAAGGCCCAGCATTCCTTGAGCCTCAGATTGTTTAGTGTTTTATGCAGGACACTCATTGAGGAAGTGTTACTCCTCTGCAGAAATCTTGTCAGTATCTGCTTCTGCTGAGTGGCCAGAAAGTTACAAGGGAAGACGTGTTTTTAGTATAATATAAAACATTTTGTGTTGATGAACTTGTTTCATTAAAACTGACACTTTTAGGATAAGATTTAAAACAAATTTGAGTGAGTAAATACGTTTGACTGATATTGGTAGTATATATATATATATATATATATATGGACGACCAGCACGAACATACATTCAGCAACTATATGAGGATACGGGATGTAGTCCTGAAGACCTGCCGGAGGCGATGAACGATAGGGAAAAGTGGCGAGAGAGGGTTTGGGATATCCATGCTACCAGCACGACATGATGATGATGATGATCATATATATATATATAGTCATCCACAGACAAATCTGTTTCGTTCTATCAGAACTCATCAGTGTGGCTATACAGTATCTCCCTGTAGCTGAGATCGAAACCCGGTTGACTCAAACACCAAGCCAAAGCTTCTAACCATTTAGCTACGAGGAGATATTAGCTACTAAGTACATTTTAAACGGTTATGAATCACAATTACAATTGTTTACATACATCCGTTCAACGGCCGCCGAGATCTCAATTCAAATACGAAGAGACTTGCAAAGGCACTAATGGCAACACGATTACTTCTTCGCTAGAGAACTCGACCCTACGGGGGTAGGGGAGTATATATATATATATATATATATATATATATATATATAATCGAACTTTATTAATTATATATATATATATATATATATAAGTAATAAAGTTAATCGACTATAGTCGGGTATGACCCGAAGGCTCACATATCATTTGCTAATACTTAGAGGTGTGGAGAGCGACAAAATTCCTTAACTTGGATTACTCTTGATCAATTCCGTAAAATGCTGAATCTTCAGCAAGGAGACACTTACGTGGTGCCTTCAATAAGTTTTCAGACTTTTTTTGTACATGCATTTAAAGCTGGCATTGACTCTTAAAAATTCAGTACGTTATTGCTATACATCTTATGAGATGACTGACAACTTTTTATGATTTCAGATTTGAATGAACAGATACAGCAACAATTTGAATACACCATAATGTTGCCACAGATGGTGAATTTCAAAAAAGCAATCTGGACTTGAAGATACTTTAGAAGAACGGTATACAATAAAATTCTGCTTTAAACTTGGAAAAATGCCACAGAAACAGATGTAATGCTACAGACTGCTTTTCGATCATCTTGCATGAATCGAGCATCAGTTTTTGTGTGGCATAAGAGATTCAAGGAAGGCAGGGAGTCTTTGAGGGATGATGAGAGGTGTGGGAGGAGTAAGGAAGCCAATACACCCGAGTTGACTTCACCAACTAAAGTTTCACCTCAACGATTCATCAGGGAGTTTAGCACCGGTGCTAAACTCCCTGATGATCCGTTGAGGTGAATCTTTAGTTGGAGAATTCCGACTCGGGATTTAAGTTAATTTTTGTAATTGGCTCTACCTCTTGTAATTGTAGCATTGGGGTGGGTTTTGTTTTTCTTTTGACCAACTGACTGCATATCTCTTGATTTTTTTCAACTGGTGTGACGAAGTTGGCCTTTTTTTTTGTCCTATGATATTCTTTCTTTCCCCCCCGCTGGCGGTGATTCGAGATAGTTTTATCTCTTGTTCCTGGCGGTTTTTTTTCTTTTTTCCTTGTAACCGTGAATGCTGGTAGATAGTAGGTTAGTATATATATATATATATATATATGAATGATAAAACTTAACAAACGAAACAATCGAAATTAATTGTCCACAGAAAATTCAGTGAACAATATTTTATAGCTATATATATACTGGCCCACGTAGAAGAACAGTAGTGGTACTATTCAACATCTAGCTGGGGAAATAAGTAGGTTTATTCAAAAGGCTTTTAATCTGAAAGTGAGTGCATTAACAGTTCGATCTCTCTTTCTACGATGTCGCAGTGTAGCACATTACCCACTAAACCACGGAGCCAATCTCCGTATAATAAGAAATATTCTTTAAATCGGTTCAGGCAAAACTGGGGTCTATATAAAGTCTATTTTCTAATGAAATAAAGATGAATTTTATTGCTAGTTCTGATAGAAATACAGAAATGAATAGGTGCTATATGCATGTAGGCAGATGAAATACTCATATTTGTGTTTGTCTTCCATTCTTTGCACAGATGGTGTCATATCCTGCAGACGATTAAGCCAGTGGGTCATCAGAGGGCTAAATGCAGAAGATGAGCCAGGAATGTTAGATAAGGTAAAACAAAAGAAATACGAAAAGAAAAAAAACAATAAAATAGTTTTCTGCAGTATTCCCTTCTGTGATTACAATGGAGATGGCGTTCTTTTATATTTTTATAATGTTTTTAGTCAATCACCTCCCCATGCAGACAGTCTCTAATGAAGTATTGATGATACAATATGGCGTTGGAAATGGTATATTTAAACAGAACTGCGCATGTCCACTTAGGAGCAAAGATCACGCATCAGGAAAAGGTCACACTGACAGGACAAATAGACATTTGCCACTTTTTAAACATCTTTTTCCCAGTTTTCTTATTGTCGTTTTCTTTATTAAGGCTTTTTTTCATTCTTCAATTTTCTGGACATTTTCTCAGGATACGGATAAAGGAAAAAAAAAAGCATTTTACCCGTGAGATCTTTGTTCAATCCTCCTCAATCCAATTTATGCAACGACTAATTGCTTTATAAGCCACGTTCATACTGCAAGACTTAAAATTTCCTTTCAGTGTTAGTTCGATTAGACCATCCGAACATTGAAATAAGGGTGGGATAGGGATGTAAAGCTAAAATTTTGCAATAGCGTGGATGTAGAAAAAAGACATTTTTTCAGGATGTATTATAATTCTCTTCACTCGTAATGTACGACCACAAATACAGTCTGAAATTTACCCCATACATGTCTAATTTCGAACCAATATCTAGTAAAATATTACAAAGTTTTTAAAGTTTTTCTTTACCATTCCAAGAAGACGATCGAGAAGTAAGGTAGCCATTACAAAACAATCTGTGTTCGGATTCCTTAAATCCGGAAAGCCCGTAGTCTCTCTCTCTCTCTCTCTCTCTCTCTCTCTCTCTCTCTCTCTCTTTCTCTTTCTCTCTCTCTCTGCAATCGTAAGTTGGTAGGTCCTCTAGACGGTAATTGGTGTCGTCACAGAGATGATGAATGCATGTTTTTGCTGTTTGGTCCATACTGATAAGTCCATATGGAGGAGTCGCTTTGGAGCTGGTCTTTACTTCGCCAGCAGTACCCAGTATATCGTGCTCGTTTTGGGTGCTTTTAAGATGGGGGTAAGTGGCCATAAAGCCATTGATTTGTAGTGCGCTGCGTCCAAGATTTCTTTGAAACAACAGGTTGCATTTTTGTGTAGTTCCCATTTACCTTTTTCACAGCAACATGGAATATTTGATGTATAGAATATTCGTCTATGGGTAAATAGTAGGACAGACAATGTTCTTTAGCAGGATAAGGGAACCCGTCTGGGAGAAAGACAACTCTGAATTTAAACCTGTTAAACTCCGTTTAAAAGTTGACCTTGAGTCGCATCCTGCTCGATTGGAGTGGTTGGTAAATAGATATATAACAATTTCGGCATAGTATCAGGATAATATAAACAAGTCTATTATTTTTACCGTACACTGTTTCTCGATAACTGGCCGTGCAGCTGCTGCATTTTAGCGGGTCACTTCCAGGATTTGTGCAAAAATGCTCGTACCAAGAAACTAGATTTTTTAACACTTTGTTTTATTCCGAAAATCAGTATTCTTAAATAATGCATGAGGGAGTTTGAAAAAAAAATCGCTACATTTGTTTAAAACGGTATTATTTAAAGAAAGTTTTGAAATGCCATATTTAAACAGGAAATTCTTTAGAAATATAAAAGTAGTTTTTCTATCATTGTTTATATATATTAATTAGTTACAAAAACAGTTAATATCGTCGATTATTTACTTATTGATGTATGAAAACAAATGAAATGTCTACCCATCAAAAATGGTTTATATAATATTTCAATTAATAAAAGATATTTTTAAAGAATTCTCTGTTGATAGAATAACTGATATTCAGAGTATTTTTCACATGATCATTGAATTATATCATTTTTACTTGATATTCTATATTTGATATTTTACATATAGTTATATATATATATATATATATATATATATATATATATATATATATATATAGTATGTATTATTCAGTCCAGTTAAACCAGAGTCGGGAATATTTCCCTCAGGACATTAAATCATTCAGCTATGAACATTTAAATTTCCCTGGTAAAGAGCTCAGTGTAACTGACATCACAGAGCAATAATTTCTTTTAGAAAAACAAAAACCGGTCACATTAGGATTATAAATTTATTTCCATCCTGTTATGGGTATTGATATGAATCAATAACACCTAAAATAACAGGACTTCTTCAGAGAACGAAACAGTCTGTCTGTGGATGACAATATATACGCTCCCCCATGGGGGTTGAGCACTCTGGCGAAGGAATTGTCGGCCGCCCCTAGCGTAATGCAAAGCTCTTCGTAAGAATTGAGCACTCTGGTAGCCGATAGGGTACTAAAAAAAAAAAAAAAAAAAAAAAAAAAAATGTAAACAAAGGCTGCTGCTGCTGCTGTTGCTAAAAATAAAAAAATACCTTAAAATTCCCTTAGCCAACGTAGTCCGCTTGTAGCTGTGTGGTCTGAAACCTTAATCTATCGTAAAGTTAGACGGGTTTCGATCCCGGCTTCGAGCGTCCTGCGAGTCTAGCCACACTGAAGAGTTCTGATAGAACGAAACAGTCTGTCTGTGGATGACACTATATATATATATATATATATATATATATATATATATGGCGTTTGAGTCAACCGGGTTTCGATCCCAGCTACGGAAAGCTACTGTCTAGCCACACTGATGAGTTCTGATAGAACGCAACAGATCTGTCTGTGGATGACTATAGAGATATATACTCCCCTACCCCCGTAGGGTTGAGTTCTCTGGCGAGGAAGTAATCGTGTTGCCATTAGCGTTCATTGCAAGCCTCTCTGTATATGAATTAAGGTCTCGGCAACCGTTGAACGGATGTATGGAAACAATACTAATTGTAATTCATAAGCGATTAAAATTTACTTCGCAGCTAATGGCTCCTCGTGGCTGAATGGTTAGAGGCTTTGGCTTGGGGTTTGAGTCAACCGGGTTTCGATCACAGCAACGGAAAGCTACTGTCTAGCCACACTGATGAGTTCTGATAGAACGAAACAGATCTGTCTGGGGATGACTATATATATATATTTATATATAAATGATGATCGTCCAAAAACTTCAAAGTTTTACCCAGAAATAACAGCTATAGCAGAATATTTTTGTTGTGGCAACACAATAACACTTTTGATAAAACTTGAAAGACTTATTTAAATTTCTCTCTTATTTTCAGTGAAGGTGAGGCTCATGGTAAGAGGAAAACTGTATAAGAAGTTTAAAATTAAGTTTTGACTTAGAACCATTTGAGCGAATCTTTGAGCTCCGTTTTGCTCTCCCTTAACTCATAGGTTCGTGTTTTCATCAAAAGGGCAGATGTTACAAGTAGCCACCTTTAAAGGCGGTTGTCAAAATGACTACTTACACTCCCGTTTACTCACTTGATTTTTTTATGAAATATTTCTCTCGGGTAAGGAATATTTTTTTTGCATTCTTTGCAAAACGGTTTGCTTCTCTTAACTCATTGTTATCAATAACACATTTCTACTGTCATTTTTGTCATATATATATTTATATATAGTATTCTTTGGTCCAGTTAAACCGGAGTTGGGAGTAATTCCATCTGGACAAGAAATTATTCATGAATGAATATTTAAATTTTCCTGGTAAAGAGCTCAATGTAACAATAATACAGAGCAATAAATTCTTTAAGAGAAAACAACGAAACCCGTCACATAGGATTATAAATTTATTTCCCTCCTGTTACGCATTTTGGAAATTTCCAAAAACACGAAAAAAAAAAAATTAACAGGACTTCTTCAGATCTTTTTGATAAAATAACTAGAATAGACACAGAAGAGTGGGAGGGGATAGAAGACGGGTGAAGAGTTATCTCCTCATTAAGCCCAATTCCGTTTTAAATTTTAATTTCGGTTAGAATATTTAAAACGGAAGTGGGCTTAATGAGGAGATTACTCTTCACCCCTCTTCTATCCCCTCCCACTCTTCTGTGTCTATTCTAGTTATTTTATCAAAAAGATCTGAAGAAGACTTGTTAATTTTTTTTCCTATTTTTGGAAATTTCCAAAATGCGTAACAGGATTGAAATAAATTTATAATCCTATGTGACCGGTTTCGTTGTTTTTCTTAAAGAATATATATATATATATATATATATATATATATATATATATATATATATATATATATATATATATGAAAATTATTCGTTTATTTTTAAAATTTTTCTTTTGTCTTTAACACTAGCTTTGCAATAATGTTTGTTAGATAAGATTAACAAGTGACCTTATTTGAACTTCCAACTCAAAGATAAACACGATTGTGATACAATGATAACAAAGAAAAGCTGAGTCACCTCCGATTAGGTTTACTATTTTCTATCACTTGCAAATAACAAATGAAATATTGCAAAAATAATAAATTCAAAAAGGAATTATTAAAGAGAAGAAAATGAATTTTGAAAATAAACACGCTGTTATCTCGTGTCATTAAGAGATAAGGAAGACTATCGCATTAAGTCACCTCAGATTTGTATATCTGAAGACATATTCACAAATACACATTTCGTCCACTATTATGCGGTAGAGGATATCACACATACATTATTATCATTCTTATCTTAATTAAAATTGCATAGAATTCTTCTAATGCTATTTCCACAAACCCAGCAGATACGACTAAAATTATTATTATCCAAAGCGACACTGCCTAGTCCCACAATCTCTACCAACGGCTTTGTGACTCTTTAACAGAAAGGCTAAGGGCACATTCCTTGCTCTTTATAAGTATCCATTAACTGCACAACCAAGAATTGATCAAGTCTCTAATCTTTGAGGCAATTGTTAATAGTCACGAATAAATTGTTTTAAGTTTTCGAGACCCAGACTCCTTCAGCTCGGCTCGATAACCACAAGGGTTTCTGCAAAGACAAGTATCAGATGCAAAGAGGGCTAAAGGAGTGGACCCTCTATTCAAACAGCATTGTGCGAGTTTCCCCTTGAGAATGACGCCATCACAAGTTATGCGATACAAAGTGGGTCTAATGAGAGACTAGTGCAGACGACAAGTAACTTTGGGCAAAATTGGGTGACTGGAGCCTCAAGGCATAGATTCATTTAGCAAGTAAACAATACGTCTCTCAAAACGTGTACTCACTCACACTGTCTTAGTTACTCCCGTATTGAAAGGAATTGCGAGTGAAATAAAATATTTAGTGAGGATAAATCTAAATCTCTAATCTGAAATATCGAGCAATATTGGCAAATATTAGCCAAAAAGGAAAATGATATTTTTAAAAAAGCATACAAAATATTTCTAAAGTATCACTGTAATGTTAATTTGTGTTTATATCTTTTGTAATAATAACAATTTATCTGTATTCCTTTACAGATAATCAAATTGACTACGTATAGCTACTATATATGGAATGGAGTCAGTTGTAGGATTAAACATATTATATTTTTATTCTTCAAATGTGAAAGAATTAGCTTTCATTAATATAAGCTACAGAAAAATACTCGATCACCGGAAAATCATGTAACTACTACATATTACTAAAAATATAGAGTTTAATTTCAAAGCACAAAATGAAAATTGGTTATTTGTTGTTTTTTTTTTTCAAAAAATTATTATTTCGATTTAATCACATCTATGAAATACTATCTATTCAACAAACCCCATCGCACTGGTGAGATAAAATCAATTATTCAAGCAAAGTTTATCAGAACTAAATGTAGATTTTTTTCTTTTCCAAATCCTGTTACTCTAAGTTATAGAGTCTAATCTGCTCTGCTATTTCTCCATAACAGCACTGAATGTAAAGTAAAGTTGGCAACCATAGTCGAGGGTGACCCGAAGGCTCCCTTTTCGATAGCTACAACACCAAGGTGTTGGGGAGGGCGCTACTCCTTTCCCTGGATTTCTCCACATTACCCTTAATCTGTACCTTATAATACTGAGTGTTAAGCAAGGAGGCATCAAGTAGCATTTTTAAAGTATTTGGTATGACTCAACCTGGGATTGAACCCAGGTCTCCCGGGCCATTGGCGAACACTCTAACCATTATGCCAATGTCCGAGAGTTGTTGGATGCATATCTAGTGAAATACAAACAGCTTCATCTAGAATTAGAACTCGGTACGCCGAAGGTGATCATTACACAACCATTAGGTTTACATAAAATTATTTTGACAAAAGATATTAAATAATTACATATACTTATTATCTTGTAACTTACAAATCTAGACAAGAACTGAAATGTTTACAGTTATAAATCTATTATGACTATTTCATATAGATTTAAAATAAAATATTTCTCTAATTTTATTTGATAATATGCAAAAATATATTTGATCTCATTTCTAGTATTCAGTTTTAAATTGTAGAGTATTTATCACTACAAGTAACTGTTTGGAGTAAAAAATTTCTATTTTCATCATTTATTATATTGCGAACAGTTGTGATCCAATTATTAAGTTCTTACACTGGAAATGGATTATTCCATTTAGGCAATAGATAGATGAGAATATTTTATCATTTATTTCCTAAACAGACTCCTCTTCATAGGAAACAGAGGATTGTAGCATTTTATTTTTGCTAAACGGACACCGCAATCCCTCATAGTTGAACATGCCGCTAATCAAATATTTACAAGAAACACGCACATAGGAATTAGCATATCACACAAGAAAATAACATTTCTACCTAGTAATCAAAAGTAATTAGATGATATTGATAATGATAATATTATTTTACTCCCTGAGGATTTTTCAAAGAAGTCTTAGTGACAGCAAGACCCATATTGTTTGAAGGACTCTTCGGATTACTTTAGAATATGCTTAAAATGCTGTTGTCTCGATGGTTTCGATTCTTTGTCTGATTTCCAATTTTTTTTAGTTTTTTTCCAAGAATTTGGTGACAGTTCCAAGTACACCAACTACAAATGGTATGAGAATTGATTTCTATTTATTGCGGACTTTTTGTCCTCATCTTGTTATTTTTTTATTTTTATTTTTTTTAGTGTTGTTTCTTCTTTCACTACGTTTCGGCCAAATTTCACCTCTGGCTTTCTTCAGGTGATTTACCGCGACCTCGGATAGGAATGCTGAGTCTTGTAAACGTAGTGAAAGAAGAAGCAACACTAAAATAAAAAAAACAAAAACAAAAAAAAACTAACACGATGAGGAAAAAAGTCCGCAATAAATAGAAATTAATTCTCAGATTAAGAAGCCTCATCTCAAAAATGATTTCAATTAAAGACAAGTACAAATGGTATCTTCGTAATCCTCATGTTTCGTAGCTTCTTTAGTTCTCTGGCAAAAAAAACAACAAAAAACAAAAACTATTTCGTTCTCTTAATTTTTTATTCTGTGGTTCGCTGGTATCATAAAATCCACTAGATATCAAGTTACGCCATGCGTCCTGCTGGACATTTCAGAGTGAATTTTTGGGTATTATAAACTTAATGTTCTTATTTGGCTAGAATTACTCTTATTATGTATGATTTTTTACCTGTGTTCATATTCAGATTTTTAAAAAATAATAATAATAATGATAATAAACCTGTTTTAATATCAGCCCCAAATAGTGGAGTAACTACTACTTTTGTCTGAACAAAAATATAATTGAGAAGAGTCAGCTAATCCATTAATAAGGGAAGGCAGCAAACTGTCACTGATGTCAGGCAAAAACAGACTTGAATTGGTGAGGATCTAGTGGAAATTGTGCAAGAAATATTTATGCAATAAAATTATGCCCTAAAAATACTCAGTTACCAGACACCTAAGAGTTGTTTAACCTTAAACTGATACACCTGTTTCAGTCGTTGACAAATGACGTCACCAGCACAAGATGAAGACGCTGATGAAAAAATTTACATTTTTAGGTCATAAGACAAGTTTCCGGGTGAAAAATGATTAAGCGATATATAACGCCCGTATTCATTCCAATATCGATTTATTATTTATAGTATTTATTTTAACAAATATTGTGTAATAAAATATACATCGCCATGAGGATGCGTATTTAATGATATTCATAAGCACCCCCACACGCATATATATATATATATAGAGAGAGAGAGAGAGAGAGAGAGAGAAAGAGAGAGAGAGAGTGATTAAAGCATTCTACCACATCTAACAACCTGAATTCATCTTTTTGCCAGTTATAGATAAAATCGAAAATTATACATGGACATATAGAATGGCTTTAATTTCGTAATACAAAGCATCGAAAATAATGATAGGATCCAGAACACCCTGGAGCGTCAACAGCAAAACAAAGTTCATGAAAAATATTGTTGTTTCTTTGGTTTGTAAAAGGGTTTGTTGTTTGGTTGATTGGTCTTACTGCATGTCCAAACTTGTTTGCTTAGTGCATTTTTTCTGCAATAAATAATATGTTGTCAAATAACTAAGGCTATAATTTCTAAGCAACGGTGGCGTCAAGAAACTATTTTTATAATAAATGTTGTTTAACTTTACATGCTTTCAAGTATACGTATCTGATACTTATAGTAATATAAATAATTTGCACATGATTATATATCCTTCGAAAAGAGATAAATTCCTTATCTTACAATCTATGAGGTCAATAATACGATTACTGTTCTTTTCCAACAATAGTTAGGATATTGTGACGGAAAATTCTTTAAAATCCCAAAACGGGACTTTATTTTTGCAAGTGTGAAGACGTGGCAAGTTGGCACTTGATCCCTTGTAGAATAAGTCCTCGTTCAGAGTTTTGTTCTCAGGCATATAAGAACTGGCATATTATGTGGGGGATTAATTTAGGGCTAGACTGACCGCTGCTGGCAAGGGGTTCCAATTTTCACACTATACACACACACACCAAGACCACTAGTCTTCCTCCCCTAGAACAATGGAAGATATGGCCCTCTAGCTTCAGACGTAATAATATTAATTATAGTAGTCGGCAATTCCGGTTTCCCGTGTGATATTTTAAAGGAATTAATGGGACAATTTTAAGCAAGATAACATAAGGCGAATAGAAGCTGAAAAAGAAATATGACATAACAAACTCGTAGAAGACACTGCAAATAACAACTTCGACCACGTGGGAACATTAAAATATATCCATCTTTTACTACACATAGATATACACCTTCAACGTGTCAAATATATCCTAAATGAATAGTCGATGAACATAAATGTCTTTCTTTTCTTTTCTTTCGTTTTTCTTCAAATTGAGAGAGAGAGAGGGGGGGTATATAAAATTGGGTATAAGGAGAAACGGTCTCAAAGTTTACTTATCTTTTTTTTTCGACGGAGTTCCTGTGGAGAATGTTTCCTCTTTTACGGGCTAATAGACTTTATGCTATTTTTAATACTGGCTTGAAGAAATGGCTCCTTCGTGTCCGAGATATTCCTTTCGTCTTCTTTTACCCGGAGCACTTGGCTTTTGATTACATCCGCCACGAACTCTGTCCAACAACTAACTTTTTTATTATCTATTTCCGCTGACGGGAAGGAGTCCCCACTTCCGTTTTGGGGTTCCAGCCAATCATTTTGCTTCTACCTTTTTCCTTCCCGTGTCAGGTGACCCGAGGGTGGTTATCGAGTACAAACATCTGTTCCTAACGGTCATTCTCTGATGGCTTGCTACTGTTAATTCGAACACGAGGATAGTAGTAATTTTATTTCTATCGTCTCAGTGGGATATTACGTGACAATATTACTTAACGAACGGAAGTTAATGTCATTAAAAAAGCGACAAAAACTAGAAAATTATTACTTTCGTTTAGAAATTAATGCCAGTTGATTGCACAGAGCTTTGTTTAGTTTCAAATAGTCTAATCTAATACGAATATTTTGCCAACATATATTGTTTCAATTATTCCTAACTAATACTGATAGTCAAGCTATTTGACTCGTAGATTGAACCTTACTAAACAGTTTGAATAAGTTTGGTCCTGGGAGTAATAGCAAAAAAAAAAAAGAGGGGATTATAATTACCCAAAATATCCAGAACGTGAATATCAAAAGTAGATGAGATTCAGTTTCATAATCAATACCCCATGTTACTTTTACTGAAGTGCTGGCAAAGTATACTAAGCCCTGCCAACAAAGAGATGATACTTTTGTGTAATGTAAAATTCTTCGATAAAACATTACTGATTCATGATGGAACTTAGAGTTTTGAAGGCTATAGTTTAAAAGCAACTGCTATTTACCGGACATATAAGCAAGAAATTCAGATTGTCACCAGAATGTGCAAGTCTATTGGTTGATTTGTAGAGAACCAAAAATAAAATTGAAAAAAAAGGATAAATTTGAAATCAGCTATTATTCCTCACGCGTCATTTTCAACAGACTTGTTTCACTCGGGTTAACGTTTCATTCAAACGATGGAATATTTTTAATATGATGAAAGGTTTTGATGTTCGGAATTAAATTGACCGCATAAATTATATATTTTAACCCAACAAAGCTACTTTGGTGTAAGTTCATAAAATAAGAAGCAAAATATTTTCTGGTTTCATACCCATCATCATCAGCATTGTCATATTCTGCTTGCTTTCTCATCATTCGTCTCTATCATCGATCACTTCTGATAGGTCCTCTAGACTATATCCTGTGTCTGTACAGAGCTGTTGTTGAGAAGTTCTCGCTGGTCATCCAACACTTGCATGTCCATTTGAAGAGGTCCATAAGAGAACGTCGCTTATGCCTTCATCCTTACTTCATCGGCAGTGCCCCGCATGTTATTTTCATCTGATTTGGGTGGTTTTGGATATTGAAGTTCGGTGACCGTACTGGTACTGTTTTGTCAGTTGTAACTCCCAGTATTTGTTCAATATAATTCTTAGCTTTCTTGTACTATTCTCGTCTAACTTTTTCTCTGTACGCTTTGCCAGCATACATGTGGTGCATCTATATGTTATGGTAAATGACCCACGCACCCTTGAACACCCTCAACTATAAATAGCAGTAGATACTTCTCTTAGGCAGAAGGCAATATTCCAGCTGACAGCCTTGACAGTCGGACTAAATAGTCTCGCTGGTAACCCTCTCCGTTGTGTATGTTTGTACTACTGTTCTTTTGTTAATATATTTGTTTAACTCAATTCCTCTCTTGTGTCTTTATTTCTGGTCCATAACAAATCCACAACACTAGAATTGACACGACTGCTGCTGTAAAAAATTGCATATTATTTAATAAGACAAGTTTGACTTTCAAATTATCGATGACCTATCAATAGTAATCCATGCCTTCGCTAGTCACTCTTTAATGAAATTTTGAGTTGATGACACGCAGCATGCGAGATGCGTGAACTTGTGCACTAATTTCAGAGAGCCACAATTCAGAGTGGGAGGACTAATTACTATTAATGAATTTAATTTAAAATAAACGTCTTTTGAACATACCTAATATATTCATTCTTGATAAATTCATCTGCGTAAATGCTACACGCATAAAGCAACAGACTCATATTTACATATATATATATGTATATATGTATATATATATGTGTTTATGTAGAACACACACACACACACACATATATATATATATATATATATATATATATACACTTACGCTTTCTTGCACGCGCGCACGTGTCTGTGTGATTGCATGTGTGTGTTCTTAGGAACAGGTTGGGCATAGCCAAAGGGTTAATGACTTAGAGATGACCTTTCTCAGATAAAATATTCTATTAGAATTGCTTCTGGGAAGCAAAGCGCATGCAGAAATCTTGCAATTGTTGCAAGAATTGGGATGCAGTGTCTCGAAGGAAATATAGATTTTTATCGTAGAAAAGTTCTAAAATAAGACTCAAACATAGATGCATAGACAGAAAAGAACAAAATCGGGAAGACCCAGCAGAACAGAAAGTATTTAACCATTCGCAAGAACGGAGAAACACACAAACAGAAAGATAGGTACAGAACGAGTAAATAGTAATGGATTCATTGCACTCACGAACACATGCACCAACTCAGAGAGGTACGCGGATATAGTGGAGGAATGAACTGAAAAATGATGAATACATAAGGCAACAAAGTAAAAAAAGAACAAGTAAGAACAACCATTAATTAGCTAACATAGCAATACAGATAAGCCCATTGAAATAAACATGAGTGCATACAATTTTCTGTGTAAATCAAATGTATTTAATAGCTCAAACACAAACCATTCACACTCGGAAAAGAAGATAAGAAAACTTTCTTATTACAATAAATGTTTTGGTGTGTTTTATTTTCATGGCATATCAACGTTTGTGCGTTGTTTAATGCAAAATCATATATATATATATATATATATATATATATATATAATTAGTAAATGTAGTGTTTATATATAAGAATATCTTATAATAGACCAGATCTCATTTATGCTGTATAAAAACACGTAAGTAAAAGTTTGCGCACCGGATAGAGACACAGACTACTTAAACATTGTAGCAGATGTGCTGCCAGGAGACACATTAGCCCGATACCTGTTTATTATCTGCCCAGACTACGTGCTTAGAACGTCTATAGAAAGAAAACGGTTTCAAACTGGCAAAGGAAAGGATCAGAAGATACCCTTTACAAATTATCATGGGCGTGGACTACGCCCATGGCAGCGCTTAAAGTAAATACACTCACCAAAATCGAAATCCGGAGGTATAGTCTGGAATGAGCAGCAGGTGGCATAGACCTACATGTCAACGCAGAAAAGACAGAATACATGTGCTTTAATCAAAGAGGTGACATCTTCACACTAAAGAGTGGTCCTTTGAAACAAGTCGACAAGTTCACCTACCTCGGAAGCAGCGTCTCATCAATAATGACATCAATACGTGACTAGTACAGGCATGGACTGCTATCGATGGACTATCAATCATATGGGAGTTAGACCTGACCGATAAAATCAAACGCAGTTTTTTTCAAGCAGACTTGTGTCGATAGTGCTATATGGACCTACCACATGGACGCTAACCAAACGTATGGAGAAAAAACTTGGCGGCAATTACACAAGAATGCTGCAAGCTGTATTGGTCAAATCCTGAAGGCAACACTCCACAAAACAGCAGCTATACGGCCACCTACCACCCATCACGAAAACTATCCAAGTTAGACGATCCAGTCATGCGGGATACAGCTGGAGAAGTAAAGGCAAACTCGTAATAGATATACTCCTGTGCACCTCTTCACATGGATGAACAAAGGAAAGACGAACCGATAGAACCTATATGCAACAGCTCATAGCTGATACTGGGTGTAGCTTTGAAGACCTCCCGGGAGCAATCGATGATAGAGACGGGTAATGAAAGAGGGTAAGGGAGATCCGTGCTGGTAGTGTGATGTGTTAACGATGAAATTGGTTTCACGTATTGTTATCTAATACAGATGATTTTATTTAGTATTAATCATTTGCTTGAACATAGTTAAATGGTTACAGGTATTGCTATATAATTTTAATAATTTTATTTTCTAGCTATAATCTTTGCACAACGTTAAATGGCTTAAAGTGCCGTAGATGGTTTTAAAGTTTCTTTTTGGACCCAAACAGATATTACCACTCCAAGTCAGAATGAACCAGTGAGTAATGTTTATGAAGGAGTACACCACATTCCACAATCTTCCTAAACGGGAACCTCACCATCAGAACGCTTCGAAGTATAACCAGTTCACTCATTGATGGGATTTTTTTCTAAAGTCTTAGCCGACAGGGACATAATGAATAAAAGGTCATAAAATGTATGAACATACACTCACACGCATTCTTAGCAATCTGGCGAATGAATTAACGGCCGCAATTCGTGTAATGCAAAGCTCTTCTAACGAACTGAGCAATCCAGTGTCCGAGAGCGCAAAATTTAGAAAAAATAAAAAGATTGTAGATATGCATAAAATTCCTGGGTCGACGTTAAGTCACAGACTAACCGAATGGTATGTTATCTGACTATTGTAAAGGTTGGTGGGTTTCAATCTCAGCATTTCATTGAAGAGTTGTGATACAACGAAACAGTTTGACTCTCGATGTTATATCTATCTATATAGTTTATTTAGTTTTTATTACCTATTCTATAATTCTGATGGTGGCTTTCATATATATATATATATATATATATATATATATATATATATATTGATGTCAATAAATTAGATTAACAAACGCTATCAAAAAAATAAATGTGCTCAATATCAAACGATAGAGCACAGTAATTTCCTCGTATGCATTATCATAATCTTGATAAAATCGTGCTGAAAGAATGGATTTCATTGAAACCCTATTGCACTATGTCAGTATTGCTTATCTCTTGGTAGGTTGCCTAGTTTGGTAGGTTCTTTGGTTTGGGTTCTTTGTCTAATGGCTTATCAAACTTTGCAGGTTATTTAATGCCAAAGCCATTGGCCACTGCTCTGGGAGACCTGCGTTCAATCCCAGGTCGCGTCATACCAAAGACTTTACAAATGGTCCTTGATGACTCCCTGCTTAACACTCAGCAATATCAGCAACGTATCAAGGGTAAAGAACAGCCATCGAGGGAAAGGAGTAGCGCCCTACCCTACACCATGGTGTAGTAGCTATAGAAAAGGGAGTCTTCGGGTCGCCCTCGACTAAGGTCGCCAACTTTACTTACTTTACTTATGTAACACATAAATAAAGTAAAGTAGATTTGGTTACCGTGGTCGAGGGGACCGAAATATCTCTTTTCAAAGCTACTACACCAAGGTGTAGGTGAGGGCGCTACACCTTTCTCTTGATTGCCCCACTCTTGATCTGTACCTTTTTATGCTCAGTTCAGCAAAGCGTCATCAAGTAACATTTTTGAGTCTTTGATATTACTCGACCTGGGATTGAACTCTGGTTTCCTGGGCTATTAATGAACATGTCTTTCGTAAGTATTTTAGATCGTAAGTGAATGTAAAGACGTGACAAAGGCTCGAACTTACTCACAGCATTACTCATTTCCATCTTGGTCGTCACTGCGACACAGGGACTCTCCCTACTTTAGCCTGTGCTGTGTCAGCACAAAACTGACGAAAAACTTCTGATCAACCAGTACTGTTGTGTCGTAATTGAGTATTCCACAAGAGAACGTTGTTTATAAAGTCGTTCCATGCTTATCCTGTAGCTTCCAGGATGACTTGTTCGTCTTACATGGATAGTTGGTAAAATGAGTTGTTAGTGGCCGTGCAACTGCTCTTTTGACCTTTTTCACGATTCGTTCAAAAGGATCGGAGGAGTCCAATAATGGAATAATTTACGAGGCTCTAACTGATGCTTGGTAGAGGTACCTCATAGGTCTACGGTTAAGATCAGATAGTTCAGTCAGTAAACTCTTATTAATCAACCATAAGTGTGCAGTCAATAGTTGATGAAAAACAATCACTGAAAGATTGACGTGACTCCGGTCATTCCAACTCCCGTGATTGCCACTTAAATCAAAAGACTGCAAGGCTATCTTCATGTGAGTATAATAAATCATCTTCAATTATTATTATTATTATTATTATTATTATTATTATTATTATTTTCTCCGTTAGAGTTTTTCACATCAGTGTTAGCTGATGGTTTTTCACTGGAGTTTGAGTGACAGCGATTCTCCTCAAGTCTCCAGGACTCGTCTCAGGATTCTGGTCGTTCTTAGCAATGCTGTCGTTTGGATAGTCTCTACCCGTCCGCCAACTTCCAAGTCCTCCAGGCGTTTTAATAATCCTTTAGTTATTGTGCCTAACGCACCAATCACAATTGGCACAATCGTGACTTTCAGGTTCCACAGCTTTTTCAATTCTCTAGCAAGGTCGAGGTACTTATCTTCCTTTTCACTTTCCTTCAGAATTATTCTGTGGTCTGCCGAAACAGCAAAGTCGACAATTTTACAAATTTTGTTGGTTATTATGAGGTCAAGTGATCCGTTTGTATGCTAAAGTCCCATAGGAGTTTATGCGTGTCATTTTCTAGGATAGGTGCTGGGTTGTACATATACCATTTGTTTGCATGGTCGAACTGAAATTTCCTGCACATTTCCCAGTGTACCACCTTGCCGACCCAGTCGTGTCTCGCCTTATACTCCTGTACTAATTTGCTGCATTCGCTTATTATTTGATTGATCGTTATTATTATTATTATTATTATTATTATTATTATTATTATTTACTCATCAGAGTTTTTCACATCAGCGTTAGCTGATGGTTTTTTAAAGTTTGAGTTTGAGTGACAGCAATTCACCTTAAGTCTCCAGGACACTTCTCAGTATTCTGGCTATTATTATTATAATTATTATTATTTGTTTGTTTGTATGTTTATTTTTATTCTCTCTTGGACATCTGTCATTTTTACTATATCCTCACACCAACCTTAGTTGAAATTTCTGCTAAGTATATATCAACTATTAATACAATATTTATCTATCGATCAAATTCTGTTAAGTAATTCAATTTTAGTTCCCAAAGATACCCTCTTTTTCTTCTTTTTGTTTTTTTTCCAAAAATAAACAATCTTTTTTTTTCTTTTTACTTTATTGCTGTTTTTTATTTGATTTGGCATCATTTTCGAAAATCTTATTCCATTAGTAAAAAATACAATTGATTAATAGACTAGGTTTTTCAATTCTGCTTTGACAGAAAATTTCCGGTTCATATTTTTAAAAACATGTCTAACATGATTAAAAATTACCGTAATTAATTTAAAAGTTTCAATTAGATCACCTCTCATTCTTCATTCTAGTAACGTAGTCAATTCTAATTTACTCAAATTCACACTGTAACTAATATTCTAAAAAATTTATTAGTTCTTTCACACTGCACGTTTTCCAATCTCAGTATTAGGCTCTAATTTCCATGTCTCGACACTGGACTTAAGGCCTGAGTACAATATTCTATATGAGTTCTTATTAGGGTCTATATATCTTTTAACCAACATTTGCCTCCCATGGCATGGATACAGTAGATGAAATATGATATTCTGCTTAAAATATTTGATCAAAGCCAATCCATTAATTGCATTCATCTTTGCTTTATATATTTCCTTGTTATTTAATTATTTTTCAACTTTTATGTTTTTGGTCCTGATATGAAATGCTTTTTTATTTTACTCTGTTAAATTTTGATTTCCAAGTATCTTTTCAATCGGACAATTTTTTAAAATTCATCTTACTGATTTTCGTAATAGTCTAACTCATAGTTTAACATCCTGCGCAAATAGTTCTTTTTAGGTTTTCATGTTATTTGGTAAATCATTTATGAATATAAAAAAATAGCAAAGGTACAAGTACTGACCTCTGAGAAACACAGGAGAGTTAATTAATTCAAAAACGCCGGAAGATCACCTTGTGGCATGAAACAGTCATAATTTCATAAGCACGTGTGCGTATGCGTCAATGTGACTAAATCTGTGTGAGTCTGTGTGTGTGATCGTTTGAAATTTTCAACTTGTTCTATGCCAATTTAAAGTTACAAAGTATCAAAAACAGAATACCTCGCATTTTTTTTCAGTCATCAACTCTTTAAGACACAGTAAATCGAATGTAGATTCAGTACTATGATAATTCATAAGCAGTGCAAGGATTCATAGCCTGAAACAATTCTATAAAGTATAAATTTGGTTTTTCACAGATTGAAATATTTTAAAAGTAAATTTGGCGACCGTAGTCGAGGGCGACTCGAAGGTGTCCTTTTCAATAGCTACTTCATCGAGTTGTAGGCGCTACTCCATTCTCTAGATTGCTACACTTTCGCCTTATCCTTACCGTATACTGCCGAGTGTTAAGCAAGGCAGCATCAAGGACCATTTCTGGAGTCTTCGGTATGACTCAACTTGGGATTGAACCCCGGTCTCCCACACCACTAGCGAATACTCTTATGCTAATGACCCGATCCCTAACTCAAACAAAAAACAAAAAACAAACAAAATACAAGTCATGTAAGAGTAACTTTCATTATCTAATGAACTTTCTTTATATTTTTCTAAGCCTTTTGCTGTCTTCTTTTTTTTTTTTTCTTTTTTTTTTAAACAGAAAGCTCGCTATTCTTTGTGAGAAAATTATATAGTTTTCGAGAAAATGTTATTGAAATAAAAATTTCCAAATGCAGTACATATCAACGATCTGACCTTAGCATTATATATATATATATATATATATATATATATATATATAAACATTGAAAAGTGAACGGTTGGTGGAGGTGAATAGATAATTTATTGAAATAAGCCAGTGGTTCAATAAAGACAAGTTGAGAGGAGGTCATCATTTCGTCTGAATGACTGGTGGTTAAAAAATTATGAACCATCTGGCTGAAAACAAGAGTAAATGCGAATTTGTCAAGATCACCAGAATTTATCGGCCATCCAAGTGGTCCGCGGGCTGGCCGGGTGTGGTGGATGTGGTATTTTGGCGGGGGTGGGGTCTGTGAACAAGAATAAAAGGTGATGAGTGTTTCAATTCTCACTTTTTGGAAGCTGGTATACGAGCAAACAAGGAATCGCGAGAACAATTGTAGAAACACACAAAGAGAGAGAGAGAGAGAGAGAGAGAGAGAGAGAGAGAGAGAGAGAGAGAGAGAGAGAGAGAGAGAATGTGTGTGTGTGTAACTTTCACAGGTAGAAGATGAGTCAATTCTTTCCAGAATTAAAAATTCTCTGTGCATGTTGCACCTTAACTATTTCCACCTACTTCCACGGCCACAGAAACTAAATCGAAATCATCATCATCATCATGTCGTACCGCTAGCACGGATATCCCAGACCCTCTCTCACCACTTTTCCCTATCGTTCATCGCCTCTGGCATGTCTTCTGGACTACATCCCGTATCTTCACATAGCTGCTGTATGTATGTTCTTGCCGGTCGTCCAGCTTTTGCTCGGCCATATGTGGGGGTCCATAGGAGTACATCACTTATGAGCTCGTCCTTGCTCCTCCAGCAGTGTCCTGCGTGCCGGGTTCGTCTAACTTTGATAGTTTTCGTGATGGGAGGCAGGTGGCCGTATAATTGGTGCTTTGTCGGGTGTTGCCACCAGGACTTGTTTAATATTGCTCGTATCATTGTGTGTGTGTGTGTGTGTGTGTGTGTGTGCTAGCATGCACAACCATTATTGCTCCTGTATTACAAAAATTAACCACCATAATATAAAAAAAAGTTTACTTTTAAACAAAAATAAAAAAATATGATAACTGGAAAGTCGACAATATTCATTACAGTAATAGCATTTAAACATTTATTACAATAATATTTATCGCAATGATAATAGTTTAAAAAAAAAATATAAAACGACATATCTTTAAAAAGAATGCTATTAAATACTTACAAATGCTACGACGGCCTTCTTAAAATATAGCGATTATTTTCTTCAATAATTTTTCATTTTATTAAAATTATTTTATGCTTATAACTCGTCAAATGGATAGAAACGCTTTTAGAATATTCATTTATTAAAAACAAAGACAAAAACTTTATCATACAGGGAATTTTATTTTTTATAAATAGTTTAAGCTTAAAATTGTTTTTTATAAATAGTTTAAGCTTAAAATTGTTCAACATGATAAAGTATTGAAATAGGTTTATTTTGTTGCTTTTCTTTTCTTTTCTTTTTTTGTGGTGGGGTTAAGGAGGAAAAGAAAAGTTATATTCCATAGAAAAACAATTGAAAATAACGTGCAAATTCAGAAACAATGCTAGCCGTTTATTTATTTATTCATCACTTAATCGATATAGTTATTTATTTTAATAATTTCATACAAAAGAATTATCTTTTAATTTGATCTCATTCAAATTTTTCCACATTTACAAATGAAAAATAAAGATAAATTATAATTTTAAGAGTTTATTCAAGTTTGTTTATATCGTAAGCAGCAAAACTGCTATTCATATACCAAAAGAATTTTTGAATGACAATAAAGAATATATTAAATAATTACATATAAAACTCAAATAATTGCATAATAAGTTTCGTTCAAGAATGATTTATTAAGTGATTCTATTGATTCTAACCTCAGCCTACCGAGCTTCTATGTCTCTTATGTAAAAATATGCTAATGTTAAGCGAAGTAAGTTGTTATCAGTGGAAAAAAAGCATCATATTTGTTCGGCAACCGAATTTGTTTGGTCAATTATCAATATCATGATGATAATAATAATTGACCAAACAAATTCGGTTGTCGAACAAATATGTTGTTTTTGTTATTTATGATCGATCATTATCATTGAAATTCTGGTAGGCCTGATTCCCTTTACTCTCTCTCTCTCTCTCTCTCTCTCTTTATTTTTCTCGCTCGTTTGCTCGCCATGTGTCCCTACAGACCATCATTCTTAGCAGATTCTCAAGACAGCATCCAGTGTCCACACAAAGCTGATGAAAGTAAGATTTTGCTGATCCCTGAAGAAATTTCCTAAATAAGGAAATGGGAATTTATGAGATAATCTCTTTTTATCTAACCATATCCATGTTTTCCTCGTCTTATATGGATGATTTATGAGATGGCGCCATGTGACTTTCATCATCATCACCATCATCATGTACCACTTGAACGGATTTCCCAAACTCTCTCTCACCACTCATCTGTATCGTCCAACGTTTTCAGCAGGTCTTCTAGACTACATCCTGTGCTCGTACAGAGCTGTTATAGATGAGTTCTAAGTGGTCGTCTAACCCTTGCTCGCCCGTGTAATGGAGTCAATTGGAGAACGTCGCTTATGAGCTCATCCTAACTTCTCCAACAGTGACTCTTATGTCTTGTTTGTCTGATTTGGCTGTTTTTAGAGATGGAATGTAGGTGACCATACAGGTGCTGTTTTTTCGGATGTTGCTTCCTGGATTTGATCAATAGAACTCTTTGCATTCTTGCACAATTGACGTTAAACTTTTTCTCTATACGCTTAGTCTGCGTGCATATGGTGCATCTATACTACTCTGCAGTTCCTGCTTGTAAAAACTGCGAAGTATTTTATCGGATACGTCTGACTTTCATATGACCGATAACCTTTCCATGATTTTGCTAGTCGTGTAATGATGTCATTTTAGGTAGATGAAACGCTGCTACCGAGGTAGGTGAACTTGTCCACTATTTTCTGAAAACCAATATTTAGTGTGGAGATGCCACCTCTTTGATTAAAGCATAGTACTCCGTTTTGTCTGTGTTCATATGGTGGCTTATGCCACTTGCTACCCGTTCCAGACAATACAACAGGGATTAAGCCTGGGCAGGTGCATTTGCTAGAAGTGCTATGACATCAAAGTAGTCACCGTCCGTATTAGTTCCTGCAGGGTATCATCTGCTTCTTTTCCAGTGTAAAGCCATACAGCAACCGTTTTATGGGTTGCTACTACTCTGATTTATGCCAAACAGCATGCATCATATCAACTACTTATTTTTTTTTTTTTTTTTGCTGCCGCTTTTTATAAAGTGGGGGGATGCAACTATACAACAGTATTGACACAGTAACAGCTTAGAATATTCCTATTTTAATCAGAGAGATTAAATTTCCATTTGAAAGATAATCAATCAATCGCTGCTCATGCCTTTCCTATACATGTGTTGTAGTTGCTCTCAGTTAATGAGATATTGCTACCAACGTATGTGAAATCTCCTAATTCCAGAGGTTTATCATTTACTGTTGAAATGGCTCAATTTTGTTCAAATCACATGGACTCTGTTTTATACTGAGTTCACGTAGGGGACAATCTGTCTGTTCCCACCTATGCAGCAAGCATTTGGTTTGCAAGGAAGGTACAATTCTTTGTATCAGTGATAGCTTCTGAGGCATATCGTGTTTCTTTTTATCGAGAGATCGTTCGTTTATTGTTTGCAATAAATGCATAAGATAAGAATAACATTGAATGAAAAGTGTTCTTGTCGGCCCAAATAGCAGCTTTCTGTGTCCTGCGATTTGGGTGTCTATAAATTTCATGGCAGACATCCATTATCAACATTATTAAGTGTATATATATATATATATATATATATATATATATATATTTGATAATGTTGAAGTATATATATATATATATATATATATATATATATGATTCTTGGAATTTAGACTGCGACGCTAGGTTTCATGGAGTTTTTGGTAAAACAACAATCACCAGGCAGTTAAGAAAAAGGAAATGAATCGAAAATCGAAAAAATACGTACAAAAACCGTTGGTATTTCGTATGAATGTTTACGTGTGGTTGTGAGTGTGTGAGTGTGTATGGTTGTGTATGTGTGTATGTGTACGCTACTATTACACATACACGCATACGCACACAACCACACACACTCACAACCACCCGTAAACATTCATACGAAATCCCAACGGTTTTTGTCTGTATTTTTTCGTATTTTTTGATTTTAGATTTATTTCATTTTCTTAACTTTTCTGATGAATGCTGTTTTGCAAAAAAACTCCGCGAAACCCAGGTTCGCAGTCTAAATTCCATACGGCTGGAGAAGAAACTTGACGGCAACTACACAAGAATGTTGAGAGCAATATTGAACAAGTCCTGGCGACAACACCCCACGAGACGCCAACTGTACGGCCACCTGCCTCCCATCACGAAAACTATACAGGTCAGACGAGCCAGACACTCCGGACACTGCTGGAGAAGCAAAGACGAGCTTGTAAGTGACGTACTACTATGGACCCCCCACATATGGCCAAGCAAAAGCAGGACGACCAGCCCGAACTTACATACTGCATCTATGTGAGGACACAGGATGTAACCCAGAAGACCTGCCGGAGGCGATGAACGATAGGGAAAAGTGGCGTGAGATGGTCTAGGATATCCGTGCTTGCGGCACGACTTGATGATGATGATGATATATATATATTTATTATTATTATTATCATATATAAGCTCTATCCTAGATATTGAGCACTCTCCATATTATATTGCACTTGGTTCGACACATACACAGAGTGATTTAGTGACAACCAAGCTGGTTTGCTGTGAATCACATCCCTACTTCTCAACATAGTCACCATTTCTCTCAATCGCTATCTTTCACCTTCAAATGAGAACATGTATCCCTGCATCGGAAAATTATGTTGACTGTACTTTGAGACGCTTCATCCCTCCTGTTTTCACTCCCTAGTCACTGGCAAAATGTTTTCCTCCAAAACTCTCATTTAGGGGTCTCCACAACTTCCAAATCCAGACATGATAACTACGTTCACCATCAAAATTTCAACTGAAACATCTTGAAAGATCACTGATAAGCTAAAAACATCTGTTCGTTGTTGAATTATAATGACATAGGCTTGTATGAAACCTCTACAACTAAATAACAAGTATAAGATTATTGATGACTATGAATACTGTAGATGTTTTTTTTTTTTCAGAATACCTTTTCTATTGCCATCAAAGAATACGTTCAAGTCTGAATATGTTTTGATTCTGGAGTTTCCTTCTAGAGTTTTAATAATGGAATTAACTTCTCCAAAAAGAGTTGCTTTAATCACGGCTTCGTCATCAGACTGGAACTAATTCTATACATACATACATACATACATACATACATACATATATATATATATATATATAAAAAAAAGTTGGCGACCATAGTCGAGGGTGACCTGAAGGCTCCCTTTTCGATAGCTACTACACCAAGGTGTAGGGGAGGGCGCTACTCCTTCCCTCGATTGCTTCACTTTACCCTTGATCCGTACCATATAATGCTGAGTGTTAAGCAAGGAGGCATCAAGTACCATTTTTGAGTCTTTGGTATGACTCGACCTGAGATTGAACCCAGGTCTTCCGGGCCATTGGCGAACACTCTAACCGCTACGCCGTATATAGGTGTGTATGTCGAAAAAGGTTTTCCATGCTTGACAGTGAATTCTCATATACATTTGGAAAGTATTATAAAGTAAGGTAAAGCAAATTATTCAAGTGAGGGTGACTTATCACTTACTTATTTGGTCTGTCCATTAATCCTAATAGGCCTTTGATATTTTCATTTGTTCTTCTTTTATAAAATGCTGATACGACTATGTTAAGCTAATATCCATGACCTATTTCATTATTTTTTTTTGTTTTTGTTTTATGGCAAACTTTGTACGTTATTTAATGCCAAATCCAGTTTTATATAAATCAATAGTTCTATTTCAAACATATCCGTTTAGCATAAGTACACAGGTTAATTGTCAAAAACATTTCTATTTCAAACTATTTAGTTTAGTCAAACAGTTCTATTTCAAACAACTTAGTTTGGTTTAAGTATAGTTTTTGTTTACACAAAGTTAAACATCAAAACTCCTCTGTTTCAAACAAATAAGTCTTGCGTAAGTACAGTTTAAGTTTTTAAAACAGTTCCATTTCAAACAATTCAATTCAGCATAAGAACACAGTTTAGATGTAAAAACAGTCCTATCTCAAGCAA
The DNA here is from genome assembly GCA_963585895.1 of Sepioteuthis lessoniana. Taxonomy (NCBI): domain Eukaryota; kingdom Metazoa; phylum Mollusca; class Cephalopoda; order Myopsida; family Loliginidae; genus Sepioteuthis; species Sepioteuthis lessoniana. The sequence continues at coordinate 113,974,032 of OY757907.1, forward strand.
TTAGCATAAGTTCACAGTTATCTTTATTTGAGCCATAGATAGGGCCCTATCAGGTGCTACCAATCCGGACCAGAATCGACCTAGTAGTGATGACAAAAAAGGGATACACCCCCTTCTCAAATGCTTCAGCATTACTGGAAACTCACCATCAGATAATTTAGTGTCATATCCCGGACTCCCATTGTGGGGGTCTTAATGATCTGCAGAGAAGCAGTCCGTGTATTCTACAGCCAGAGCCTACTGGGCAAATATTTCATTAATTATTATATCGAAACATTTTAAATCGGAACATTGCCTGAAAAAATGGAATAATGCTTTTTAAGCGTATCATTAAGAAAGAAAAATAAACAAAGGCAGCTGTAGTTAGAACTAATTACTATATATATATATATACATATACAATATACATACACATATATATATATATATATATATATATATATATATATATATATATATATATATATATATGAAAGTTGAAATGTCTAGAAAATCCTCCGATTTACTCATAACTTTTATTCGTAAAGATACTTGCTGTTAAGCCCGTTTCAAAGAATGATTTTACTGTCTATCTATTTATATATCTATTGTAATACTCATAAACACTGACTGGCCAAACAGACAGACAGACAGACGGACATACACACTCACACACACACACACACACATGCACACACACACCCACACACACACACATATATATATATATATATATAGAGAGAGAGAGAGAGCGATATCAGCCATACACACTGACAGTGTGAAAGCGTATATGATGAATAAGATTATGTTTTTGAAGTTAGCTTAACTTACTTATGGCTTTATTTTACTCTTAAAGCTGCTTGTAAGCCTATATCAAAGAATGTTTTTAACGTCCGTTTCTTTATTTATGTTGTTAAGGGCTGCCAAATAAATTGATATAGCTGGGAATAGATAGGAAGATGAATAGATCTGTTTTAAAAGTTACCAAAAGTTTTAACCTATATTATACTTTGGTGAATGTTAACACAGCTTCAAAAATGTTCTTTTTATACATGTATTTGTGTATGCATTTAGGTATGTATATATTTAGGTATGTATGTATGTTGATTGACATAAAGATAGCAAGATAGATAGATAGATAGATAGATAGATAGGTACATAGAAATGTAAAAAGGTAATGTGATAAATGAAATATACTTCTATGAAATATTTAGTTTTAGTGCGAGTAAATAATAATGATATACGTTTAATTAGTTAGACATTTTGTCGAATGAAATTTAGTCACGTTTTCACCTGCGTCGGAAATATAGGAATAAGTACTGTAATTTTTGCATACACTTGTGTACATAAATTCTCAATAAATCTTTCCTTTACGAAACCAGAACAAACTTACTTGTTTATTTATCTGCACACACAAAACATCTAAAATGATAGCTTTTTAATACATTCAGATGTTATTAATTAGTTGGCTGAAAATTATCCATTATTACTTCCTTTTCTTTGCTTATGTCTCAGAGGTAATGCATAACATTAAATACGTGCAAAGATTTAACAATTATATACAAACCAACAAAATCAGTCATAAAATGGCGGCTTCAAAGGCAGAGTTTCGCGCCAAAACTTTTGTTACGGCTTTTTGATGTCCATATCATCCTTCACAGTTTGTTTGATTTTTACTTACTTCTTTTCTTTAACGTTTTCAAAAGATAGTGTTCTTACTGTTTAATTCCAAGAGCCGGCACACGTCTTTGATGTTTGCAATGTAAAAACGAAGGCGATTCTCGATTCTTCTATCATGCCCGTAGGATTGGTTACTGGTCCAGCTCTTGAGACGGGCGGGGAGAGTAAGGTGGACCTGGGTTAACTTACTACATTTAATGTCGAGACACACCGTATCATACTTGAATCAGACTTGTCATTAAGATACAGATTGTGTTTGTGGGTCGTGGATGTTTGTTGCTATGATCGTAAACGCTCTGAAATTAATTCTTTTCGAAATGAAAAACATCCCGAGGTGCCGAACGGCAAAGCTATATCAAAATTACCTAAATCGAAACATTCAAAAAGTATGTTTGATGATATAGATTTATAAAGTGAGGTTTAATGTGAAATATATGGTATAAGTTTGTTGTAGCTTCCTTAGATAAAGTTTCATATATATATATATATATATATATATATATATATATATTGTGTGTGTGTGTGTGTGTGTGTGTGTGTGTGTGTGTGTCTTTCACGAGCATGTATTTCATCATGGTATGATTCTCATGTGAGAAGCTGCTAAAATGGGAATAGTATCAACGAGAAACCCGGAGTAGTGAGTGATACTATTGTGATTTTTTTTTAAGTAGTGTGAAATTTCATTCCCTCCCTGGTTTATTTAATGGCATATCAATACTGTCTGGATTATATAAATTTAACATTAGATTCATCTATAAATGTTTGATTATAATGATAACTATTCCTATTTTAAACGTTCCAATAAAAACATTTTTTCAATCGATCATTTTTATTTATCCGCAGAAATGGTATATGCATAACCCAGCACCTGGCCTAGAAAATGACATGCATAAACTACTATGGGATTTTGACATACACACGGATCACCTAATATCGGCCTGAAAAGCAGGCCTAATAATAATCAACAAAAAAAAAGAGAATATGCAAAATTGTCGACTTTGCTGTCTCGGCTGACCACAAAATAAACTTGAAAGGACGTGAAAAGAAAGATAAGTACCTTGATCTTGCTAGAGGATAGAAAAAAAAACTATGGAACATGAAAGTGTCGATTGTACCAATTGTGATTGGTGCTTTTGTTACAGTGGCTGAAGCATTATCAATGGGTCTGGAGGATTTTGAAGTTGGCGGTCGAGTGGAGACAATACAAACCACAGCATTATCGAAGATTGCTAGAATACTGAGACGAGTCCTGGAGACTTGAGGAGACATGCTGTCACTCAAACTCCAGTGAGAAACCATCAGGTAACGCTGGTTTGAAATACTCTAAAAGAGTAAATAACGATAATAATAATAATAATATGTGGACTTTGCTGTCCGGGCTGACCAAAGAGTAAAACTGAAAGAAAGTGAAAAGAAGGATAAATACCTCGATCTTGCGAGGGAATTGGAACATCTGTGAAACATGAAAGTGATGATTATACCAATTGTAATTGGTGCACTTGGTACAGTCACCAAAGGATTGATACAATGACTGGAGGCGTTGGAAATAGAGAAAGATTGGAGAATATCCAGACTACTGCATTATTGAGACCAGCCAGAATAGAGAAAAGAGTCTAGGAGACATGAGGATATTTGCTGTCACTCAATCATCAGTGAAGTCCACCAGCTAACGCTGATGTAAGAAAAACTCTTAAGGAGTAAATAATAATAATAATAATAATAATAATAATAATAATAATAATAATAATAATCCAGAAAGAATACCTCAGAAGAACCAGAAAACTACTCGAGACAAAACTCAATAGCAGAAACCTCATCAAATGAATAAATACTTGGGCTGTACCTCTCGTTAGATATTCCGGACCCTTTCTCAAGTGGACTCGAGAGGAACTTAAACAAATGGACCAAAGGACAAGAAAACTAATTAAAAGGCATAAGGCATTGCATCCCAGAGACGACGTTGAGAGACTATATGTATCTAGAAAAGAGGGAGGAAGAGGACTTGCCAGAATTGAAGACAGCGTTGACACATCAATACATTGACTCGAAAACTATATACAAAAACACGAAGGAGGACTCATTACAGCCACCAGACACGAAACTGAGAACACGATGAACAACAGAATGAAAGCAACTAGGAAACAAAAATGGGAAGGAAAACAACTTTATGGGCGCTTTAAACGACTTATAAACAATATCCCACACGACAAAACTTGGACATGGGTAAGAAAAGGAAACTTTAAGAGAGAAACAGAATCTCTCCTAATAGCAGCACAGGACAACGCCATAAGAAGGAATCATATCAAAGCGAGAATTGATAAGACGCAACAAAATAGCAAATGCAGGCTATGTGGCGACAGAGATGAATCCATCAATCATATAATAAGCGAATGCAGCAAATTAGCACAGCGGGATTATAAGGCGAGACACGACTAGGTCGGTAAGGTGATTCACTGGGAAATGTGTAAGAAATTTAAATTTGAACATACTAACAAATGGTATATGCACAACCCAGCACCTGTCCTAGAAAATGACTCGCATAAACTCCTATGGGACTTTAATCTACAAACATAATATACAGATCACCTAATCCCGGCCAGGAGACTAGACTTAATAATAATCCACTAAAATTGAGAACTTGCAAAATAGTCGACTTTGCTGTCCCGGCAGACCACAGGATAAAACAGAAAGAATGTGAAAAGAAGGATAAATACCTCGACCTTGGTAGGGAACTGAAAAAACTGTGGAACATGCAGGTGACAATTATACCAATTGTAATAGGTGCGTTTGGAACAGTAACTAAGAGATTACTAAAGGGACTAGAGGACTTGGAGGTTGGCGGACGAGTGGAGACCATCAAAACGACAGCATTGTTGAGAACTGCCAGAATACTAAGAAGAGTCCTGGAGACTTGAGGAGACTTGCTGTCACTCAGACTTCAGTGAAAAACCATCGGCTAACACTGATGTGAAAAGCTCTAATGAGTGAACAATAATAATAATACAACTTAGTAGAAAAAATCAATCACTTTATGTAAATGGATGACATCAAACTATTTGCAAAACATGAAAAAGAACTGGAAACTCTAATACATGCAGTTAGAATATACAGTCAGGACGTAGGAATGGAATTTGGTAGAGAAAAATATGCCATGCTTGTAATGATAAGTGGCAAACTACATCTAACTGACGGAATGGAACCACTAAATCAAGACAAGATTAGGATGCTCGGAGAAAAGGAAACCTTCTAATACTTGGGCATCTTGGAGGCTGACACCATCAAACAAGTGCAAATGAAAGACAAAATTCCAAAAGAATATATCAGGAGAATTAAACTACTCGAGACAAAACTATCAAGCCGAAACCTTATCAAAGGAATAAATACCTGGGCTTTACCACTCGTTAAATATTCCGGACCCTTTCTAAAGTGGACCAGAGATGAACTTAAACAAATGGAACAAAGAACAAGAAAACCAATGACCATGCATAAGGCATTACATCCCAGGGACGATGTTGACAGACTATATGTATCAAGAAAAGAGGGTGGAAGAGGAGTTGCCTGCATCGAAGACAGCGTTGACGCATCAGTACAACGACTCGAAGACTACATAGAAAAGCACGAAGAGGGACTGATTACAGCCATCAGAAACTATATTGATAACACGATTAACAACAGAATGACAATAATTAGGAAACAAACATGGGAAAGAAAAGAACTCTTTGGGCGTTTTAAACGACTAATAAACAACACCCCACACGAGAAAACCGGGACTTGGCTACGAAAAGGAAACATTAAGAGAGAAACATATTCTCTCCTAATTGCAGCTCAGGAAAACACCGTAAGAACCAATCGTATCAAAGTGAGAATAGGCAAGACGCAACAAAATAGCAGATGTAGGTTTTGCGGTAACAGATATGAAACAATCAATCACATAATAAGTGAATGCCGCAAATTAGCAAAGAAGGGGTATAAGATTAAACACGTCTGGGTGGGCAAGGTGATCAACTGGGAGATATGCAAGAAATTTAAATTTGAACATACCAACTAATGGAATATGCTCAACCAGCATCTGTCCTTGAAAATGACACCAACTCCTTTGGGACTTTAACATACAGATATATCATGTAATCTCGGCTAGAAGACAAGACCTCATAATAATCAACAAAAAAAGAGAGAATTTGCAAAATTGTCGACATTGCTGTATCTGCTGACCACAGAATAAAACTGAAAGAATGTGAACTGAAGGATAAGTACCTGGATCTTGCTGGGGGAATTGAAAAAAATGTGGAGCATGCAGGTGACAATTATATCAATTGTAATTGGTGCTTTTGCTACAGTAACTAAAGGATTATTATCGGCACTGGAGGACTTGGAAATAAGAGGACGAGTGGAGACCATCCAAACTTCAGCATTATTGAGAACGGCCAGAATACTGAGAAGAGTCCTAGAGACATAAAGACTCAAAATTAGTGAAAGACCATCTGCTAACACTACTTTTAAAAAACAATAATGAATAATAATAATAATAATAATAATAATAATAATAATAATAATTTAAACGTTATTTTGTATCGAGTATTACTACCTGCTTCAAATAATTTGCATATAGTTATATCGTTTCAAGTATTACTGTATAATAGTAAAAATGTTTAATAGATTCATCTGGCTCATAGATAGAACCTTAAAAGGTACAACCACTCCGGGGTAGATTCAACCTGGGATTAAGGGCAGTGAAAAGCTAATCCACACTGTCCAGTTTCGAGAGCAGGAACCGCACCATTAGATGCAGAATAGCGTCATACCCAATACTTTCTTTTTCGTGGAGATGCAGCATACACATAACATCTTGCAAATAATTTAGCTTTACTCTTAGTCAAAAAGTTTTGCAAATGAAGTCTCAGCCATTTATGGCCTTTGTCTTTCATCATTTGGTCCATGGGAAATCTTTGGGCTTTTTGGAAAGTTTCAAACAGATTGCCATCTGATAGAGCATAAGGTTGCTACTCAACGCAGGATATTTTAATATCTTGGATCCTATTATTACATGTTTGTTTTTCAAAGAGTTGCTATGCAACAAAAGAAATAACTAACAATTATTAAGTAATGTAGTATTATTTGTTTGGTGAATGAAGATTATGTTTTTGGTATCCAAGTTTTTTAAAAAGATTGCTGTATGATCTCTGAATTTCATGATTACATGAAGCTGAGTTAGACACGTTGGAAACGTTTTCTTAGTTGTGGATATGGCATCTTTAAAATTAGCCGTAACTTTTTAATTTATATTTAACTTAAGTATTAGTTTATTTCGATGTGCGCATAGTTCCCCATCTTTCCATTCAATTTCAAAGCAACGTTTCGAAGATGAATAAGTTTGAGATTAAAACCACTTACGGTCAGTGTTTGGAGATATTTTACCCATTTATCTCCCTGTGCTTCCGTTATCGTTGGGATATCATCCAATGCGTTGGTTTTTTTAAATCCTTTCTATGGAGGTGAAATTTGCATGAGAGTTGAATTTGGGGTTGTTTATGTAGAATTAATATTTCATGTTGAATAGTACCTTAAAATTCATAGATCTGATTCAATGTTTATAGTTTTTTAGACTAATATAAGACGTTTTTTTCTAATATTTCAAAGTCTGCAAGGCCGATAAATCACATAGATTTTAGCCTTTGCACTTAGAATAATGGTTAATTTTAAAATTTTAGATTTTTGTTGGGTTGGTATATTTCTGGCATTTACGTATATATATATATATATATATGGAAACTTATTGAAGATTCTACATATATATATATATATATATATATATATATATATATATATATATATATATACGTAGAATCTTCAATAAGTTTCCAGCCTTTTTTTGTACAGGATTTTAAAATTGTCGTAGACTCTTGAAAATTCATTATGTTATTGCTATACATCATATGAGATGACTGACTGATTTTTATGATTTCAGGTGCAAATGAACAGTAATTGGAATACACCCTACTAAAGCCTGATTGTCACAGCTAGTGAATTTCAAAAATGCAATCTGGACATGAGGACACTTTTGAAGAACGATATGTAATAAAAATGTTTTAAACTTGAAAAAAATGCCACAGAAACATATGGAATACTTCAGATTGCTTTTGGACCATATTTCATTAATCTAGCATCAGTTTTTGAGTGGAATAAGAGAATCAAGAAAGGCAGGGAGTTTGTGAGGGATGGTGAGAGGTGTGGGAGGACTAAGGAAGTCAATACACCAGAGTTGATTGGCCAAAGGGTTAGGGTTAGGGTTACGATGATGAGGTTTTAAGGGAGTTCAGGAAGAGATGCCTAGGGAAGAGGCCAGCACTCATAAAATCGAGTTGGTGGCATTTTCACCGGTACAATGAGCCAGTCTCCCAAACCATCCTTGTCACAGACTATTTGACCAAGATGGGCATCAAGACAGTTCCTCATCCTCCCTATAGTCCAGACCTTGCTCCCTGTGACTTTTGGTTATTCCCTAAGCTCAGAGGCTATCGTTATGAGACAATTGAGGAGATGAAAGAGACTGTGACGAAGGTCATTGAAACGCTCACACAAGAGGACTTCGATGGGGCCTTCCAGAAGTTGTTGGAACGGTACAAAAATTGCATTTTAGCCGGAGAATATTACTTCGAAGGGGACTACTAGAGTTTCATGTGTGTACTATCAACAAAAGTATCCATACGAAAAATGTCTGGAACTTATTTAATGATCATCGTGTATATATATATATATATATATATCTTTTAACAAATTGCGCACCCTGGTACACAGTAGCGCAAAAATGTAAGCAAACGAAAGCTAATGCCAATGTGTTATATTTCCTGAGCAGAAGTATGTCACAGAAATGGCTGAGCAGTTAGATACCAAGTCTAATGTAAATTTTGGTGGGTTTCAGCGTCCTGAAGAGTTTTGAAACAACCAAACCGTCTCTCTGTGCTTGAAAATGTATATGCCCTCCTCCAGAAGGTTGCGCACTCAAGCGAAGGAATTAACGGATTCCACCAGTGTAATGCAAAGTTCTTCTACCGAATTGAGCACTCTGGTATCCGATAATGCAAAAATGTATACAAACATGAGTTATTACAAAAGTTTAATAATTCCTGAGCTGATGTACTTACCGAAACGGCTGAGCAGTTAGATACCAAATCAAGCATGATGTTAGGCGGGGTTCGATTCCAGCTGGAAGCGTTCTGCGAGTCTAGCGACACTGAAGAGTCGTGATGCTAATATATATATATATATACATATATAGTCATCTGCAGACAGACTGTTTCGTTGTATCACAACTCTTCAGTGTGGCCACACACATAGGACGCTTGAAGCTGGGATCGACACCCGCCTAACTTTACGTTAGACTTAGTATCATGCCACTCAACCAATAAGCGAACCATGTCAGTTCGGAAAATATTAGGCATTAAGTTGTAGCTTTCGTCAGTTTACATTTTCATAACTTACCGGATACCAGAGTGCTCAATTCCTTCGAAAAGCTTTGCATTATGCCAGTGGCAGCCGTACATTTCCTCACCATAGTGCTCAAATATATACTAAAGTATGGAAACACTATGATATATCAATTACTTTTATTTTTTATACTACTCAGCAAGAAAGCAGTTCAACAATTTTTATTTATTAAATCATTTTTTAAACAATACTTTATTTTCATCTTCTCTCTCTTTCTCTCTCTCTCTCTCTATATATATATATATATATATATATATATAGGGATGAAGCAGAAGTAATCCATCGAAATGCGTTATAAAATAATCCTTTCCCAACTACCCTTTCTCAAAACCATCTATTTACTGGTAACATTTGTTAAGGTATATCTAATCAAAGGAACCATCCTGATTCTCGTTTTGTTTTCTGTACATTATCATTATGTTTAGCCATTATTCTCATAAATAATTCTACGCAACTGTTGCAGCTCTCTCTTTTGCTAATGGGCGGAAAAAGAGAAGCCGCTTATCTGCGCATTGTCATGCTGCATCTTCATCAAACCCTTCCAATATTGCCAATCTAAGATTCTCCTTATTCAAAACCTGATCTCTCTCTCTCTCTCTCTCTCTCTCTCTCTCTCTCTCTCTCTCTATTTGAACACCTGCTATTTTCTTTTCTAAAATTAGTCATGTAATGTTATAATGTAATGATATACACAATTTATTCAACATTTCCTCCTAAGAAAACCTTATATATATATATATATATATATATATATATATATGTCATCATCAACATCATCGTCTTCATCAAGTAATGCTGATACCATTAAGTTCTCTGATTGTTACCTTACCAGTCAGTTGGGGGCTGTAGAATACACTGACTGCACCTTTACAGAGGGGTAAGACCGTTCCAATGAGTGTCCTGGATATGATACTAAACAATCTGTTGGTAAGGTTCCAGTAATACTGGGGCTTTGGGGAATACGGAGCCCCCCTTCATTGCCATCGCTCTCAGGTCCACTCTGGCCCGGCGTGGTAGTACCTGATAGGGTCCTAAATAGAACTAACGGCATACTTCCGCGAAACTGAATTGTTTGACTAAACTGAATAGCTTGAAAAAGAAATGTTTTTGGCAATTAACCTGTACTTACATTTAAACTGCGTGCTTATGCTAAACTGAATTATTTGAAATGGGACTGCTTTTTTTTTTAATTGAAACCGTATTTACACTAAACTGAAATGTTTAACATAGAACTGTTTTGATATTTTACCGTGTAAACAAAATCCGTACTAACGCTAAAATGAATTAGCTGAATTAGAACTGTTTGGATAAACTTAATTGTTTGAAATAGAAATATTTTTGCCAATTAAACTGTATACTCATGCTAAATTGAATTGTTTGAAATAAAACTGACTATTTTCATAAAGATGGATTTGGCGTTAAATAACCTACAGAGGTTGATATGCCATAAAACTCACCCAACCAACCAACCATCTGATTATTACTTGTGAACTGTTCCTATCATTTATCGTTCATCGAAAGCCTTCTAAACTTCAACCTAGATTTTCACAGAGCTGATGCAAGCAAGTCTTCCCATTGTCGGCTAACACAAGCAAGTCTATGTGTAGGAGTCCATTTGAGAACGTCGCTTATTAGTTTATTTATTTCTCCAGGTGTGTTCAGCATGTCCTGTTTGTGGTTTGTGAGATTGAAGGTTGGTGTCACAACAGCTGCTATTTTATTAACGTTGCTTCCAGAATTTGTTCAAAACAGCACGTACCCCTCTTGTGTTGTTTGCATTTGCCTATCCCTCCTCACGGGCAGAATGTGACACAAGTTCAATTTTTAAGCAGAGTTTAACAGGTTTGAATGCAGAGTTTTCCTTCTCTTAAAGTGGTCAAAAACCAAGACTAAAGAGCTTAGTCTGCCCTTATATATCAATTGCTGTAAGGACAATAGATGGATCTCCTTAGGGTATTGGTGCTGTATGAAACCAATCAGTCCATTCAAGGATTTAAACTCATGTCACGGTATCCATTTCCTACGATGATAACAATTACACCACAGGCATTCTTTAGTTAATATCTATTTTTTTCTCAATGCGTTTCGTTACCATAGATGAAGTGCCTCTATTAAGTAGTATTCACATAGACCCAGCTTGGAAGAAATTTCGTTTTATTTAATAGGATAGAATAGATTTTCATATGATTGATAACCTACCAATAGTTGTCCACGTATTCACTAAATGCATATTGACATACTTTTCAGTAGATGAGATGTTGCTGACGTGGTATGTGGACTGGTCTAATGATGCTATAGAGGAACACAAAAAGAAAGATTTACTCAACTGACAGTGACACCGACTTCTTCAACATTGTCGCTGGAATTTTACAAAGGGAAACATTAGCGCCACATTTCTTTATAATTTATCTTCACTACAGAGGTCTAAAATTAACAGAGCTAATAAAAGAAACTGATTTCATTATGAAAAAAGACAAAAAGCAGGCAATATCCCAAAGATATTATTACAGTCGAAGACCATAGATAAACTTGTGCTTCCCTCAAATACACCTACCCAAGCCGAATCTCTAGCGCGGTAGCCTTGAGCAAGCAACAGGACACATCAGCCACAATGAAGATGTGGTTTAGTAAGTTGGGGCTGCAGAATACAACGACTGCACCCCTGCAAATGGGTAACCCCCTCAATGAATGTCCTGGATATGACACTAAATAATCTGATGTTGAGGCTCCACTGGTGCTGGCGCTTACGGTAATGTAGAGTGTAACTTTATTGCTATCGTTCCCAGGTCCACTCTGGTTGCACCTGATAGGGTTCTATCTACGGGTCAAATAGAACTAAACTATCTGCTTATGCCAAACTGAATTGTTTGAAATTAAATTTTTTGGCATTTATTTATGTGTAAACAAATGGATGATGTTTAATTGAATTGATAGTGATACATAATAATACTTGGAACCATTTAACTTTCTTGACTAAACTGAATAGCTTGAAATAGAAAGGTTTTTGTCATTAAAACAGTGTACATATACTAAACTTAACTGTTTGAAATAGAACAGTTGATATGTATAAAAATCCATTTGGAATTAAATAAACTACAAGGGTTGATAAAGTATTAAATCAAACCAAACCAAACCAATCTACGAGGGCGAAAAAAGCAAAAACAAACCCAGTAAATGTGTTTTACGTAAAAAAAAGAGTCATCTCCACCTTAAGCGGCAAGCTTCTAACACACACACACACACACACACACATACACACACACACACACACATATAGATAGATAGATACGCTCACATACACCAAAACACTTTCACGCACACACACACACATAAACACACGCAAACACACACCAACATATATGTATACATATATATAATAAACTCTCGTTATCCAAAGAATATTTTACCCGAGACATTAGTATTGGTATCAAAATATAGCTACTGAAATTTGGCGCCAGATTAAGAAACTTCAAAGAAATAGTCACGGAACGTAGGTATAACATCAGGCGTAGGAATAACTATATATTAAATCGAATTCAAAAGAAATCAACAGAATCCAGATGTGGATGTATACACTCACTTCACAATCGTTTTCTTGTATTTTAGAGTTTGCTGAGGTCTTTTTTTCTATAGGGTGTTATTTGAATATTTTTTATTTAAATTCAGTAATATTTTCTTTGCTCTTTCGAGTATAGATCAAAGTAATAATTTTGCTGGATTTGCGACAATTCTAGATGTAAACTAATATAATAGTTATATATATATATATATATATATATATATATATATATATATATATATATATATATATATAATGACTGTCTCATCCTGTCAGATGCTAGCTGTCTTAATATTAATATTTCAACTCGAATAACCTGACTTGAATTCTCGCCTGAGTTTAAAGAATCCATATGTGGAATTTCCTTTTTATGAATGTTTTTCTTTTTTTCAACTCGAGGCCTTGATTTGCGCTCTTTACCACAAAACAAGAATGTATTACCCTGAGAACTAGGTGGAATCGTAAGTTTATAAGTTTCTATGGAATTTGATAAGGAATGGAAGAATTCGTGTACTCAATTCTCAGAAACATGAGTAAGAATCAAAGATTCACCCTTAGGAAAGGCCCGCTTCCGGTCTTCATATTATATCTTCCTCTTTTCGAAATCACTACAAGCACTCTTGATAATATATAGGTAAATATTTCTGCCTATATTTTTCCATTCTTTGATATCTCTTCCTAAAGACTTTAAGTTCATATATATTTATATATATATATATATATATATACCCCTGGACAAAAAATAAAAGACCACCTGCTAAAACGAAGAAAAATATGTTGCTTATATTTTTTTTAATTATGAAAATGAAATATATGAGTTAAGAGACATTTAAATTTAAAATAAGAATAAATTGTAATTCATTCTAATTGGTATATTAGCATTTTTATCAAATGTTCAAATGCATTCATGACATAGATATAAGACCACCAATAAAAACTAAAGAAAAAAGGACTCAATTTAATTGAAAATGTATCACATATAGTCCATTTATCTATATACTGTAAAGCTGAAAATACTAAAAACATAAATGGCTAAAGGAACTAATTTATCTGAATCTCAGAAAGCCGAGATTACATATCTGAAAAGAGTCGGAAAATCTCAGAGAGAAAATTCGAAGGCCGTTATCAGCAATTACTTGAAAAGACCAAATAAATATTGAACTAGATAAATGACAGTTAAGCCGAAAAAAAATTATCACAACAAATCAAAAGAAAATTTTTTCGCGTGGTAAAAAAAAATTTATCCATATCAAAAATATTGAAATCTCTTGTGGATGCTCCTTGCAGTACTAGAACAATTAGAAGGCATTTAAACAACGTAAATAAACTATAAGAAAAGAATTCATTGTCCAAGGTTAACTGAAAAACACAGGGAAACAACTGAAATATGATCGTCAATATCAAAACATGAGTGCTAATGAAGGGCGAAAAGTTGTTTTCTCGGCCAAAAAAAAATTCAATTTAGACGGTCCATAAGGCTTTCTGATGTACTGGCAGGCAAAAATGTTCTCGAAGAGAATTAATCAACAAGGCATAGTTGAGGAAGATCTCTAATGATCTGGGATGCCTTCTCATCTTCTGGAAAGCTTAAACTACAGTTTGTCAGTAATCGACAAAAATCACCAGATTATGTGAAGATGCTAAATGATTTATCTCTCGCACAAGAAGGGCATATTCGATGTGGAGAAGAATGGATTTTTCAGCAAGATAATGCTGCAATCCACTATGGATCATTAGCAAAGAAGTGCTTGTTTGAACAAAAAAGACTTCTTGACTACCCAGCGTGCTCTAGAGACCACAATCCAATAGAAAATCCGTGGGAATGGATTGTTGCAAAAGTTTATGAAGAAGGTCAACAATACACACCAATTTCTGCACTCAAAAACGCAATCTTAGACACATGCGAAAAGTACCTTCAGTTAAACTTCAGAAACTAGTTGATAGTATGCATATCCGAATTTTTGAGGTTATCAAAGCTAATGGTGAATCTACAAATTATTAATTAAAACAAATGCCTTCATATTCTAAAAATCCGATCATTGGTCCTATATTTATGTCAAAACACAATCTTAAAATTAAGCACCAATGCTAATATTCATATAAAAATGAATTGAATTTTTTTCATATTTTAAATTCAATTGTCTTTATGCATTGTCTTTAATATATCTGTTTTTCATTATTAAAAAATTGTAAACAATATATTTCTCTTCCTTTTTGAGGGTGGTATCATATTTTGTCCAGGTTGATTGGTCTAGTGGGTAGAGTGTTCGCCAATGGTCCAAGAGACCTGGGTTCAATCCCAGGTCGCGTCATACTAAAGACTTTAAAATGGTACTTGATACTTCCTTGCTTAACACACAGCCATATAACGTACGCATCAAGGGTAATTGGAGAAATCCAGGGAAAGGAGTAGCACCCTCCCCTACACCTCACTGTAATAGCTGTTGAAAAGGGAGCCTTCTGGTCGCCCTCGACTACGGTCGTCAAATTAACTAATATATATATATATATATATATATATATATATATATAACTCTTTTAAAGTAAGTAGTTATTTTTGGACAAATAACTCTTGGAAAGCTATGAACTCACTAATCCCACCAGCCATAGCTTAAATATAGGCTGTCTAAATATACAATAACTCATGTAATAATAATGTTGTTCTTTTTCTTTTGAATTTGAAAATAGTATACTATTTATCCTCAATCTCAATGCTTTCGACAAGAGAAGAAAAATATTTTGCGTCACAACTTATTTGGAGACAATTTCATTCATTATTATCTCAAATATTATACAACCCATTGATATGATAAAGATTTGTTACTGAGACAAGAAACTAAAATGAAAGATTGCAGGTCCTTGAAGCTGATTTAGTAACAATCATCATCATCACATCATCATTATCATCTTGTGCTGCTAGCACGGATATCCCTGACCCTCTGTTGCCACTTTTCCTTATCGTTCATCGCCTCAGGCAGGTCTTCAGGGCTACATCCCGTATCCTCATATAGCTGCTGTATGTATGTTCTAGCTGGTCGTCCTGCTTTTGCTCGGCCATATGTGGGGGTCCATAGGAGTACATCACTTATGAGCTCGTCTCTGCTTCTCCAGTAGTGTCCTGCATTCCTGGTTCGTCTAACTTGGATAGTTGTCGTGATGGGAAGCAGGTGACCGTATAGGGGTGTTGCCTCCAGCACTTGTTCAATATTGGTCTTAACATTCTTGTGTAATTGCTGTCTAGCTTCTTCTCCAGCCGTTTTGTTAGCGTCCAAGTGGTGCATCCATACAGCAGTATCAACACGACCGCTGCCTGGAAGAAACTGTGTTTCATTTTATCGGTCAGGTCTGATTTCCATATGATCGATAGTATATCGATAGCCGTCCATGCCTTCGTTAGCCGAGTGTCGATGTCTTCTTCGGTTGATGAGACACTGATTCCTAGGTAGGTGAACTTGTCTACCAGTTTCAGATAGGTTCCCTCTAGTGTGGAAATGTCGCCTGTTTGATTATAGCACATATATTCAGTTTTGTGTGCATTGACATTGAGGCCAATGCCTGCGGCTGCTCGTTCCAAACTATGTAGTAGTGTTTCGGCTTGATTGTACGTATTTGCCAGAATCGCTATGTCATCGGCGTAGTCGGCGTCGGTAATTGTTTTTGCGGGGTACCTTCTGCTTCATTTCTTTGTCAGCTCGAAGCCGTTTTCTCTGATTTTATCGATTGATGTTCTAAGCACGCAGTCTAGGCAGAGGATAAGAGGTATGGGGCTAGCGTTTCCCCTTGTAGTACTCTTGCTACAATGTCGAAGTATTCTGTGTCTCCATCCGGTGAACATACTTTCACTTTGGTTTTTCTATAGAGAATCCTTATTGCTGCTACGGTTTCTTTTGTTTGGTCGCATGCTAGTAGGATTTATTCCATTTTCCCTCTGTGAATGGAATCGAAGGCCTTGGTAAATTCGACACATAGTAATATCACCTGTAGTTTTTTTGCCCGTACACCTTGTAGGATTCTACGGATAAAAGACATTAATATGTTGTCTCTAGCTCAAAAGATGCATTTTTACGGGAAGTGTTCCTAATGACCGCCATTGCACTTGTTGCAGTAATAAATCTTTATCATATCAATGGATTGATTCTATTTTAAGACAACCAGTTGAATTAAGGCTGATCTACAAGAATGACTTTGGCGTTAAATAAACCGCAACGGGGCATATGGCATAAAATAATGAAGCCAAAAAAACCCTCAAAAGTAGGGTGCCCATTCGGTTGGGGCTGTAGAATAAACCCACTGCATCTCTGCTGAGAGGTAAGACTTCCCCTATGAGTTTCGTGAATATGGTACTAAACAATTTGATGGTGAGGTTCCAGTGAAGCTAGAACTTTGGGAGATAGTGAGTCTCCCAGATCCACTCTGTCCGGAGTGGTAGCGCCTGGTAGTGACCTATCTATGAGTCAAATAGAACTAATCTACGTACTTATGCTAAACTGAATTGTTTGATATAGAACTGTTTTTGATATTGAAACTGTGATTAAGCTAAACTGAATTGTTTGAATTAGAACTGTATGACTAAATCTAATTGCTTGAAATATAAATATTTTTGACCATATATGTACTCATGCTAAACAGAATTGTTTGAAATAGAACTGATTATAGATATAAAAATTGCTTTGGCATTAAATAACCTACATCGGTTGATATGCCTTAAAACGGAACAACCAATCTTCCTTGTCCTTATGCTTCATTCTTCATTAATTTGAACTTCATACAACGAGTTACATTTTCTCCTCCTGCTCTTTTTTTTACTGTCCGCTCGTCTTCACTGATTTTCTCATGTCTTATATTTTTCAAGTCATATCTCATTTCTTTCGAAAAATATTACAACCTTCACTTGCTTTCTAATCTTTTTGTTTTCATCGTTGTTGCTTATTTTCTTTCATCATTTTTGTTTTCATTTCGGTTTAAAATTATCTTGTTCTTTCACCTTTTCTTTTATTCTCTGGTAGGCTTTCACATTTTATCGTTTATACATTTCTTACCCTCAGCCATCCATTTTCTTGCACCTAACTAATCAATCAAACGGCTTATCGTTCATCACCTCATATCATTGTCCACAGCGTTCTACCCTTTTGTATGTTCAAATTAGCAAACTTTTCCACTTACTTGCAGTTCTTCTCGTGTAATCACGTTATTTCACGAGACATACAAAACATTCACAGAAAATACGCTTCTCATATCTATCCAATCACATGTTCTACGATTCATTTTTTCACGGTGATTCTTTTGGGGTGTATCAAAATATTTTTGTTTTTTATCAAATAAGACTTCATGGTAAAACTCGTGAGAACTCATCCTTGTTTTGAATCTTTTCTTGTGCTCAATAAGTGTTCGCGTATTATTATCTGCGTTTAAAGGGGAATCGTCAACAAACGATATTATACATGCGATTTTTCATGGAAATGACAACTCATCTTAGCTACATCGCAACAAAACTTATATATATATATATATATATGAATGTGTGTGTGTGTGTGTGTCAAGAGCCTCATGCAGGATTTGAACTTGATCCAGCGTGTCCATTTTTTACGACGTTATATATATATATATATATATATATATATATATATACTTCAGGTGTATTGTTTATGTATGAAATAATCACGGCAAACCATCTTATGATCTTGGAGGAGGCTGTTTTCATTTCCTGTTTGCATTACTCTTCCCCATCCTGCTATGGGTAAATTGTAGGGCTGCCGGCTAAGATGTTTAACCTTGGTGAGGCAACATCTGAAGTAGAAGGAAAACCCTGAATTCAAACCTGTTACAATCCACCCAAACAATGACCTTGGGTCAAAGCTTGCTCATGCACAAAGGTTCGATCTATATACGAGGTGCATACGATAAGTTTCCAGACTTTTTTCGTATGCAGCTCTCATCATCCCTCACTGACTCCCTGTCTTCCTTGAATCTATTATGCCGCTCAAAAACTGATGCTCGATTCATGCAAGATAGTCGAAAATCAGTCTGAAGTATTCCATACGTTTCCGTGTCCTTTTTTCCAAGTTTAAAACAGAATTTTATTGTATATCGTTCTTCCTCACGTCCAGATTGCATTTTTGAAATTCATCAGCTGTGACAATCAGGCTTTAGTAGGGCGTATTCCAATTGCTGCTGTCGCTATTCATTTGAACCTGAAATTATAAAAATTGGTTTGTCATCTTATAAGATGCATAGCAATAACAATTTTAAAGGCCCATACGAAAAAAGTCTGGAAAATTATCATATGCCTCTCGTGTGTATATATATATATATATATGTATGCATGTATGTATGTATCTATGTATGTATGTATATATTGATTTAGAGAAAGAGAAAGAGAGAATGAGACAGACTGAGGGAGAGACAGATATAAAAGTTTTGAGGTAGGAATATTGCTTGAAGTTATTTATTATTTACTGGTTCACAACCAGTTCAACCTTAAATTACCGTCAGTAGAAACGTTTTTGTACAAATAATTAAAATAACAAACAAAAACAAAAAAAACAACTTTTTAATGAGTTAATTTGCCATCAGAAAAGCGACGAATCATGAAGTAGTCACGTGGTATGTTCATCGGTTTACTTTCAACTTTTTCGTTTAATTGTGTGTCAATTTTTGTGGGTTATTTAATGCCAAAGACATATTTGTATTGGAACAACGGTAATTTTATTTAAACCATAGCTCGGAGAATAAGTGGATCCATAGTTTTCCGAATGTTATGAGCCCGAAAGTAAACGGAACAGCACAAGTTGTGTTCGAGCCCACCTTTATTTTGGAGGGGTCGTTGCCCAAAACTTTTGACTTTATGCTAAGGCGATTCTACCTGAGACCTGTAAAAAGTGTTTATTAACATATTGTCTACAGGTGACTGATATTATCTTTCTTCAAAAACACGAATCATTGTAAGAATAAATCACATACCCCAGTTAAAAGATCAACAATTGAAAAACCACACATTGTTTCTATAAGATACCAAACACGGTGGAAAAAAATGTAATTACAAATATGAAACTAATGATTGTCCAGTAATTGATATCTATCAATCTATCTATCAATCTATCTATTTCTTTCTCTGTCTCAGTCTGTTTTTTCTCTTCTCTCTCTCCTTCTCTCTCTTTATATATATATATATATATATATATATATATGAGTTACATGTGGTGTGGAAATTCAAAATGATTTTTCACACTACGTAGAACTCCAAGAAACCAACTTCCTTATTCAAGATTTGATAGTTATCAGACTTGTATACATTCTTTCTGCTGTGGCGTCGAGAATTTTGTTGGAAAATTTTCCAATTTGATTTACATACACAAACACACACACACACACACACGCACGCGCGCTCGTGCATGTATATATATATATATATATATATATATATATGAAAATGAGTTGGTCGAATGGATTTGAATTTCCTTTAGGATTTATTTATTTCCTTCTTACATACGTGTATGTATCCTGCTTGATACTTTCGTCAGACGACATGTATTGCACAAGACCTTGTTACGGGGTACTCAGTGAGACTTGAACTCACTCTTGTTTGCATTTTGAATAGTTTTCTGTTGGTGTGGGATTTTGATTGAGGTCTCTCCTCTCTTTTTCTTCAAAGTGTGTTTACCTTAGTCTGATTTACTCCTCATTTGCTTTTGATATTTGAGACGTTGTGTGTGTGTGTGTGTGTGTGTTGGAGTGGTTCAGATTTCTTTTATAGTTATTTTTTTCTCAGAGTATGCGTAAATGCGTGCTTTGAGATATGTGTGTATGTTTGGTTGTGTGGATTGAAATATATTGGTAATTAATTTTACTAATAATTTTTGTGTGTGTATGCATATATACATGTATCTATGTATGTTGTTATCCATTTGTGTGTGTTTGTGTGAGTGTGTATGTGTGTGATTCATGTTTTTTTTTCAAATTTGGTTTAAATTTATCTATAAAATTCTTTCCCTTTATTTGAAGTAGCGTACATTCGCGCGCTCGTGCATGTATATATATATATATATATATATATATGAAAATGAGTTGGTCGAATGGATTTGAATTTCCTTTAGGATTTATTTATTTCCTTCTTACATACGTGTATGTATCCTGCTTGATACTTTCGTCAGACGACATGTATTGCACAAGACCTTGTTACGGGGTACTCAGTGAGACTTGAACTCACTCTTGTTTGCATTTTGAATAGTTTTCTGTTGGTGTGGGATTTTGATTGAGGTCTCTCCTCTCTTTTTCTTCAAAGTGTGTTTACCTTAGTCTGATTTACTCCTCATTTGCTTTTGATATTTGAGACGTTGTGTGTGTGTGTGTGTGTGTGTGTTGGAGTGGTTCAGATTTCTTTTATAGTTATTTTTTTCTCAGAGTATGCGTAAATGCGTGCTTTGAGATATGTGTGTATGTTTGGTTGTGTGGATTGAAATATATTGGTAATTAATTTTACTAATAATTTTTGTGTGTGTATGCATATATACATGTATCTATGTATGTTGTTATCCATTTGTGTGTGTTTGTGTGAGTGTGTATGTGTGTGATTCATGTTTTTTTTTCAAATTTGGTTTAAATTTATCTATAAAATTCTTTCCCTTTATTTGAAGTAGCGTACATTCGTTAGTTTGGTATATGGGCATTATTTTAAAAACCACTGACTACATTGGTATAGGTGTTTCGATACCTTTAATTTTCTGTTTTCTGTTATTTTGAAAATGCTCCGGGGAAGTGATGTCCTTGAATTTAGGGCCTGCGTTGACTCTATGTGTATTTCTTGGCATTTGCTACATTCAATTATGTAGACTACGTACTTTAAGTTGCAGCTTATGTCTTTATTTATTTTGAATTTTGTTTCTTTGATTTTAAACGTATAGGATTCCCCTCCTATAGTTATATCACATATTCTACATTGTTTATTATTGCATTTGGTAATCCCTTGTTTTCACCGAATGTAGAAGAGGTGAGTATTCTTTTAAGGTTTTTGGATTGTCTCTGGCTTTTAATGATTTTTGTTTTGACTAGTATATCTTTTATTTTTTCATTGTTTTTAACTTCTTTTAGATTTTTTTTTATATTTCTGTGAATATTTCTGGGTTGTTTTTGTTGTAGAATGTGACTTATACTAGGGGTTTCTCGTTGTTGTGTACTTTTTCAGGTTCCTTAATTCTCTTTGTGGCATTTTCTGTTAATTTGAATCCCTTTGTTATTAGTATTGTCGGAATCCTCTTTGATTTAAGGTTGAGTGTACGTCTTTAAGGCGAGTTTTGAGGTTCTTATCCGTGATTATTGAGTGTATTATGTGTGCTAGAGAGTAACGGATAGGTTTTATAGCTTTTTGGGGTGATGACTTTTGAAGTGGAAGTATTGATGGGTGTCTGTTGGTTTGAGGCAGATATCGGTGATGATTTGTCCATTTACGTTTTTTATAAGGATGTCTAAAAACGATAGTTCTTTTGAGCTGTGTTCATAGTAAATTTTATTTTGGGGAGAAGGTTTTATAGTAGTTTGTGAAATTCGTTAATGTCTTCCCATTGGCATTTCCAGAATTTGAAGTAATCAGCTTAATATCTTTTCCATGATTTGGTAAATTCTTCTTTTACATCGTTGTTGTATTTTCACCTATTATTTCACTTAGGTTTTCTTTTAAATATGCTTAGGTTAGGGAAGCATAGGTTGGCAGTATTTTAGTTCCCATAGCTGTTCCTTGGGTCTGGATATAGTTAATGTTATTGAATTGGAAGGAGTAATTATTAAGGATTATTCCTATACCCACTATGGTAATTTTTTTGTTAAATCTTGGGTGTAATGTGTCTGGGTATTTATCTATCCAAAATACGATGGCTTGCTTTCCTAATTTATGGGGGATATTGTTGTATAACTGGTGTCAAATGGGCTATGGTTGTGTTGGGATAATTTTTCTGGTATGAAGTTAATATATATATATATATATGTGTGTGTGTGTGTGTGTGTGTGTGTGTGCGTGCCTTCGTTAACCGTGTGTCTATGTATTTTTCGTTTAATGAGACCCTGCTTCCTAGGTAGATGAATTTGTCTACTAGTTTCAGAGAGGTTCCGTTTAGTGTGGAAATGTCACCTATTGACAGCTATCGATAAGCTATCGATCATATGGAAATCAGACCTGACCGATAAAATGAAATGTAGTTTCTTCCAGGCAGTGGTCGAATCGATGCTGCTATATGGATGCACTACTTGGACGCTAACTAAACGGCTGAAGAAGAAGCTAGACGGCAATGACACAAGAATGTTGCGAGCAGTATTGGACGAGTCCTGGCGGCAACACCCCCACAAGGCACCAACTATAGGGCCACCTTCCTCCCATAACGAAAACTATCGAAGTTAGACGAAAGACACGCAGGACACTGCTGGAGAAGCAAGGACGAGCTCATAAGTGACGTACTTCTATGGACCCCCGCATATGGCCGGGCAAAAGCAAGACAACCAGCTCGAACAAACATACATCAGCTATGCGAGGATAGGGATGTTGCCCTAAAGACCTGCCAGAGGAGATGAACGATAGGGAGAAGTGGCAAGAGAAGGTCAGGGATATCTGTGCTAGCGGCATGACAGGATGATGGTGATGATATATATATATATATATAAAGGGAGAGAGAATCATAGACAAGAAAGAATGAAAGAGGTAGAAAGAGAGAAAGATGGTTTCTCTAGAGACCAATTAGTCCAATCATTTTCCCATACCATCGGCAAGATGAGATCGTTTCATGCCTATCCAAGGATATAAATGCATTGTGAAATGAAACTCGAGCAGAACCTGAGCTAAACTCTCAGAGTCCATTTGTATTGAGGTTGAACGTATTACACCCGGCTCCGTCTGTTCAAAACAATTATCATTCACATATATCTATCTATCTGTCTATCTATACGTATAGATGTTTATGATTATAGGTTTGCCAGATTCAGACGTCAAAAATTACTGTCGTAGACAGAATGATGCTGTAGTATCACCTCCCTTACTAAGGTCAGTAAATGGGCAGTCAATACTACCTTAACAGAAATCTTGGTCCTTACTTCCACCTCGGCCAAGGAATGCTATCCCAGAATCCATCGTCTCTCACTCTTCTCTCTACCCTTCTCTCTCCTTTTCTCTCTCGCTCTCCCTCTCCCTCTGGCCAATCAGCGGAGATAGTAGCAGTTGCCGAAGACGACCCAAGACAGAAGAGGAGGCAGTTGCTGAAGAGATTCCAAACACTAAACACACGTGTTGACCGCCGGACATTCTCTAGCCAACACGTGGCGTTATATACGAAGAATACAATTCCTCTTTTAAAGTTAATATTTGTACTTTTCATTTATTATCTCAAATAACATAACCCAAGTACATATATTATAATGCTCTATAAAACACCAAAGTAAAAGTTCGCTCAACAAATGGAGACACAGTCTTCTGTGAAATTATCGCAAATTGTGCTGCAAGGGCCACATTAGCCCCACACCTGTTCATTATCTGCCTAGACTACGTGCTTCGAAAGTCAATTGATTTAATGAAAGAAAATAAGTTTACTTTGGCAAATCCAAGCAGCAGATGATACCCTGCACAAACCATCACAAACGCAGACTACGCTAATGACATAGCGCTTTTAGCAAATACACCCGCCCTGGCCGAATCCCTGTTATATAGTCTGGAACGGTGAACAGGTGGCATAGGATTACATGTGAACGCATAAAAAACAGAGTTCATGTGCTTGAATCAAAGAGTTGGCATCTCCACACTAAACAGTAGTTCTCTGAAACTAGAGGACAAGTTCAACTACCTCGGAAGTAGTGTCTTATCTACAGAAAATGACTTTGATACGCTACAAGCAAAGGCTTTGAGAGCTATTGATAGATTGTCTTTCATTTTCCAAGCAGTGGTCGTATCCATACTACTATATGGATGCACCATATTGACATTGACTTAGCGTATCCAGAAAAAGCTTGACGGGAAATCATCAAGAATACTACGACCTATATTGAAAAAAACCTGGAAGCAACATCCCACAAAACAGTGGCTGTACGGCCTCCTATCTCCCATCTCTAAAACCATCCGAATCAGACGAACATGACATGCGAGACACTGCTGGAGAAGTAAGGACTAACTCATAAGCAATGTTTTCCAATGGACTCCTCCAGACGGACGAGCAAGTATTGGACGACCAGCTAGAATTTATCAACAATAGCTCAGTAGGAACTCAGGATGTAGCTTTGATGATCAGCCGGAAGCAATGGACGATAGAGACGAATTGAGGGAGAGGATATGGGAAATTCGTGCTAGTGGCACGTCATGATCATATATATATATATATATATATATAGTGGGTGTGTGGGTTTGTGTTTGTGTGTGTGTGTTTGCCATGAGCGATGGACGATAGAGACAAACGGCGATGGAGAGTCAGGGAAATCCGTGCTAGCGGCACGATATGATGATGATATTCATTATCATCACTGCAAATGCTAAAGTTCAGTTTAACTAAAGATCAAATTTGTAATTCTATCTTATATTTACGTGAAAATATCGGTAGTTTTTTTTTAAATACACATTACACACACAAAAAAATTATTCATTCAGATTTTTACTAATATCTACTCTACTCACTGCGTCCTGTCTGTGGGGTCTAAAACACGCAGATTTTATCCCCAGCAAGGAGTGTTAGTTCACCTCCCCTCCAAAAGGAGTCATGATAATAAACTACATAAAATATTAAGGTTCCAGTTTTGGAAAACGTTAGAGCGTGGAGTACCCATCCATTGTCATTATTGTAAAGTCTACTCTACAGCATAAGAATTAAGTTGCTGATTGGTTTAATTTGGCATCCAAAATGAATAAAATTTTCTTCAAAATAACCTTTTCATGTATCTGGGTATATATTGCAAAACGCAAAAAAAAAAAAAAATGCAAATGAAAGCAAACAAAATGAAATAAACGAGACGAAATAAAATAAATAAATAATTGTTTAAAAACATCAGAAAAGCAAACAAAAAAAGGTCTTTCATGAAAAAGTGATTGAGTAAAATATTTTTCTTTTTTGAATTTGGCCATCAAAATGATATGAACTTCATCTTGAATAGATAAAAAATTTTGTTTATGTATACCAAAGTCACTCACATTCTATCTATTTATCTATCTATCTATCTATGTAAGTCTCCAATTTCATATCTTTCTTTTTTTTCTTTCTTTATCTGCGTTTTCATTAATTCTTTCTTTCTTTCTTTATCTGCGTTTCTTTCTTTCTTTCTTTTCTTTCTTTCTTTCTTTCTTTGCGTTTTCATTAATTATTTGATTAATTCTTTCTTTCTTTCTTTCTTTCGTTGCGTTTTAATTATTTAATTAATTAATTATTTCTTCCTCTCTTTCTTTCTTTGCGTTTTCTTTCTTTCTTTCTTTCTTTCTTAATATTACTGTATTCTCTTATGTAAATATCTCTAAGTAATTATATCTGTTTTTCGTAGATTTAATGCATTTCTCAATGTGTGTATATATGTATACATTACCTACGTATATATTCACTTATACACTTACAAATTTATGCATATTGTAAACTATCAGCGATTTCATATATCTACTTGGACACTTTCAATTGGTGGGGAGAGATCAGTCCTCAGTTGGCTTTTTTTTTCCGGATGTCGAAATCGTGTGAATTATTGATACTTTTCTATTTCTAAATAACATTCTCACTACTGCTGTAAATAATGAATTAGACTATCTTTAAAAGACTCTATATTAGTTGAACTGAAATGTCTGTTTGATAACTTAGCGGACAACTTGTTATCATTAAGATCGACTATATCTTCCACTGCGAGAATGCATTAAAGGAAAAGAAGAAAATAAAGCCAAAAGTGTGTTAGTACAGAGTAATTCTATTCTTGGTGTTATGTAGTTGAGTTGTGTAGTTATCCTGACGGTTATCCAATCCCTCCCCACTCCAAAATGCTATCATCAAACTCAGAATAAATTCTGGGGGAAATTGTTAATTTTTCACCATGCCAACATTCGAAAGTGTTAAAAATTGTCTGCTATATTACATGAGTTCTAAGAAAAATTAAAAATAGGAAAGCTGCAGGGCATGACGAGATTCCCCCAGAAGTATGGAAGACCAGATAATTCGACGACATTCTGCTCTGACACTGCAACGCAGTCTACAATCAAAATCCAATAGACAGATGGATGAGGAGATGCATCCTCCCCTCCCTAAAAAGGGTGACCTCGTATTAGCAAAGAACTACCGAGGTATAACACTTACATCCATAGCAGCCAAAATTTACAATGCCCTACGACGAATCCGCATAGAACCCAAAATCGACAACATCCTTAGGAAAAACCAAAATGGCTTTCGAAGAAATAGATCCATGACCGCACAAATATTGACCATCCGTAGAATCCTTGAAGGCGTACAGGAAAAAAACCTACAGGTGACATTACTATTTGTCGATTTTACCAAGGCCTTCGATTCCATTCACAGAGGAAAGATGGAACAAATCCTACTAGTATACGGCCTACCAAAAGAGACCGTAGCAGCAATAATGATTTTCTAAAAAGGGAAAAGTACGTTCACCGGATGGAGACACAGAATACTTCGACATTGTAGCAGGAGTACTACAAGCGGACACGCTAGCCCCATATCTCTTTATCATCGGTCTAGACTACGTGCTTAGAACATCGATTGATAAAATCAAAGAAAACGGCTTCGAGCTGACAAAGAAAATAATCAGAAGGTACCCCGCAAAAACAATTACCGATGCCGACTACGCCAATGACATAGCGATTCTAGCAAATACACCCAACCAAGCCAAAAAAACTACTACATAGTTTGGAACGAGACGCCGCAGGCATTGGCCTCCATGTCAATGTACATAAAATTGAATATATGTGCTTTAATCAAACAGGTGATATTTCCACACTAGACAGGACTTCTTTGAAACTGGTTAACAAGTTCACCTACCGAAAAAGACATGCGGCTAACGAAGGCATGGACAGCTATCGATAAGCTATCGATCATATAGAAATCAGACCTGACAGATAAAATGAAACGCAGATGAACGATAGGGAGAAGTGGCGAGAGAGGATCAGGGATATCCGTGCTGGCGGCACGACATGATGATGATGATGATGAAGATATTACATGGATAACCATTTGCACCGAGATTTCGTAGAATTATATTTCAATTTTTTAAATATTATTTTAGAAATACTTTCCGATCCAGTGTTGAAATAATTATGAAAATAAAGGATCCTGTTTCGTTAGGTTTGGTTTCTTTGTTTAATGGCATATCAAATTTCATGGGTTATTTAATGCCAAATGCATCCTTCTAGAAAAGCAGCTTGGATGGTATTTAACCCATAGCTGGGAGGATAAGAAGGTTTTTACCTTTCCCAAGGGTACTTGTCTGAAAATGAACGTAATAGCGTGACTGGAGTTCGAGTAAGTTTACTATGATTCCACACTCCAGCGCGTTAACCATTACACCATAGGACCCCCCCGTTTTTATTTGATTTTGTTTTGGTGGGTTTCTTTATTTAATGGCATAAGAATTATTGTTGGTTATTTAATGCTATCTTCGTAGGACATAAATTCCACCCTTTAACGCATAGCTGGGGGAAATTCACTGATACTTGCTCAGTTATTTAATTAGTTAAATTATTTAAAGCATATCTACTAATTAAAGGTTAATTAATGCCAAAGTTTGATTAGTAAGTAAGTATTTGACACTAATAAAAAGTACATGTTCAGCATTCCATTACATTATGGAAAGTGCTTTTGCCATTATTCTACTGTCATTTGTTTACACACATTTATATGGTTTCAGGTAGTAGCTGTACGGCCACCAACCACCCATCACGAAAATTATAAGAATTAGACGAACCAGAGATGCAGAACACTGCTGGAGAAGTAAGGATGAACTCATAAGCGATATACTCCGGTGGACCCCTTCACGAGCAAAACCAGGGCGACCAGCAAGAACTTATATACAACAGTTCTGTGCTGATACAGGATACTTGAAGACCTCACAGGAGCAATGGGTGAGAGAGACGGGTGACGAGAGAAGGTCAAGGAGATCCGTGCCGGCAGTGTGTCAAGATGATGACGATTCGTTTTCAATAAAAAATCATTTTTAAACCAATCTATCAGACAGAGATAGGACCCTAGCCGGTACTACCACTCCGGATAATAATTGTACTCTTTATGGCTTCAAGTATTCGAGTCTGACACTAATAGTTAAACACAGTTAGAGACTTTCAATAATTATTCCGATCACAGAGCAAAAATCAAAGAAAACGACAAGTGGAACAACTACTTAGACCTTGCAAAAGAACTAAAGAAAGCAAAGGAACATGGAGGTGATACAGATACCATTGTGATAATTACGTTAGGAACAGACTCGAAGGCTTTGTAAGGAGGCCGGAAGAACTGGAAATAGGAGGACGAGCTGAGATCATCCAAACTACTGAAATTTTAAGACCGGCCAGAATATTGAGTAGAATCCTGGAGACTTGAGGGGACTTTCTGTCACTCAACCTTCAGTGAAAGATGATCAATTAACGCTGGTGTGAAAAACACGCAAGGATTAATATGATAATTATAATTTTTTGTACTTAGTCTCCTTTGTGCCATGAGTATGACACTTAACTCCACCGACCAGTGAAGCTCTATTTCTAGAACTCTAGGGAGTGTGCAGTACCTCTCCATTGCTTTAACTCCCAGAAACTTTCTAGCTATATTTTTTCAAGTATTCTAATCTACTACCAAAATTTGCAAACAAGTCAATTTGACTTTTAGATGGGGCTCTAACTTAAAATTTAAGTGGAACTAGGAGAAAGAGCCATAAAGAATTACTCCAGAATTCTTGCATTTGAGAGGAACTAGGAGTAATTGCCATGAAAAATTACTCAAGAGTTCTAATATTTGAGTAGAACTAGGAGTAAATGCCATAACGACTTACTCCAAAATTCTAGCATTTGAGTTGAACTAGGAGTAATTGTCATAAAGCGTTACTCCTGCGTTCTAGAACTGAATCCTTACCACATGATTTAGTTTAATGTCCTATTGAGAACACCTTAAATTTCAGAGAGCCAGGAAAACTCCCGTTATAATGGCTGAAACGAGAATAATATTTGGGAAACGGAAGTTCATCGTCAGATGCTATCGGAAGCGAGAATATGTAGTAGATTTGCAAAGTTTGTTTAGAAGAAAGTTTCAAACACCCGTTTTTCTGTTGATCACATTAGATAAATTGATTTAAGAGACCCATCAATTCATCCAGGGTTATCTCATGCAAACATGTTAGGGAATCGCGTTCATTTCAGTTCATATCCACTTTTGCATTGTTATTTCTTTAAAATTTCTGTTTTGATTGTCCAATCTAATACGAACAATTTTTGAATAGATCTATTTGACCAATATATGAGAATCTACTAAATACTACCAAACCAGGTCAGGGTTTACCTGCAAGTAATGGCAACGAAGAAATACTCTACCCTACCTAGATCTCGTGAACAGGAGTCTCAACATCTAACGTAGATTAGAGTCATACCATGGACACCCATTTTATTTATGGGTGGTGATCAATCAGCAAGCAATACTGTCAGCGTATTATTCACCCCACCACAGGGTGTTGTACACATAGAAATTAAGTTCATTAGATTTCACATAACGAACAATTCTTTTCTGGGGTCAAATGAAAGATAAAATCTATCGCATAGAACATGCCTCTGTGAGATAAATTGAGAGAAACATGTGAAAGAGATAGCGACAATGTCTCTCCGATATAGACCAAAACATCAATTCGAACCTTTGTAATAACTCAAAATGATTAATTCCTCAGCTCTAATGCATTTTATTCAACTTAGATGTACGTTATCATAAAATAAATGTTATGCTAACAAACGTACTCAGTCTGAATTCATTTTAACTTCCAGGCAGCGGTCACATCGATACTGCTATATGGCTGCACTACATGGACGCTCACAAAACGGCTGGAGAAGAAGCTAGACGGCAATTACACAAGAATGCTACGTGCAATCTTGAACAAGTCCTGGCGGCAACACCCCACAAGACACCAGCTGTACGGCCACCTGCCCCCTGTCACGAAAACTATTCAAGTTAGACGAACCAGACATGCAGGACACTGCTGGAGAAGCAGGGAAGAACTCATAAGAGGTGTACTCTGATGGACCCCCACACATGGCCGTGCAAAAGCAGGACGACCAGCACAAACATACATTCAGCAACTATGTGAGGATACGGGATGTTGTCCTGAAGACCTACCTAGGGCAATGAACGATAGGGAGGAGTGGCGAGAGAGGGTCAGGGATATCCGTGCTACCAGCGCGATATGATGATGTTGATTATGATGATATTTACAGCATTCGATTAGTCTTTTCCAATGATTTTCTCAAGGTCTGTAAGATTAAGTTTCATATAACCACAAATTTTCCCATGAATGTTATGTATTCACCATAAGGTATGAACCCCCTTATTCTTCCTCCAGCTATGGGTAAATAGTAGGACGGACTAGGTTCTTCAGCCTTGGTGAGGCAACTAGTCTAGGAGAAGGAAAACTCTGAATTCAAAACCTGTTAAAACTCCGCTTAAAAATTGACCTTGTGTCATATCCTGCCCGAGCGGAGGGGTTGGTAAATAGTACCATAACTCGTGTTGGGCCCTAAACATGATATAGCGTGACCAACGTCTGGAAATTTACTTCCAGTGGGCTTTGCCTGGCCTAGTAGAGCCCGACAGAAGCAATTACTTCAATACACCTTTAGCCTGACCCACGCAATGCAGTTTTGTCTGTGCTGATATCCGTCAGATCTGCTATTACACAACCAATGCATACCCTGTAAGTTTAGGGGATGATCGACTGCTTTATAAAATTATTCATATTATATAATGTCCACAGAAACTAATATGTATTTCATTCTATCTATCGATCTATGTCGATATATACAGAGTGTCTCAAAATAGGTGCAACCCATTAATATGATAATGACTTATTACTGAGACAAGCGCAATGGCGGTCATTCGGAAAAGCCCTATAAAAATGTATCCTCACAAATAGAAAGATCAAATCAATATTTTTAATTGTTATTTTATTAGATTTTTGGACATGCAATTTCTTGTGAGTTTCTTGTCTCCGTTATAAATCATTATAATATTAATAGGTTGTATCTATTTTGAGACAGTTTTGAATGATTCTGTCTCCAAATAATTATTCACGCATAATATTTTCCTCTCTTGCACAAGGCATTGTGACCAAGAAAAAATAGTTGTTATGATATATAACATTCAAAGCTGAAACAAAAGAAGAGTGCATGATCATTAGTAGAGTTATAAGCAGTAACACGGGTCTCACGTATATTGAAAAACTACATATATATATATATATATATATATATATATATATATATATATATATATATATATGGTGCAGAAGCAAAATTATTAATATTCTTGGATAATAATAAATGATTTTATTATAAAACAAGAATAATTTAAATTAAAAAACAAAAACAAAAACGGAATAAGGAGATAGACACAAAACAGTAAAGATACTCAATACGTCCAACACTTTTTCAATTACAGAATCAACATTCCTTCGAAACGATTTGCATGCCTTCAAAATAAATTATTTAGGCATTTTATTCCATTCCTCCTCAATAGCAGTCTTAAACAAAGCAATATTTGGATGAGAAGATGCTTTTTGTTTAGTTTTCTAAAACGCCCCATTTAGCGTAATCAAGGAGATTAAGTTTTGGGCATAAACCTGGTTTAATTGCTATCCTCCTGGACTTTCAAATAATTAGCGAGCTTTCTTATTGAAATTATGGGGTCCTTCTTAATCACTGTAGCGAGAGCAGTTAAGAAACCTTCTCTTCATTTTTCGTTCCATCCTTTACACCCATTTTACCTTAGAAAGCTTTTTTTCAGTAAAATGAATTTTTTTTCCTTAGGAGACAAACAACTTTGGCTCATTTTCGGCTTAAGCAAATCATATATTCTTTGTTGTTTCTTGTGTTGCTCACTTATATTGGGATGAATTTTAATTTTAAAAAGTTCTTGAATAATATAGCTAATAATGAATATATTTTTGTGTATTTTTTTAATTGAAATAATCAGGGAAAAATGGGAGTAAATCTGGCAATATGAAAATGTACAAGTGTAAAAATGATTTTACATGGAAAAGTACATATATGGAAGTGTACAAACATGAAATATACAAAAGTAAAAATGTAAAAAAAAGGAAATGTACAAATATGAAAATGTACAAAAATGGAAATGGACAAACATAAAAATGTACAAACAGTTTCATACAAATATGAAAATATACAACATGGAAATGTACAAACAGAAAATTATACAAACATGGAAATATATAAATAAGAAAAACAAAACATCAAGTATTCATCAAAGTCATCCTTTGAATACCTTGTATTTTTCATATTTGCATATTTTGATATAAAGAAAGAGAGAGAGAGAGATAGAAAGAGAGAGAGAGAGGAGGAGGAAGGAAATGAAAAGGTTCCAAAAATAATAATGTCAATATATGTAGGTCGTTCTATATAAAAACTGACTTATTTCCTCTGGGAGTATTTAGTATGTTTTTCCTATTAATCACCCAGTTATTTATAGTTAATAGATAAATAAAATTGAAAGTAAATGTTGATATCTGAAAGGTATTTACAAAGTAAAAGATACCAGATTACAAGTTGAATGTAAAACACACCCGTAAAAATAATAGCTAAGGATTATAAAAGGTAATATGAATAACGCAAAATATGTTAGTTGATTATATTTTATTTCATATCAACAGTTATAGATTATTTAAAAGCAAACCCTGTTTATAGATACAAAAGAATGCTTATATATATATATATATATATATATATATATATATATATATATATGTGTGTGTGTGTGTGTGTGTGTGTGTGTGTATGGATGCATATATACACATAGATATACACATGTACACACTAGGAGAATGGCTTTGGCATTAAATAACCTAAAAAGAGTTGATATGCCATTAAACAAAAGAAACCAAACCAAACCATACATGCATGCATACATATATACATACGTAAATATATATATATATATATATATATATATATATATATATATATATATATATATATATTCAGCATGTTTGTTAAGAACAGAAAGGGACACAAAGCCAATTTTAAAACGGAGTTTATCTAGTTTAAATTCAGAATTTTCCTTCTTCTAGACCGATCGCCACGTAGCCTACCCTACTATATACCCACATTTAGAGGGAGAATTCTTGGATTAATATATTTCTTAATTGTATAAGCGCATTTGAAATGTAGACAGCCCCAGGTAAGATATTTACTTTGATCACTGTGTCAATTTACTATATTATGGCCTATATATATATATATATATGTGTGTGTGTGTGTGTGTGTGTGTGTGTGTGTGTGTGTGTGTGTGTGTGTGTGTGTGCGTTGCTGCAAGCTTTTGTTTAATATTTATGAAATTATCAACAGAAGATTGCAGAGACAGGCGTGCGCGCGCACACACACACACACACACACACACACACACACACACACACACACACACACACACACAATCTCTCTTCCATTTCTTGACCAACACATTATCTCTTTATTTATCTGATTATTTTTTCTTGCGATTGGTCGAAGCTTAACGAATATTCCTATTTATATTCCACACACACACACACACACACACACACACACACACACACACACACACAAATATACATATATATATATATATATATATACACATGTGTGTGTGTGTGTGTGTGTGTGTGTGTGTGTGTGGTTATTTATTCAAATGGCATGTCAACCCTTGATGGCTATTTTATACGTGTAAATTTACTATAAGGATGTTCCATACGTACGCTGGCTAAGCGTACAGAGAACTGCACAAGAATGCTACAATGTATATTGGACAAATCTTGGAATAAAACCCCACAAACAACTGCTGTACGGTCACCAACCTCCCTTCTATAAAACACTCCAAATGAGACATACAAGTCATTCGGGACACTGCTGAAGAAGTAAAGACGAACTAATATGCGATGTTCTCTTGTGAAACATATCACACGGATGTGCACGCATTGGAAGACCAACTAGAACTAATCTACAACAGCTCTGTAGCAACACAGGATATAGTCTAGAAGACCTGCCAGAAGAAATGGATGATAGAAATGAATGGAAAGAGTGAGTCAGGGAAATCCATGGTACCAGCATGACATGGACACTGTTCTTACATACATTAAGTAGTTGTTAATATTTTTCCAATGAGCTCGTGGTCATTTATCGGCACACAGTTAAATGTGTTCAAGCTTTACTATTTATAGTTTGCACATTGTTAAATGGTTTCAAGTATTGCTTACTGACGCTAATATTTCTATTTACCCACTCTGCAATGGTTTCAAACATTGCTATAGATAGCCATACTTGAAAGTAATATTTCAAATATTTCAAACATTGCAAATATTGCTTTAGATAGGCATACTTTAAAGTAATATTTCAAATATTGCAAATATTGCTATAGATAGCCATACTTGAAACTAATATTTCAATTTAAAACGTATAATTTGTTTTCACACAGTTAAATGTTTTAAAGTATAGTAAATGATTAAAACTTTCTATTTTATGCCTCCAGGGACCCTAAAAGGTTATACCACGCTTGGTCAGAATGGAACTGAGTGGGATAGTAATGAAGGAGTAATCCACACTGACCGAAGCTCCAGGACTGGAGCCTAAACATCCGATGGTTTAGTGTCATATTCCAGACACTCGTTACGAAGGGTCTTCTTCTGAGATGCAATCAGCGTATTTTCCTGCCTTGGCGGATGCGGGGTGGTTTTGTATGTAGTCTCTTACACACCCCTATCCATGTGGACGGGTATTAATAAAAGCCTCGAAATTTCAACTTATCCATACAATTATGTACACTTTTCCTCACAACACACAATTCTTTACCTACCCACCCAATCATAATACTAAAATGTACTGCAAGATGGCTACAATGCTACAAGAGAAATGCCATCAAAAGCAGAAATAAAACAAAAGACACATCCCAATAAATCTGTATTCGTCAATGATATATCGGCTCAAATACAAACTGAGAGAAAATAAATGATTATTCGAAGCATAAAATCTGGAATTAGACTCATAAAATGAGGGCATGCATTATATCGATACAAATAAACCGAATTTTTCTACAAAAACATTTGCCAATCCTATAAAATGGCTCCTTCCCTAAAATAGAAATTGCGAAAAAGGATACAATTACTTGTTTGTATTTTTTCGATGGAACACATTCGGTATTTCAGTTGTTAATATTAGCTTTTTTTTCCATCTTGCTTTTATGGCTTTTTATCAGAATAAAAAATTATTGCGAAAATGATTCCTTTAAAAATTCAAACAAATAGCTGCGTTTTTTGTTTTTTTTTACATAGCAAAACAAATATTACACAGTGAACCGGAAAAGAAATGGAAGGAAGGTTATAGATTTGTGCTTCGCTTAATCATTGATGTTTTTGTGACCGAACTAAATAAGGGAACATCCACAAAAGACTATCTCCCAAAATGTGAGATGCAAGTTCCACTCTTTATAAAGCCAGCAATCTATCTCAATTTGTCGTGTATGTATTTAGGGTTGAATTGTTTAATGACTTATAGTTTTTGTAGCATAGCCAAAATATGAATATGTCAAATGTTCACATGCAGAGAAATCCCGAAACACTGACGACTTTCTTTGTTCAGGTACGAAACGATTATTAACTTCTTGAGTTTAGTTTTTCGACACGAGGAGAGAGAGACACAATTTTTACTATGCTGACTGCTCCATCTGACCCAAAAAATGCGGGGCGCATCCCGTAGCCCCCAGCTAGTCTGCCCTCGCCCAGAGTTAAAATCTCAATTAACTCCTTCTTTTCAAAATCACCAAAATTCCTACCCCATCGCTTCCGGGCATGACACCATCCACACCTCAGTCTCATTCCCATCTGGGGTTTTTATTATGACACTTGTGATTGTCATATCATCCCGCGCGGGAGCGTGAACACCTGCACTAAGAGCCGAACACTTCAAAGCCTAACCAAACCAAATGAGAATATATAACCAACGAAAACTGATAATATAAAAAATATCATTCTGCAATTATATAACATTTGTAATAAAAAGTAACTGAAATATTTAAGCCGATTGATAAAAATTATGATGACAAAATAAAGATGAACACCATTAATTTGTAGTACTGTCAGAGAAAGAAGTGTTTATAGTCTTGTCAATTAATACCATTATCTTTAATGGTTTTGATATTTAAAATGTGTTTTTCACTTCATGCCAGTTTTTCTTTTCACACAGGCTCAAACTTGCATTGTTTTTTTAGTCTTAGTAAGAGCAAGTCGTCTGACATATCCATGACTTTTCGTGGTATCTTTTGCTGATTTTAACAAAGATGTGGTCTAGACCGTTTTAATTATTTCCTCGTATTCCTTTTCCAAGCCTTTGTGAACTGTTTCAGGAACACCAATTACAATGGTTATTATTGTCACATTAATGTTCTACAACTTTTTCTGCTGTTTATAAAGATGCTAGTATTAGTCTATCTTTTCGTTTTCTCTTATCTTTGATCAGTAGCCGTCCTCTTTTTGAATCTAGGTTTGGTATTTTGACTGGGTTTTGAGTGAGGCATTATTTCATCTTAGTGCCTTGGAGAATTTATGCATTTTCTTTTCTTGGAAAGATTCTGGGTTTCGTAATAACCATTTATCTGTATGGCTAAAATTTTAATCTTAGAGACAATTCCAAGTAAATCACACTTCCTTTCCAGTCATGCGTATCCTTGCGTGGAAATTACTTTATTTAGCGTAATTCTCTTATTATGAGATTAACTGTTCTATTTATATCCCCACATGAATTACACAAGTTATTCTGTCTCATATTATTCAATTTTCGCTTTGATATTACAAAGCATGATTGCATTATTTTGATCTGCCATTAAAAGACATTCATTTTCCTCTCTTCAGCTTTCCTTTTCTTAAACAGGTCTTGTTCATTTCATGTACCGTTTTTTAGTTTGTCGCCTGAACTATCCGTACAGTTGTTTTCCCATTTTATTTTTGCTGCGTTCTGGTTAGTGAATGCTTGTAATATTAAATAAAGGACTAACCACGATATGAGAGGAAATAGAGATATATTCTCAGGAAAAAGTATATACAATAGAGAGACAAGACAAGAACATGAGATTAGTGAATACAGAATAAAAATATAGTCCAACGATAGTATTGGCTTCCGTTATTACGGTAGCAAGTAAGGTGATCTAGTGCGATCTCCAGTTTCCAACGCTCTAATACTATTCCTATACGAAGCTGCACTTCACCTTCTAGTCTGCCCTGGTATTAGTAGCTATTGCTATATATGGCTGATGGACTAGTTCATTGTGAGGAAAAAGGTGGGTGATACCCAGCAATTTTTCTCAATTTGTTTTCTTTACCTTTTTCAGTTGGTATTTTTGTCAATTCAGTCGATATAGCTGTTGCTGGATGCTGTAATCAGTATTTCTTTGGTATTTTTAGTTCATTTTTGATGACCCTGAATTCTTTTTTATTATCATTACTCCTTGCGAGTTTTTCACACCATCGTAAGCTGATGGGCTTTAACTGGATTCTGAGTGACAACAAGTCTCATCATGTCTCCAAGACTCTTCTCTACTTTTATCCTCTGGTGTCTGAATAATGTAGTCTCTTTACGGAGACTTCGGAGATTGTTCCGAACGCACTCATCACAATTGGCATAACCCTCACCTTTATGCTTCCCTTTTTTTTTGTTATTATTTACCCCTTGAAAGTTTTTCACCGGAGTTTTAGTGACTGCAAGTCTCTAGAACTCTTCTCAGTATTCTGGACATTCTCAATAATATATTAATTCGGATGATCTCAACCCGTCCACTTATTTCCAACTCATTATTATTTAGAATCTCACCAAAAGAAGATAAATAGATAGATAGACATCTTGTTGTCGAATAATCAATGTTTAGCAACATGCATACATTATGATATAAACAAATCATGACATAGTTGTTGAAAGTAACAATATATCTATATTCGAAATGCTCAATATTTTTGCTTTTCTAGATTTATGCTTCACAACGAGATCTATTTTTTTAGATAGTTAATATTTGTTTATATCATCGTGGTAGGTGCGAATATTAAAGTTACTAGTGTGTGAGTATTTGAATTATGAAATTTAGTAATTATTTGAAAAAAATACTAACATAACGATATGAAATAAAGCTGAAGATTCATTAGAAGAGTATCACATTTTGTGATTCCAAATTATTTCTATGAAATATTACTGAAGATTATTACGGAAAAAATTGTTATATATATATATATATATATATATATATATAAAACTCTCTGGATATAGTGTGTGATACAAGGTTTAACAAGTCTAAATTCAGAATTTTCTTCTAATAGACTGGTTGCCATACCAAGGTTATAAAGTGTACTCTGACCTTCTTTTTACCCATAACTAGAAAAATAAAATTTGTATTCAAATATTCCCCAAAGGAATTTGCGGAATGTGAAATACAAACAGCTTCGTCAAGAATTTGAACTTTGATCACTCTGTCCATTTCTTACGTTATATCCGTAACACTACGAGTGCTTCTATGATATATATATATATATATATATATATATATATATATATATATATATATATATATATATGTATGTATCTGATGATGCTAGACTAGTAATGAAACATGTCATTCATATTTTTTAACATGTCTTCCTCTTTTCCCTTTCTCTTTAGCACATGCACAATAGACCCACAAGATTTTAATTCGTGTCTCATGGTTCTAGACTTCTTAGTTGAACTCTTTTCTTTTACGTTTGTATTTAAGACACTTCATTTCAAATTTTCTTACTTATTATTGAGAAAAATCACATTTAGAGTATTGATCAATAAGTTGGCAACTTTGGGTCAGTCTTGCCAACAGTTTTTAAGAAAAAATATTGACTTTTTCAACAATACTTTTTCCTTAAACGACAATGTTTCCATTATATTATTTTCATCTGAATGTAAAAAATCCTTGCGTATTTCTTTAGATATATTTTGAACGATTCAGATTTGAATTATGTTCACTGATGGCCAAACAAAATCATTGCAAATTCTAAGCTTGGCATAAACATTTTGATTCGTTGGATAAAAAGCAGGAAGTAAAAGTCGGCTTTTAAATATTCGCTTCAATAATTTTTATAATTGATTAAACCAATCGATGTAACTATTCCGTATGAAGTGAATGATGAATGATTATCAGTATAAAAAACTATTTATCTATAGAAAAAGCAATAAGGAAAATAAAAGAGTGTATGGGTTAAAGTTGCGTCTAAAAATAAAGTTTTTCTATGTGACAAGAACATAGTTCATAAATAAATTTACATGTCTTTTGTATTCAATAGTAGAACGATATTCTTCTGGATATATTACGTTTTCATAATGTTTCTACGCAGTTATTTACCTGCAAGAAAACAACCTTATTTGTTAATAGAGCAGTAAACTGAATATGTGCTAGAAAAATCCATATTCACCAATATTTTCGATGTAACGGCGCTAACCTTAATTAGAATTGCTAACCCCTTCCTACTCAAAAGCTCGGTCCTACAAGAAGATCGACTAGAGTAAGTTAGAGATATCCATATTTACCAACCCCTCCGCTCAGGCAGGATATGACACAAGGTCAATTTTCAAGTGGAGTTTAACAGGTTTGAATTTAGAGTTTTCCTTCTCCTAGATTAGTTGCCTCTCCAAGGCTGAAGAAACAAGTATATCCTACTATTTACCCATAGCTGGAGGGAGAATAATTAGATTCCTACAATTCCCAAAGATATTAGTGCTATGTGAAATGCAATCAGTCTCGTCTAGGAGTTGAACTCGTGTCGCCTTATCCATATCCGACGATGATAACCATTACACAAGCTATAGATATCATTAATCAATTTTAGGAAAGACGAAGTCAGGCTTCCTTAAATGTAAAATTGGAGTTAGTTTGGGTTCGAAGGCCGTTGAGTCGTGCCATTCATCGGTACATTTATGTACCACAATTTTCGTAACTAATTTAATAATCAAGAGTGGCATTTTGTAGAATTACTTCAAACTTAATCGTATATGTTATATGCTAACCTGCGAAAGCCTGAAAACCCGGATACTACTAATAGTATTTCTTTTGTTTCCTTAGTTTACAGGCGTATCAACCTCCATGTGTTATTGAATGCCAAAGCCGTCTTGTAGAAAAGCAAAGTGGTATCATTTAACTCGTAGTTGGGCGAATAATGGGTTTCATATTTTTTCCCCTGAATATTAGTCGGAAAGTGATGTAATAGATTGACTGGAGTTCGAACTCACTTACACTGATGTATCAGTTCCGCATGTTAGCCACTACACCAAAGGGGCACCCCTTGATACCATTCTGATTTTTATATTTGAATTTACAATTTCTTGATATACTACTCACAGCAAAAATTATAGAAATGGGACGTTTAGAGGGTGTTTAATCAGGATTTTTTTTGGCAGTAAATAGTCAAATAACAAATTAGAGGAAAAATATTTTCCATTTGTTGGTCGACAATCTAGTTGAGAGGAATATTCCTTAAACAAAAAAAGCTTGAATAATTTAAATCAATTATATATATATATATATATATATATATATATTGCGGGTGCGTGTTAAAAAGATAAACGGAAGAAAAAAATATATTTTGGTGTGGATGAAAATTTATGTTGTTTACTTTGCCGACAAGTGTTTCACCGAAAATATTGCCCGCATACAAAGTATTAAGATATATATATATATATATTTTAAGTATTACAGTTGGAATAATAATAACAATAATAATCACCTCTCCTAGAAAATAACACACATTAACTCCTATGGTATTTTGACACCAAATCTCGGCCAGAAGACAAGACCTAATAATAATCAGCAAAAAGAAGAGAACTTGCAGATTTGTCAATTTTGCAGTTCTGGCTGACCACAGAATAAAATTGAACGAATGTGAAAAGAAGGATAAGTACCTCGACCTTGCTAGGGAATTGAAAAAAAAAAACTATGGAACATGCAGGTGACAATTATGCCAATTGTAATTGGTGCGTTTGGAACAGTAACTAAAGGAGGAGACTAGCTGTCACTCAAGCTCCAGTGAAAAACCATCAGCTAATACTGATGTGAAAAACTCTAAAGGAGCAAATATTAATAATAATAATGATAATAATAATCGATCCTCATAGCGTCAATAATGTTTCTGGTTGCTGTGATCAGTAGTCTCCCACGCTTTCCTATGCAGTCTGCAAGTCGGTCTCGATGCGCCACAGCTGTCTTCTATGCTGGCAAGTCCTCTCCCTCTCTTGATACATATAATCTATCAACGTCATCTCTGGTTTAACGGTCATTAGTATCCTTGGTCTCTGGTCCATTTGTTTAAAGTGTTCTTTGGTGCACTTCAAAAATGGTCCCGAGTATCTTACGGGGGTGGACAGCCCAGGTATCTAGCTCTTTCATAAGATTCCTACTATATAATTTGTCTCAATTAGCTTTCTTTTTCTCCTGAGATACGATTTTTTAATTTTTCTTTCCTCTCCACTTGTTTCATTGAGTCAGTTTCCATTATTATTATTATTATTATTATTATTATACTTAAAACAATTTGACATAGAATACCTTTATGTCGGCAAAATTTTAGTTGAAACACATGTCGGCAAAGTAAACAAAATAAATTTTCATTCAAACCAAACTATATGTTTTTCTTCCGTTTATCTTTTCAACGTATTCGACTGATTCATTTCATTTTTGTCTTATATATATATATATATATATATATTCTCAAAGCTATTCTAACAAAAATATTATGTAATAAACCAATTAAAATTTTCCAGTTGATTAATGTTCAAGAAATTAGGAATGGTTTTGTTATTTGTTTTCATCCCCACCCAAATACAAAGATCAACATAATCCTAGATATTCAAATCAGTCTACATTTAATAGAGTTCATGCTAAATTCAACCAGTATTCGCCAAGGGTAGGCTGTTGGAAGTTGATAATCACATCTCATGGGGCCTTCTTCCGGTTTCGAGTCAATCGCTTGGGATCTGAGAGGCCATAAGGTGGTGAATGCCGAGGAGATCAACCTTTTTTTGAGACGGCCTCATATGTCTCGATTAAAGTGATCCCTGTTCCACACTATAAAATGACTCCATGTCAAATGTGACTTGATGTGAAGTCGGATGAATATCATGCCTTGCTGAAAAGAAACATGGCTAACAAAAAAAAAATCAACAGAAACAATAGAAATGATAAAAAATCTCACTGAAGAAGGCAATCCACAGTGGAGTGTGGCCAAATCTGCTGTGTCCACAAATTGCCCAATCGGCTGGGGCTGTAGAATACACCGACTGCATCTCTGCAGCGAAGTAATAGCCCCCAAGGAGTGTCCTAGATATGACACTAAGCAATATGATAGTGAGGCTCCAGTAATGCTGGAGCTAAGAGGAATGTGGAGTGCCCTTTCATTGGCATCGCTCCCAGGTCAACTCGGGTCCGGAGTGGTAGCACATGAAAGGGTCCTATCTATGGGTTAAATAGACCAAAACTGCGTATTTATGCTAAACTGTACTGTTTCAAATAGAACTCTTTTGACTTTCAACTTTGAACAAAAAAAACAAAACTGTACATATGCTAAACTGAATTTTTGAAATAGAACTGCTTATATGTATAAAATCGATTTGTCATTAAATTACCTACGATGGTTGATATACCATTAAACCAAACCAAACCCGTCTCCAAAAAATTAAATATGATAAAAAAGAAGGTGAACGTTGTTTAATTGTGCTAATTCCATATTTTTCTCGAAGGTTAGTA
This sequence comes from Sepioteuthis lessoniana, assembly GCA_963585895.1. NCBI lineage: Eukaryota > Metazoa > Mollusca > Cephalopoda > Myopsida > Loliginidae > Sepioteuthis > Sepioteuthis lessoniana. The sequence goes on from OY757907.1 coordinate 114,017,700, forward strand.
TTCATGACAATGTCTACGTTTAAAGACATCACTTTTTTTTTTTAGATATTTTATTGGGCAATATTTAGACCTTAAGCAGTATGAACACATACTACACTCTGATAGTTGAGGAAATTTAAAACACTCACAGATAGAAAAAAAAATTATTAGATTAATTAAATATTAACAAACACCAGCTCAATAGATGGAAAAATTTAAATATTAAAAAGAATATAAAGTTATTAAACTGAAAACATGCTTAATTAATGAATTACAATTAAAGCCGACTGTTTACAAACATCATAATTACAAACCCTTCATTTTCCCCGTTCATATTAAACAGGCAAAGAATATGAAAAGCCAACATTTGCATATTTCTTTCATTTCCTGATACGTAATCAAATTCTTCTCTTCTTCAGCCATTTAGATTTGGCATGTGGTCATATTTAAGTCTTCATATGGCTTTCATTTGTAAGTCTCTAATTCAGTGTTTCTTTCATTCTTTAGAATTAAAAGACTCATTTTAAACGCCCTCATCAAACGTTTTCTTGTTATTATGCTTCGATGGTTATTAATTAGGGCTATTCATTTTTATTTATTTACTTTTTCTTTTTTACTTCCTAGAATTTAAATTTTTTCTGCTTTTATTATTCATGATAAATCACACAACTGAATTTGTATTTCTTTCGTCATTAAATGAATTCAAAAAAATGCTTAAATTTCGTCTGACGTCAAGTTCTCAAATCCTGCTATATATCAGCGTCCACTTCACAAACTAAGGAAAATGAAAAACAGTTTCTATTTCAGTCGGTTTATTGCTTAAATAAAAGGTTTGAATTTACTGATACGAGGATCATTAAATAACTTTCCAGATTTTTTTTCGTATAGGCACTCTTATTGATAGTACAGACATGAAACTCTACTCCCCTTCGAAGTAATCTCCTCCGGCTGCAACACACTTGCTGTACCGTTCAAAAAACTTCTGGAAGTCCCCATGGAAGTCGTCTTGTGTACGTGTGTCTATGACCTTCGTCACAGCCTCTTTTATCTCCTCAATTCTCTCATAACGACAGCATCTGAGCTTAGGGAAAAACAAATGTCACGGGGAGCAAGGTTTATGCTATAGGGAGGCTGAGGAACTGTCTTGATGCCCATCTTGGTCAAATAGTCCGTGACAAGGATGGAGTTGTGGACTGGTACATTGTCCAGGTGGAAATGCCACTGACCCGATTTGAAGAGTGCTGGCCTCTTCCGACCGAATCTCTTCCTGAACTCCTTTAAAACCTCAACATAGTAACCCTAACCCTAACCTTAACCCTTTGTCCAATCTGGTCTATTGACTTCGTTACTCCTCTCACAACTCTCATCATCCCTCACAGACTCCCTGCCTTCCTTGAATCTCTTACGCCAGTCAAAAACTGATGCTCGATTCATGCAAGTTGGTCGAAAAGCAGTCTGAAGTATTCCATACGTTTCTGTAGCATTTTTTTAAAGTTTAAAACAGAATTTTATTGCATATCGTTCTTCTAAAGTGTCCTAACGTCCAGATTGCATTTTTGAAATTCACCAGTTGTGACAATCAGGCTTTAGTTGGGTGTATTCCAATAGGCTGCTGTAGCTGTTCATTTGAAGCTGAAATCATAGAAATTGGTCAGTCATCTCATATGATGTATAGTAATAACATATTGAATTCAAGCGTCTACAACAATTTAAATGACTGTAGAAAAAATCTGGAAACTTATTGAATTCACCACGTAGCTTAAATTGTTTGGTTTGTCACTTGAACTGACTGAAATTTTGAACAAAGAAGTTAACTGAAGAACGTGCTCATATAGCAAACTTCACTCGTTTCTCGGAAGGCGAATGAACTGGATAGGTAGCAAGAATATGGAAATAAGAAAAATTCCAAAAAATACCAATAATAAAAATACTTTAAATAAACAGTTTTTTTTCATGGTCATAATTTCGGCTGTCATAGATTTTCATCGGCTAGATAAAGAAAAATTAAACCAGATTAAGCCAATGGTTAATGTAGGAAATCAGAGTTTTCAACAAGATGGAGTACTTACTTTTTCCATGGTTGGTTGGTTGGTTGGTTGGTTGGTTGGTTGCTTTTTTTTACGACATATCAACCTTTTTCGAGCCATTTAACGCCGAATTATGTCAATTTGATAAAGGTTTCAAACAATTCAACTGAGTATAAATAGAGATTTCTGTTTACACACAGTTAAATGTCAAAACAGTTCAATATCTAACAATTCAATTGAGCGTAGTTACAGCGTTTAGTTCGATTTGACCCATAGACAGGACCTTATCAGGTGCTACCACTGCGAGCCAGAGTGGACATGGGATGACAATGGCGGAGTACTCTGTATTCCCTAAAGCTCAAGTATTACTGAATCCTGACTATTGGATTTTTTAGTGTCATATCAAGGACACTCGTCGGCAGTGAGTTCTTACGCCTCTGCAGGGATGCTGTCTGTGTATCCAGCAGCCCCAGTCGACTGGGCCATTTTTCCTTGGTTTCCAGAAAGAACATATAGTCTTACCTTATAGTTTACTCTCAGTGATTCTCAATTAAAGAAAATCAAACAACGAAATAATGGGAAAGGTGCCTCAGAGAAAAAATAATATGGACTTTTAGCTATTATCTATTATGGCAGAAAAAATCGAGTCACAATTCTTGCAAAACGTTTCAAAATTTACTTGGTTGGTTGTTTTTGATGGCATACCAACTATTCTAAGTTATCTAATGCCAAATTCTGTTTTTACGTATATGTATTAAATATATTTAATTTGAAAACAAATTGTTTGTTGATAAATTTCAAAAACGTGCCATAGGTTATTTGTTTGCACACAGTTAAATGGTTTCTAATATTTATAATTAACTCTTATAATTGTGTATGATATCAATCCTTTGTTCGCACACAGTGAAACGGATACAAGTATTGCTATTGAACACTCATTCTATCTATCTATCTATCTATCTTTGTACATGTATGGATGCATATGCATATGTATATACATTTATGTATATATGTATATACTTTAATGTACTTATATGTACACACACACACACACACACACTCATACACACACACACACATATATATATATATATATAGAGAGAGAGAGAGAGAGAGAGTGTATCACAAAAGTGATCTCCCCCTCAGAGAGAGCACTGAAAAAATGACACTTTGACACAATGAAAAGTAGTCTATAAGCAATTTATATAATAGGGTCAATTTATTTTCCCCTCAAAATAACTCAAAATATAACCATTAAAAGCTAAACCCCTGCCAACAAACGTGAGTACACCACTAAGAAACTACACCCCGAAATGTCCAAATTGAGTACTGCTTGTCATTTTCCCTCCAAAATGTCATGTGATTCATTAGTGTTACTAGTGTGACGGCAAATTGAACTAAAATCCCAAAATGGGACTTTATTTTTCGCACGTGTGAAGACGGGGCAGGTTGGCACTTGATCCCCTACAGAAATAAGTCCTGTTCAGAGTTCTTTTCTCGGGCAGATAAGAACTGGCATATTACGTGAGGGAATAATTTAAGGCCAGACTGACCGCCGCTGGCAAGGGGTTCCAAATTTCACACTATCACACACCCACCAGGTCGCTTTCTTCTTTCCCCGAGATAATGGAAGAAAGTGAGCCTATAGGTCTTAGTTGTAATAATATTAATACTGCTATAGTGGTAGTCGGTAACTCCGGTTTCCCGTGTGATACTTTAGGAATTAAGAGGACAGTTCTAAGCAAGATAATATAAGGCGAATAGAAGCTGAAAGGAAAGCATGGAACAATAACATAGACCACATGGTAAAATTAAAATACATAAGTTCTTTACTACGGTTATATACATATATATGTTCAAAGTGTCAAAAATATGTAATAGGATAGTCCATGAATATAAATGTCTTTTCTTGGCTTTTATCCTTTTCCAAATTGAGAGAGAGTGGTAAACAAAGTTTGGGTGTAAAGGGAAAATGTCCCAAAGTTACTTATCTTATTTTTTTGACGGGGTTCACTGGAGAATTTCTCTTCTTTCACGGGCTAATAGACTTGGTACTGTTTTTAATGCTGGCTTGAGAGACTCAGGTCTCTCATGTCTCAGTCTTTTGTCTTTAGCCCGGAGTGAAATGGCTATCGTCCGTCTGCCACGAGACTTGTCCAAAAACTGCTTTTTTTGTATTTTTCTTCCGTTGAGGGGAAGGGAACCCCACATCCGTTTGAGGCTCCCGCCAATCATTTGGCTTCATTTTTCTTTCCCCTTCCGATGTCCGGCGACCCAAGGTCACTTAAGTGCAAACATCTGTGTGACCCACAATCATTTCTAACGGTCACTTTTTGACTGCTAGATAATTTTAGTTCAACGGAGGGGGTATCATTCCCACCTCCTCGTCTCAGTGAGCCATCACGTGACACCTCCCTGCTTAAGAGAAGAAAGGGAGATGAATAGAAATATCATAGAAAAAAAAAGGCAATTCAATTCACTGTTCTTTCTCCTTTTCTTTCACCCCTTTTTTTTTCTCACTTTACTTTTCTTTCATCCCCTTTCTTCTTCACGCTTTGACGAATTCTTTCCTTTTCCCTTTTTTTTTTTTTTCGTCCTTCCTAATTTTCACTATAGGGGAAAACAATTTCTCTTCTTTTTCTTTCTCTCTCTCCCTTTTCTTTTTCTTTAATCTTGTTTTCCTTTCTTTCTTTTTCTCTCTCGGCTTTTGGCCGTATCACATTTCAAACCTTGAGGAGGTAAGCCCTTCTTTCTTTCTTCGTCACTTTTGACGACTTTATAATTTTAATTCTTAAGCTCTGGGGGAAGAAACTTCCTTTCCTTTTCTCTCTTTCCCCTATTCGTCACTTGTTGACGAACCACTTTCTCGTCCATCTCATATTTCAGCATTGGGGACGAGAATTCCTCATTTCCTTTAGTTTCTCTCTCTCTCTCTTTCTTTCTCTCTATAACTATGAAAGAATATTCTGCTACTACATTTTCGTGGGGCATTAGAGAAATATATCTGGGTATTTTTTTATTAACTTCTCTAAGTCCTCTCTCTCTGAAATAGACAACTGGCTTAATTTCTCCTCGAATTTATTCGGCATTGCCGAGTTCTCAATTTTTCGAGGTTGGCCTTCTTGACGGACATATCTCTTCAATTTGTTTGTGTGACACACTTGTGTCTGCTTCTTTCCCTCGTTGGTATCAATTCTGTATGTCCTCTTGTCTATTCTCTGTGATATTACGTAGGGACCTATATATCGTCCATCACAGTATGGTCCCTCATTTGCGGAGAGTAGCAGGACTTCGTCGCCTTTCTTAAATTCTTTCTTAGCCCTGCGTGAGGGTCCTCTTATTTCCCTCTTATCCTCTCGATAAGTATTAGGGAATTTATTCCTAATATTCGTTGGACCTTCATCCTTTTTCTGACGACTGGTCCTTTTATCTTCTTGTTTATTGAGGGGTGGAAGGTTCACTTCTTTCCTTTCCACTTTCTCACTTTGCGAGCGACTGTGTCGTTTGCGCCGCCCACGTGGCTCAGCCGCCATCTTGTCTTCCTGTTTGGCATTCATTCTCGCCATCTTTTTTTCTTCATTTTTGGCGCTCATTTTCGCCATCTTTTTTCCATGTTGGGAGTTCTTTCTCGCCATCTTTCCATCTTCATTTATGGCGCTTATTTTCGCCATCTTTTCCGGGTGACACTTTTTTGTTCTTACTTCATTTCCCAGTATGAGGGAAATTCCTTTCATAGGTAGTTTATCTACCACACCAACTTTCATAGGTCCATTTTTCCACTGGGACTTTAGGGTTATTTTACACAGCGGTATTTTTACCCTCTTTCCGCCGATACCCTCTATCATCACAGTCTCACGTGTTGCTTCTATTACCCTTTTAGGTAATTTATTTCGTAGAAGTAACGACTGAGATGCTCCGGTATCTCGTAAAATTGAGACTTCCACTGGTCCTCCGTGTGGGCCTCTTATCATCCCTTTTTTCGTCCAAGGTCGATAAGACTTGTCTACTCTAGCGGTCGTGACAGCTCCCTGTGGTTTTCTCGGCTGGGTCTGGTTTCTTTCAGGACCTTTTCCAAGCTGACACCTTATGGCTATGTGTCCAGCCTTTCCGCATTTGTAGCAGACCACTTTTCTGCTGCTACTTTGGAAGGTCCTTCTATTTTCTTCCTTAGGTCTTCCTTCAGGGCTTAACTCAGCTTTGAATTTCACTTTACTTCCCGTGTACGGTTTTTCCTTTGTTTTTCGGTGTGTGAGGATGTATTCGTCTGCTAGTGCGGCCATTTCATAGGTCACGTCAGTTTTTCTTTCACTTAGGTGAACCCTGACTTCTTCTGGCACACAGTTTAAGAATTCTTCAGCTAATATTAGCTGCCGGAGTTTCTCAGCATCTCCGTCTATCCTCTTAGCGTCACACCACTTATCCAGTGCATTCTCTTTTTCTCTCAGAAATTCCACATAAGACTGGTTTTCAGTTTTTCTCTGTGTTCTGAATTTCTGTCTATAAGCTTCTGGAACCAATTCGAAGCTTTTAAGAACCGCTGCTTTCACCAAATCATAGTCGGCGCAATTTTCTGTTGGCAGAGTTGCATATGCTCTCTGTGCTTTTCCTGTCAGCACAGTTTGGAGTAGCATCGACCAGCATTCTTTCGGCCATCCAAGATTTAGTGCAGTTCGCTCAAAATGTGCGAAGTACCCGTCCACGTTGGCTTCTTCAAATTTTGGGACTAGCCTCGCTTGCTTCGTTACTTCGAAACTGTCATGGCTTTCTTTGCGTCCTCTTATTGCCAAGTCGACTTCTCGCAGCCTTGTTTCTTGCTGAATTTTTATTTTCTCCAGTTCCATTTTATTTCTCTGTAGTTCCATTTGTGCTTGTATTTTAATTTTCTCCGGTTCAATTTCTTCTGGAGTCATTCTTATCATTTCCGTTGGTGGCTCTTCTAATACTGCTTCCTCGAAAACATTTTCGTCGACCATGTGTCTTGCTATTTCTCTCACGAGTTCATGCTTTCTCATAGAATTCTGAACATTTAACTCAAGCTTCTCGCCAATTTTTATTATCTCGCTTTTTCTCAGCCTCTCCAACTTTTCCATGGAGGGTTCTTTTAAAAAGTTCTCTATTTTGTCCATTTTTTTAAAAAAATTTTTCCAAACAGTGATATCAACAAGTAATTTGACTGTTTCAGCAATATTCCTTTTTTTTCTTTCACGGTCTCCCAGGGTAGATTTAAACGGCAGGAATTGTCACACGACTACTAGCAATAAATATTATTAATAATAATCATTCCGGAAACGAGCCCCCATAAAAGGTCTGGGGTCAGGAATAAAAGATTAAAATAGATCCCGGACGAGCCCCCATTTTAGGTCTGTGACGGCAAATTGAACTAAAATCCCAAAATGGGACTTTATTTTTCGCACGTGTGAAGACGGGGCAGGTTGGCACTTGATCCCCTACAGAAATAAGTCCTGTTCAGAGTTCTTTTCTCGGGCAGATAAGAACTGGCATATTACGTGAGGGAATAATTTAAGGCCAGACTGACCGCCGCAGGCAAGGGGTTCCAAATTTCACACTATCACACACCCACCAGGTCGCTTTCTTCTTTCCCCGAGATAATGGAAGAAAGTGAGCCTATAGGTCTTAGTTGTAATAATATTAATACTGCTATAGTGGTAGTCGGTAACTCCGGTTTCCCGTGTGATACTTTAGGAATTAAGAGGACAGTTCTAAGCAAGATAATATAAGGCGAATAGAAGCTGAAAGGAAAGCATGGAACAATAACATAGACCACATGGTAAAATTAAAATACATAAGTTCTTTACTACGGTTATATACATATATATGTTCAAAGTGTCAAAAATATGTAATAGGATAGTCCATGAATATAAATGTCTTTTCTTGGCTTTTATCCTTTTCCAAATTGAGAGAGAGAGTGGTAAACAAAGTTTGGGTGTAAAGGGAAAATGTCCCAAAGTTACTTATCTTATTTTTTTGACGGGGTTCACTGGAGAATTTCTCTTCTTTCACGGGCTAATAGACTTGGTACTGTTTTTAATGCTGGCTTGAGAGACTCAGGTCTCTCATGTCTCAGTCTTTTGTCTTTAGCCCGGAGTGAAATGGCTATCGTCCGTCTGCCACGAGACTTGTCCAAAAACTGCTTTTTTTGTATTTTTCTTCCGTTGAGGGGAAGGGAACCCCACTTCCGTTTGAGGCTCCCGCCAATCATTTGGCTTCATTTTTCTTTCCCCTTCCGATGTCCGGCGACCCAAGGTCACTTAAGTGCAAACATCTGTGTGACCCACAATCATTTCTAACGGTCACTTTTTGACTGCTAGATAATTTTAGTTCAACGGAGGGGGTATCATTCCCACCTCCTCGTCTCAGTGAGCCATCACGTGACACTAGGCGCATGTGTGCATAGGGAGCAGGTGTGTTCAAATTTGTAGTGCAGCTCACACACTCTCTGGTCACATACTGGTCACTGAAAGTCCCAACATGGCACCACATGGCAAAGAACTCTCTGAGGATCTTAAAAGACGTATTGTTGCGCTACATGAAGATGGCCAAGGCTACAGCAGCAGCACAGTGGCTAACAACATCCTGCGTTTTAAAAGAGCGGGGTCCACACAGAGCAGGCCTCGGGTAGGTCGTCCAAAGAAGCTGAACGTACGTGCTGAGCGTCACATACAAATGCTTTCTTTGAAAAATCGACGTTGAAGGGCAGTCAGCATTGCTGCAGAGATTGAAGAAGTTGGGGGTTAGCCTGTTAGTGCGCAGACTATACGCCGCACTCTACATGAAATTGGTGTGCATGGCTGTTACCCCAGGAGGAAGTCTCTTCTGAAGACGATACACAAGAAAGCCTGCAAACAGTTTGCTGAAGACATGTCAACAAAGCACATGGATTACTGAAACCATGTCCTATGGTCTGATGAGATGAAGATTAATTTGTTTGGTTCCGATGGCTTTAAGCATGTGTGGCGGCGACCAGGTGAGGAGTACAAAGATAAGTGTGTCATGCCTACAGTCAAGCATGGCATTGGGAATGTCATGATCTGGAACTGCATGAGTGCTGCAGGTGTTGGAGAGTAACATTTCATTGAGGGAAACATGAACTCCAACATGTACTGTGAAATACTGCAGCAGAACATGATCCCCTCCATCCAGAAACTGGGTCACAAGGCAGTGTTCCAGGATGAAAATGACCCGAAACACACCTCCAAGACGACCACTGCTTTTCTGAAGAGGCTGAGGTGATGGACCGGCCAAGAATCTCTAGACTTGAACCCAATAGAACATCTTTGGGGGATCCTCAAGCGGGAGGTGGAAATGCGCAAAGTCTCAAATATCCGCTACATCCATGACGTCGTCATGGAGAAGAGGAAGAGCATTCCAGTAGCTACCTGTGAAGCTCTGGTAAACTCCATGCCAAGTAGAGTAAAGCCAGTTCTGGATAATGATGATGACCACACAAAATATTGACAGTTGACATGGTGTATATTAATATTGACAAGTTTCCCTAAGAGGTGTACTCACTTTTGCTGGCAGGGGTTTAGTTTTAATGGTTATATTTTGAGTTATTTTGAGGGGAAAATTAATTAACTCAGTTATATAAGCTGCTCAGAGACGACTTTCCATTGTGTCAAAGTATCATTTTGTCAGTGTTGTCCCATGAAGATATATACTTAAATATCTGCAGAAATGTGTGGGTTGTATTCACTTTTTTGATACAATATGTATATATATATATATATTTATATATATATATATATATATAAGTGTGTGTGTGTGTGTGTGTGTGTGTGTGAGAGAGAGAGAGAGAGAGTGTGTGTGTGTATGTGTGTGTGTGTGTGTGTGTGTGTGTTTGTTCTTGTATGGTTTTTGGAAATACCTGAAATTAATTAATTCAATTAGATTAATAATCGAGATTTTTAGACTAGAAAACGGTTTATAAGTGCTGTGAAACCATATTTTTGCATTGGGGACAATATCTATCTATCTATCAGTTTTAATTCGTACTGACAACATGGAGATACTTGACTCTTTTTCGCCGCCTCTCCCTAATGTCCATAGCTCTTCGTAGGTCCTATAAATGGCATTTAGTATTCGTACAGAACATATATATGTAAATCCTTTCTTGTCAGCCAAAACCGCTACGTCTACATATAGTAGTCCCTAAGAAAACATCGATAATGATTTAGTACTTTCTTCCTCCCCAGAGCCCAGGATATCTTATTGAATTTTTCTGAGATAAGAGGTAAGTGGCAGTAAAACTGCTATTTTGTGGTTTTGTAGGATGTTTGTTCCAGGGTTAATAGAACACAGCACGTAACATTCTTTTGCACTTCCCGTCTACTTTTTCCTCATGTGTTTCTTTAGCGTCCACGTGTAGCATCTATACTGTAATACTGACACTATCATGGCTTGCAAGAAATTCCGTTTGATTTTATCAGAGAAATCAGATTTCCATACGATCGATAATCGTATGGAAATATCTTGGCTATGCGTATGTTTGCATCGGTTTCAGTAGACGCCATCAGATCTAGTGCCTCTCGCAAAAACACGTGCTCAAACTGAATCCTTGTTGCATCGCTCTGGAGACAGCAGGAAGAGGAATTGGCTAAAATGTAAAGGCAAATAAAACAGTGGTCATATCTTTAAAAGAAACAGCAATGTACATCTCTTAATGTAGTGGCCATTCTATGTTTGATATATATATATATATATATATATATATATATATATATATATGTGTGTGTGTGTGTGTGTGTGTGTATATATATACATTTATATATTTATGGGGGAGTAGTTGGGTGAGTTAAGTATTATTTAATTTTCCATATTCACGATGCAAATTCCCACAAACGTTTCTTGTAGCGAGCATTACTTTCCACATATTTCAAATCAGTTTTCTTACATTAATTTTTATTAAATACACTTTGATACAAATACATTTGAAGTATTTAGTTTTTTAATAGGTAAATGTTTATGTTTAAAAATGACTGTGACAGAATTGAATGCGTTCTCTTTTTTCTACATCAAGTATCACCATAAAGTGAGTCTGACAAATGGTTATTAAACTAGAAAAAAATAAATGAACTTCCAATTATTCTAAAGGTTACAAAGGGGCAATGACAGGCTGAAAAGTCAGAATACTTTTAAAACAAAGCTGAGACAGTAAAAAAAACGATATAAAGTTTGGATTTGTTAGGTCTTGCTTGGTTTTATAGCATATCAACCATAGTAGGATATTTAATTGCAAGTCCTTTGTATATATATATATATATATATATATATATATATATATATATATATATATATATATTAAACACAGTTAAGTGGTTACAAGTGATTACTATTTTAGACTAGTTATTCTATTCAACACTATTCATTCATTTGCACACATTCAAATGGTTCTAAGCATTTTCATGTTATACGAATAATTCAATTTAGGCACACAGTGAGTTTCAAGTATTCCTGATTTTTTACTATTCAAAAATAACAATTATGTTTAACATACTCTATTTGTTTGCACACAGTAAAATGCTTCCACGTATTGCTAAGTATCCATAATAATTCAATTAAGCATCAGCCATTTGTTCACACACAGTTATAGGATCAAACAGTTGTATTTCTAAGAATTCAGTTTAGCATAAGTCATTTCTTTGCTTACATACTGAATGTCAAACAGTTCTATTTGACCCACAGATAAGACTTTATCAGGTGCTACCACAACGGGCCTAAGTAAACATGGGACCAGTAGCAATGAATGTATATTCCAGTTTTCCCAAAGCTCAAGCATTACTGGAGCCTTACCTTCAGATTGTTCAGTGTCATATCCAGGACACTTGTTGGGTGAGGGCTCTTACCCAACATCAGAGATGAAGTCGATGTGTTCTACAGACCCAGCTGATTGGGCTCGACCAATATCGCTTTTAATGACATAAAGGTTCTCAGATGATATGATTTAATTGGATTAGGTTAAAATAGGTTTAATGATTTATTAGCATTATAAAGTTTCGATTTTTACATGAATGTTACAGTGAAAGTGCAAAATTGAGTCATCGTAACGAGTTATTTGTCACATGAACAGCGTTAAAATGATATATTTTTTGTTCGTATTTCGTAGGTTTTCCCATTATATTTCTATAAATTATCTGAACTCAAAATTCAGAATTAACTGTACAATTGTAATATGGATGGATGGATTCTTTGTTTAATGGCATATCAACCTTTGTAGGTTATTTAATGTCAAAGCCATTCTCCTAGAAGAACAGTAGTGGTACTATTTAACCCATAACTTGGAGGATAAGTGGGTTCATACCTTTCCCAAAGATACTTGCCCGAAAGTGAATGTAATAGCGCGACTGGAGTTTGAACTCGCTTACTACGATTCTGCAGTTCATCGCTTTAACCATTACACCACGAGGACACCCCCAATTGTAATATGCATAAGAATTATAACCCCTACATATTCCATTGAACACACTAAGTTCTGCTGAGATAAGATTTTTTGTCAAATTGTAATAATTTACTGGACTATTTTGAAATTTTAAAATCTATTTCCATTTTTTCTGATATATTTAAAGAAAAAGAAAGGAGAGCGTTTTATGTTCTCAATTATTATTTGACCACTTGCGAGTTTTTTCACCAAAATTAGTCGGTCGTTTTTCAAAAATTAATGAGTGTCAGCAAGCCTCCTCAACTCCCCAGGACTTTTTTCAGTATTCTAGCCGATCTTAGCTTTGATTTGGATAGTTCCGATTCTTCTACTGACTTGCAATTCCTCCAGTCTCTTTCAAGCATTTAAGGACCGATCCAAGTGCACCAACAACAATAGGCATCACCGTTATCATCAATATCCACGACATTTGTTCTCCCTATCTAGATCTATTATTTGGCGATCCTTTTGCTAATTGTTATTTTTACTCTGAGGTACGTTAGACCAGCAAAATCCACAGAGATGGCAAATTCTGTTTTTTTTTCTTTTTAATTAACACAAAGGCTATTCTTCTAACCAGAATTAGATGATCGATTTGTATATTAAAATTTGAGACAAATTTATTCGTCTCATTCTCCGGGAACAATTCAGGTTTCGGCATATACCATTTGGTAGAATTATCAAATTTTAGTCTCTTGCACAATTCCGAGTTGATAACCTTTCATTGCCTATCATGCATGCTCTTATACTCATTTTGTGCTTGTTTGCAGCATGTGATTATATGATTAACCGTCTCATCACTGTTCTGCCTGATCGACATTTGCTATCCTGTTGCGTATAACCAATTTGTGCTTTGATTTAATTAGTTCTTATGACATTATTACACAATTTTCAGTTTGAGGTCCCTTCTTCTCAGTCATTTCGATGTAGGATATTTTGTTTGTAGCTTGAAATATCTGCACATTTGTTTTTCTTCCCATTTTTTTTATAGATTTTGTTCATTTTTCCGTTTGGTCTTACGTTGTCATTATTGTTACTGGTGATCATAAATTGTCTTTCTTGGCACTTTTTTGTGAATAACTTGGCTCCTCGAAATCATTTTATTCGCGCAATTCTCAGTACTAGCAATTCCTCCTAAGTTTTATGTTCTTGACTCATAATCTGTTTAATCTCTCCGATGTAAGACTTTGCACATCATCAATTTCCTGGTCTTTTGGTCAATCAATTTCTTCCTTGTCGCCATGATAATGATTCAGGCTATTTTACAAAGGGGATTGCCCACGTGTTTATTCCTTTGATGAAGTTTTTGCAGCAAAACTTGGTTTCGAAAAGTTTTCTTATTTTTCTGAGGTATTCATTTTTTTAAAAACTTTTTCTTTCATTTCTCTTTGATAGTGTCTACTTCCAGTATTTCTGTGTATTTGCAACTTCCTTTTCTCTCAAGAGTTCTGATGCTTTCCTGATTTGATACTATAGTTCCTTCCGTTGTTTTTCTTCGACTCTTTTTCATTATTAATATGGTATATTTTTCAATCGTAAGTTCCATTCCTAATTTCTGCCTCTATGTTTTTATAGTTTGCTTTTTTATAAAGGTACAAGACGCTGTTCATTTTCGGCAAATATCTTATACATAAGGAAATTTATATATTACTAAGATTTTGTAAATTTGTAGCTCCTGGGCGTTTCCAAAGTATAAACTTCTGTAGAATCAATGATATAACAAATAGTAATAGTTAGAGAAAGTCTTCTTGGATATTGGTCGGTTGGTTGGTTCGTTGGGTTTTATGACATATCAACCTTTGTAGTTTATTTATCGCCAAATATAGTTTTATGCAAAAACAATTCAGTTTAGCCTGGATACACAGTTTGATTGTCAATAACAATTCTATTTCAAGCTATTCGATTTAGCCAAATAGTTTGAATTCAAACAAATCAGTTCAGCGTAAGTACGCAGTTTCGATGTCAAAACATTTCTTTTTCATGCAGTTCCGTTTAGCATAAGTACGCAGTTATATTGTCAAAAGTGTTTCTATTTCAAGATATACAATTTAATCAAACAGTTCTAATTCAAACAATTCAGTTTAGAATAAATGTACTGTTTAGTTCTATTTAACCCATAGATAGGGCTCTATAAGTCTCCTTGAAAGAGACTTCTTTGAATTTTAATTATTACAAGTTTTATTTTTTCTGCTGCTGCTGCTGCTAATTTTACTTTGCAGTTTTCCATTGCTCTCGTGAAGTTTGTGAAATTGTCAGATATGTTTTATACGTTCGCATCAGTCACCGAGTTTTCATCAATTTCTTTCTAATTCCCTTTTTTTTTAAATCATGTATCCATTCGGCATTTCCATGATAATTTTTATTTCTATAACTTTCTCCGAAAATGATTCCTTTCCTTGAATATTATTGTTTTTATGCTTCTCTACCGACTAAATTGTAGAGGTTTTCTTCGTTATTTTGCATGGTTCTGTTTTGATGGTATTGTCTGTTTTTTTTCCAGGATTTTTCAAGTCTTCTTTTACTAATATTTTTGGTTAATTCATTCAAGTTGTTTTGTCTGTCATGTCTTTTGTCGTTTTCAGTTTTTTCATTCCATCGTGACATTGTGTATTATTCTTTCCATTTTAATTTATTTTACCTCTTGCCTTAATTACCATCCAGCTTTTGTATTTCTGCTTCTTTTTCTTCGAGGCGGTATCCTCGTGGTTTAATGGTTAAAATGCTGGACTGCGAAATGATAGCGAGTTCGAACTCCAGTCGCGCTATAACGTTCAATTTCGGACGCACAAAGGAACAAACTGAAAAGAAAGAATGGATCTTTTGTAATAACACCAGTAAAACAATCGGCACTACCTGGAGAAATTCAAACCATTCAGTCTGTGAAAATATTACCGATAAGAGAAAGAAAGAGTAAAAAATATAAAGATCGCAGAATTTTTCTATTCAAGAAGGTGGGAATATGGCATTGTATGAATATAATTCCCCCCCCCTTTTTATTTATTTATTTATTTATTTATTTATTTATTTTTTTTTTTATTTATTTTATTATGTACACATGGGAAGCAGCATGATGCACGTTAAGGTATTTGAATAAACCAATGGACGACCAAAGTCAATACCCAAATGGGTCCTGGACGTAAGTTTGACGACTTTTCGCTCAGGATCGACAGTTCGATCGGGGAACTACTGCTGCTCCTCTATAAGAGTGGCTTCTATAGAAGAGAATAAAACAGCCATCGAAAGATAACCATGACCCACACTCAAACCACTTACACAAACCGCATCGCTCTTCGCGCGGGTAAAAAAGGGGCGCGTCCTGCTGAGGTTGGAGCCCTGGCCTCGGTGTTCGAAAAATCAGCTACAGAGCTCAAACAATCAAAACTACTAAAATGCAAGCAAACACTACAAATAGCCACATTTAACGTAAGAACCTTAAATAGAATAGGACAACTCCCAGAGCTAATCGCATCGGCCGAAGAACATAAAATAGACATAATATGCATACAAGAACACAGATACACACACACAGAAGATATCAAATATCACGAAACTAGCAATGGATGGTCGCTCGCCACTGTATCCGCATGGAAAAACTCTGTCAACGCCGCAGTGGGAGGGGTAGGATTGCTTATAGGACCTAGAGCACTAAAAACGCTTAATAGCATAGAGAAAATACAACCTAGAATGATGGTAGCTACATTTAACGGAAACCCCAGAGCAACAATCGTCTCATGCTACAGCCCCACCAATGTTAGTGAAGAAAATGAAATAGTCACCTTCTACGATGAGTTATCCTCATTAGTGCGTAGCATCCCGAAACACAACATGTTAGTCATTGGCGGAGACATGAATGCACAAATCGGGAAAAACGGAAACAACAAATACAGCCTCCACAACACGTCAAATAGAAATGGACAACATCTAACATATTTCATGATAGAAAATAGATTAGCATGCCTCAATACAAACTACCAAAAAAGAGAGGGCAAACTATGGACATACACGTACGCAAACAATACTAAAGTTCAGATAGACTACGTCCTTATAAACAAGAAATGGAAGAATAGTGCATTGAATTGCGAGGCATACTCCTCTTTTGAGGGTGTGTCCACCGATCACCGAATAGTCACAGCGAAAATACGGTTAAGCCTACGAAAAAACGACAAACGAACAGCGACCACCAAACACTATGACTGGGCCCTATTAAACAACAAAGATGTCAGAGATAAATACGTATTAGAATTGAGAAACAGATTCGAAACACTACAAGAAAAGACGGAAAAAAATACACCAAACGACGAATACGAAAATTTCGTCAATGCACACCTTGAGGCAGCAGCAAAATACATTCCAACAAAAATTAAAACTAAATATAGAGTCCCATGGGAAACCTTAGCGGTGAGAGAAAAACGTGCACTAGTGAAAACAGCCTCCAAAAACTATCGAAAAAACCCAACAAACACAAATGCCTTAAAACTAAAAACGGCACAATATCAATTAGCAGGCATATATATAAAGGAACAGACAGAATACATTCAAAATCAGATAGATAAGATCAGAGACTCGGTAGAAGATAGACAATCTAGAATTGCCTGGCAAACAATAAACGAAGTGAGCAGAAGAAAGAACACAGCCAAAGCAAAACTTAAAGCAGCAAACCAACAAGAAAGAATAAAACTGTGGAAACAGCACTTCGAAAACTTACTTGGAAACCCACCAAAAATAACGCATGAACCAATCACCAGAATAATTAGCAAACAATTAGACATTAAACTTGGACCGTTCACACAAGGAGAACTCGACTCGGTTCTCAGAAAAATTAAAAATAGGAAAGCTGCAGGACTGGACGAAATTCCTCCGGAAGTATGGAAGACCAGACAATTCGACGACATACTGCTCCGACACTGCAACGCAGTATACAATCAAAATCCGATAGATAGATGGACGAAGGGATGCATACTCCCCTTCCCTAATAAGGGGGACCTCGGATTAGCCAAAAACTACCGAGGCATAACACTTACATCCATAGCTGCCAAAATCTACAATGCCCTACTACGAAACCGCATAGAACCCAAAATCGACAACATACTTAGAAAAAACCAAAATGGCTTCCGAAGAAATAGATCTACGACCTCACAAATACTAACCATCCGCAGAATCCTTGAGGGTGTACGGGCAAAGAACCTACAAGCGACATTAATATTTGTCGACTTTACCAAGGCTTTCGACTTCATTCACAGAGGAAAGATGGAACAAATCCTACTAGCGTACGGAATACCTAAAGAAACCGTAGCGGCAATAACGATTCTCTATAGAAACACTAAAGTAAAAGTACGATCACCAGATGGAGACACAGAATACTTCGACATTGTAGCAGGAGTACTACAAGGGGACACGCTGGCTCCGTATCTCTTTATCATTTGTCTAGACTACGTACTTAGAACATCGATTGACAAAATCAAAGAGAATGGCTTCGAACTGACGAAGAAAAGAAGCAGAAGATATCCCGCAACAACAATTACCGACGCCGACTACGCCGATGACATAGCGATACTGGCAAATACACCTGACCAAGCCGAAACACTTCTATATAGCCTGGAACGAGCAGCAGCAAGCATAGGCCTCCATGTTAATGCACACAAAACGGAATATATGTGCTATAACCAAACGGGGGACATCTCCACTCTAGAAGGAACCCCTCTTAAACTAGTAGACAAATTCACGTACCTAGGAAGCAGCGTCGAATCAACCGAAAAGGACATCGAAACGAGGTTAACGAAAGCATGGACAGCTATCAATAGGCTATCGACTATATGGAAATCAGACCTAACCGATAAAATGAAACGCAGTTTCTTCCAGGCAGCGGTCACATCGATACTGCTATATGGATGCACTACATGGACGCTAACAAAACGGCTGGAGAAGAAACTAGATGGCAATTACACAAGAATGCTGCGTGCAATCCTCAACAAGTCCTGGCAGCAACACCCCAAAAGACACCAACTGTACGGCCACCTGCCCCCTATCACGAAATCTATTCAAGTTAGGCGAACCAGACATGCAGGACATCGCTGGAGAAGCAGAGATGAACTCATAAGAGATGTACTCTTATGGATCCCCACACACGGCCGCGCAAAAGCAGGACGACCAGCACGAACGTACATTCAGCAGCTATGTGAGGATACAGGTTGTTGTCCTGAAGACCTACCTAGGGCGATGAACGATAGGGAGGAGTGGCGAGAGAGGGTCAGGGATATCCGTGCTGCCAGCACGATATGATGATGATGATGATGATGATGAATATAATAAAATGTTCAGATTTTTCTACAGAACGATGAAGGTATGAACCTCCTTATCATTTTTCCCTTTTAAACAGTCGACATATTTTTCAAATCTCGGGGTCAGAAATTCTGCCTTCCTTTAAATTCCACCTCACTTTGTCACTAAGTGTTTATTTTGTTGTTTTACACTGACAAGAGTATTCCCAAATTTTTATAATTTTTTTCTTTGGCCGCTTGGTGTAGGGCTGCTTTTAAACAGCAGTTGATTAATTTTTTTTTTTATCTAGCCCATTTTTATAGTGCATCTCAGATAAATAGTCTATTGGTTTATCGTTAGTGTACCGAAAATTAGAATAATCAACATTCGCAAGATTAAAAACTGGTCTCCATCTGGACTAGTCAAAGAGTACATGCCGGTCAGGACACTCAGATATGTCAACTGAGTCTCAAGTTTATATGTATTTATATTTGATATTTTCGAGCGTAATAAAGTGTGGTTATTGTCAGTGCTTCTGGCACCAAGATTACTTATTATTCTTTCAAGGAAGAACTTTCAGCGAGCCACAAAGCAAGCCTTTTTAAAACTTGTTATGTCAAGTTGATAAATGATCAGCTTTCTTTTTTTAATTTATTGAGGCTTTGTGATTGGATCATAATCCTTGCTTTCACTATTCTATTCGATTTTTGTGACAAAATGTTTGGTCTGCAGTCAAGCAATATTTCGTCACATTGAAGAGCATACAATTACTGTAAAACATTACTCATTCTTTTATTTTCACCAGATTTTTCGGGTCATTTACACAGATAGGTTTTTCAGATGGAAAACGACATACAATTCAAAAAGTATAAAGTAATAGCTATGCAAGTCGATAGATACTTCATACGAATATTTTATATTTTAAAGTAGGGGATGAATTAGACGTGCATAAACCCAAGTCACGTTTCTTTTACTTATATTCATTTCTTACCTTGCGACTTTTTATAACACCTGCTAGAATTGGTGTTCTATCACTGGAGTCCTAGGGTCGGTACGTCTCCTCAGGTTTCCAAGACTTTTCTCAATATTCTGGCAGACCTCAAAAATGCTGTGATCTGGATGTTCTCGATTATACCTCTGATTTCAGACCCCTTTCCAATCTTTTGAGGAGCGTTCCAGGAGCAAAAACTATAATTGGCATCGTTTACCCCCACTTGTTCCAAAGTATTTCCTTAGTTCCCTGGCAAGATCCAAGTATTTTCTACTTTTTCGCTCACTTCTATTTTTACTCCATTGTCCGCTGGAATAGTAAAATTCCTTTGACAGCAAGTTTTTTCTTGTTTCTCATTACTTTAACGTTACGTGGAACAAATGGAAGTTTGTAGTCCTACTCCAACACATAGACGCTTGTACCACCACGGTTATCGGCATATCCTAGTAGGGTTATAACTTAAGTGTCACTCGGAACCTTGTTGTAACCTACACCCACTGTAATGAAAGGAGGAAGAAGTTACCCATACATAAAAACACCGTCTTGGTTTGCTAAGTGGGTAGAGTGTTCGCCAATGGTCCGGAAGATCTGGGTTTAATTCTAGGTTGCGTACTTGATACCTCCTTGCTTAACACTCAGTAATATAAGTTACGCATCAAGGGCAAAGAGCAATCCAGGGAAAGGGGTAGGGCCATCCGCTACGCCATGGTGTAGTAGCTATTGAAAAGAGAGCCTTCTGGTCGCCTTCGACAACGCTCGCCAACTTTACTTTACTTACAATTTTAATAGTCGTCGAGAAAAGAAAAACATAGTATGAAAAATTAGTCCACCGTCTTAGCTAGACAGAGAGAATAGAGATAGCAGCCACAGATCTTGAATTATCTTTCGCGTTTACTATCATATTTCTAATATGAGCTTGCTAGCTGGTTCCCTCGGCATAGTTTATGGTGGGTGGGATACCTTTTCACAGGAACTAGCCCCATGATGAGAGCAGTAATTTTCTGCCGTCTTCCCATCCTCGCATCTTGCAGTCAACTAATTCTTTTTCTGTTTTCTACACTGCACGAACGCTTCTCGTTTTTTTTTCAAGTCTTCTCCACCCAATCAGAGCCAGCAGCCGGTTTCTATTGATACATTTCTATTTTTAACGTAGGTGCCTGCTGCAGTGATGATCTGGATTTCGGGAAACAACCTTTCTTTTTCTGGTTAGTTTCTCTTTTTTTTTTCATATATGTTCCTTTCTTTTCCAACGTCCTCGAGTAGAACAGAAAATCTCGTTGGGAAACAACTCACAATCAACTGGATTTCCGAATTATTTTACATCACGCGGTCTGGTCTTCTGATCGGGAATAGATGATCAGTTAGCATCTCCAAACGCCAGAGAATTTTTTGCGTTATGTTCTCCAGGACAGAATCTGGTTTGTGCATGCACCATTTGGTAGAAGAATCAAATTTTAATTTTTTGCACAATTCCCGGCGGATCATCTTTCCCACCCAGTTATAGCTTGTTTCCTATTCCTTTTGTGCCTGCTGGTTGCTGTCGCTGTGCATTTGCTCGTTTCATCTTTGTATTCATTTGACCTGCATTTGCTTTGTTCTTGTCCTTCTTATGAGTATTTCACAAAAGTAAAAGCTGGTTGTCTTTTACTGAAGTCTGAGTAACAACAAGTCTCTTCTGGTCAGCAGGAATCTTCTGTGTAATTGAGCCGATCCCTAAAATGCTGCAGTTATGATATTCTCGATTCTTATTCTGATTGCCAATTCATCCATATTTTTTCCAAATGTTTAAGTAACTTCAATTAGTATTACCATTACCCTCATGTTGAAGAGTTTTTTTTAGTTCTCTGGCCAGGTCCAAGTATTTGTTAGTCTCTTAGCTTTTATTTTCTTTTTCACTCTGTGGTTGGCCCGAATAGCAACATGCACTTCGTAACAAGTGATTTTTCTTGTTAATCAATACAAGTATAGTTTCTAGCCGAGATTAGGTAATCCGTTTCTATGTGAGAGTCTCAAATAATTTTATGTCTTTTAACGCTATTTCAACGCTTGAAATATCAATGCAGTTGTTTCACTTCCTATTTCAGTGTTCGAAGCTTTATTGTCTTTTTGTTTGTCTGTGTGTTGCCAGTACTGTTACCATCTACTGTTCGTAGACCTCCCTTGTTCTTTTTAATTTTCTTTCGGTGAACTTGGTGTGTTTCATCAACTCAATTTTCAATGCCGGCGAGTCCTCTTCTTACTTTTTTTCTTGATGCATATTATATGCTGTCATCTCTGGGATGTAAAATCTTGTTCATAACCATCAATTTCCTGGTCACTTTGTACATTTATCAGAGTTCATTCCCTGTCTTTAATACATTTAGTCCAGAGTATGTTACAAGGGGGACAGCACAGGTGTTTATTTCTTTGATTAGATTTCTTCTTGTTCCTACTCTTGTTCTTCTTGTATATTTACAAAGGCATCAACATAACTCCAACATATCCTTCAAGATAGCATGTAATAATATACATTAAAAAAATAACGAACTGGGAAAGAAATATAAATGGATTGACATGTTTAGTAACACACCAAACTTTTTTTTCCATGTACATTTTCATACGATAATATCAATATATAAATTTAACGATTTTGATTTTGTAGTAGAATTATATTTGTTATGCAAAAATTTAGACATTCGACGTTAGATATAATAATATAATGATATTTTATTATATATAATGTTTTGACATAAAAATGAGGGTCAATTTCTCATTAATTATTGGTTTATTCCCGACATAGACATCATTTCAGTTGATGGGATCCCTGCGCAGTAGACTACCAAATTATTTCTTACATATTATTTTAATAAAATGAAACACTTAGCATTCAAAATAGACGTATTTTTTTACATATAATTACTCTAGTCTGTTCATTAAAGAGATAATACCTTTTTTGTTAATCATTAGGTTAAAAAAAAACATTTATTAGGTGTCAAGAATTTTCAGAAGATTCTTATGGTAATCATTGCAAGATTCAATTGTTAGAAGTTAAATTTTCTTTTCCCACCGAGTAGAAATGTTGCTTATATCCAAGAATCACAAACTCTAAAATTAAAGTATAGAGGAGGATTTGTTAAAAAATCATGAAACTGCGTCTTCTAGCTGATTAATAGATTTTAACGGAATGTCAACCCGTCTAATGGTACTTTTTCTCTCAGCCTTACTATATATATATATATATATATGAAATCCGTGTGTGGATATACATATGCACATGATGTGCATATGCAGCTGATTGATTTTTATGAAATGCCAACTCATATCGTTACTTTGTGCGAAAAACTTTGGGATTACGTTCATTTTACGTTAGTATTTATATTTTTCATGTCGTTGTTTCTTAATTATTTCTTTTTGTACACGATCCAATCGTGTACACATATTTTATAAATAGATCTATTTGACCCATAAATGAGACCTAACAAGTACTAGTCTTCCGAGTCAGGGTAAACCTGGGAGTAATTGCAATGAAGGATACTTCCCAATCCCCTGATCTCCAGAACTGGATTTTCGCCATCAGATGGATTTTAGTGTCATACCAAGGAGACCACATTTTATTTGAGTGTATACCTCCCAGCAAGGGAACTCAATCAGATTATTTCAAGACCGAGCGACAGGCCTGATTATACAAGTGTTACGTTCAAATGAATATGGCGCTAATATCCAACGGCGATTATTGTCTCATGCTTACTTCTAAATCTTTCTCTCTGAGGAGGCGTTCTCATCATAACAGTTATTATAGTATGAAATTGAATCAGCGACTAGAGTTAAAAATTTGGACGAGGTTGTCAGCATTTCACTTAGCGCTAATGATTTTGAGAAAATCAAATATCTGTCAGTTAATGTCAAATATCTGTCAAATAAATAGTTGGGCAGATTGGGTGTTATTGGTATTCTATTTTTGTACTTTATTTCAAAGTATCTCTCTCACACCGTTTAGATATCTGGTGTCCGCTAGTAACTAAAAATGGCATCAAGAGTCAACTTAGTGTAACCTTTCATGGTTTGGTATCCACTCAAGGAGAAAGAAAACAATGAATTCAAACCAGCTTATTTTGCTTAAAGATGACTTTGCTTTACATACAGCCTGTGCTGGAGAGTTTGGGTAAATGCACACATCTTTCTTTGTGTATAATGTGCTAATGTACTCATTTAAATGAGTTACCTATTCGGTACATATTTTTTGATAAATCCTACACAAAGGATTTGAAAAAAACCCACAAGATATCAATAATTTCAGAGATCTTAATTAAACTATGAAAACAAACGCACAAACAAAGGAACAAACTGAAAAGAAAGAATGAATTTCTTTGTAATAAAACCAGTAAAACGGTTAGCACTACCGGGAGATTTTCAAACCATTCAGTCTGTGGAAAATATTTCCCAAAAGGAAAAGAGAAAGAGGAAGTGAAAAATATAAAGATCGCTGATTTTTACTAAACAAGTGAGTGGGAATATGACATTGTATGAATATAATAAAATGTTCAGATTTTTTGACAAAACGAAACCATAAATCTGCTTCAGTATTAAGAGCATGTTTCTTTTATCGGTTTAATTTAAATAGCTGCAACAATAAATTTGACAATGTATCAAGGAATAATTGTCAAGAAAGTGATGATATATATATATATATATATATATCATAATCACTTCCTTGACAATTATTCCTTGATACTTATATATATATATATATATATACATATTGATCACAATGGTGATGATGATGATGATGATGATGATGATGATGTGCTAGGTTCAATAGTTAAAGTATTGAGAAAAAACGTTCCCAGTGTGTTGTATGTACTTAATCATCCCCTTTGGCCACGGATAGAACACAGTAGAAGGTCAATATTTTAAGCAGAGTAAAGCAAGTTTGGATTGTGAATTTTCATTCTCTTAGACTGGTTGCTTAACCAATGCTAAATAACCCAGTCAGCTCAATTTTGACGCATAGTGGTGGTGGAAAACGTATCGATTCATGTATTTTCTAAGAGCATTAGCGTTTAGTGAAACGGAAATATCTATTTTAACCTCCGGTCATTGATTCCATTACTTATGTTGATAAGCATTAAACTAACTGTGTTTTACTGTGAAATAAATATGTGAAATGGCATGTACGTTTGATGCCATTAAAGCATTCTCTTGATAAGGCATTGGACACGAAGAAACAGGAAGATAAAAAATGGTTAATAACTTAATCCGGAACTCTAAGACAGATTGGTTTTACCCCGATGCCATTTGGAGTTAAAAGAGGACACCAGATGACCAAACAATGTTAGAAAGAAAGTTGAAATGAAGCGCTAAAATCGAACGTCAAACTTATCTGGAATAAAGTATAATCTTCTGATTGGAGGTGCCTGTGGTGTAATGGTTATCGTCGTAGGAAATGGACACGGCGATACGAGTTCAAATCCTTATCACTAACACCCTTGGGAAAATTATGAATCCAATTATCCTCCCTCCAGCTATGGGTAAATAATAGGGCAGACTGGGTTCTTCAGCTTTGGTAAGGCAACTAGTCTAGGAGAAGGAAAACTCTGATTTCAAACCTGTTTAACTCCGCTTAAAAATTGATCTTGTGTCATATCCTGCCCGAGCGGAGGGCTTGGGTAAATATGATAATCTTCTGATTAGATTTGAAACTTCATCCCTTATCTTCTATAGTAATCTTCAACCAGAAAGAAAAACAAGAGTGAAATATTATCTAGTCACGACACACTACCAGTTCATATAAAACTGAAAATAAAATCAGATTTTAGTCATAATTTCTTCACAGTTGAATCCCATAAAAATGTAATAATTTATAACAAATCTAAAATACTTATGGCTTTTAATTTTTTGAATGATGCTCGTAAGTCGGGAATGGAGCTGTGCACATCCGTCTATGAAAGTTATCAGTCTAGCCATATAGTGCTACATTCTTCTTTAGATGTGATTGTGACCTAATGGTTAGAAACAGTGATAAAGCAACCAGGGCAACGATTTCAACATTTGGTTAAGGCAGTTTTTACTTTGCCCTCTAAAAAAGTATGTATCCATTTCTTCACTTCAATCCAGTATTGGGCAAAATGAAGGAGAAAATTTCAATCGATAACATTAGTTGTTTACCAGTCTACAGATAGAACAATTTTTAATTCCTAACCTACAGAACAGATCAGAATTTGTAGGAAAGGTTTTAAACTAGTTTATTTTTTATCTTTTCTTCTACGATTCCTACGAATCTGTCTTTTGGAACCTATATATATATATATATATATATATATATATATATATATATATATACACATGTGTGTGTGTGTGTGTGTGTGTGTGTGTGTGTGTGTGTGTGTGTGTGTGTGTGTAAATTCAGATATACAGATATATTGATCTGTTTCTCTATATGCATCCATGAATTTCTATCAGCGTATGAAGCAACGATTGACATGTCAAATAATACTCTGAGATGCTAGGCTGACATTGTAAAAGGTCCAAGGAGATCTGCTGTCGATATAGAGAAAATGTCATACTGACACATTGAAAAATAGACTGACTATTAATTATATTGCGAGGATTGGTTTTCTAAGCTTACAAACCATCAAGAAAACCCAGTGAGATATAACTGAGGAATTTTTTCATTCAACTTTTACAGGAAATATAAAAATATTTGAATGAATGAAAAAGAAACCCAATTGAAATATGAAGGAAAATAATGGAAAGTGATTAAAGCAAAATGAAACACGGGGTGTGGTAATAAATAATGAAGACATAAGTCGAAATAGAATGAGAAAATAAGAAAAGGAACGTCAGAGGAAAATACTAGAACTTTATTGTGAAATGACATACCAGATGAATAAATATGGAAATTTTAACTAAAAGAAATTATTACAAAAGATGCAGGGCTGAACGGGCAATAGAAATAATATACACAGACACATAGCAAATTCCAGGATTTATAAAAAAAAAAAAAAGGAAGAAATAGAATATAAATGGGGAAAAAACGTTTCATTGAAGAAAAATAGTCCATGGAGATAAATAGCGTGCTGTTGAAATAATAGAAATGTCAATAATATTACCCGAAAGGAAACTATCCTATTCTGCTCCTCTATATACGGAGTAAAATGTAGAAAGGTATACTAAGAAAAAAAATAATCATATAATGACAAAATATAAGAACAGTGTTAAATTATACCATGTCTTATGTGCTGTAAATCAAATAATTTATGGTGGTTATAAAAATAAAAACTAAATGGGAAATAAACAAGAATGCTACATGCTGTTTTGAACAAATCTTGGAAGCAACGAGAGCAGCTGTACAACCAGTTACCTCCCGTCTCAAGCATCATTCACGTAAGATGAAGAAGAGAAGAAAAACGAACACGGAAGACAATAAAGATATAGAAGTAAGCTCTGAGGATGGGGAATATATGGTTAGTTTAGTTATTGTAGTAGTAGTAGTAGCAGTTGTAGTAGTAGTAGTAGTAGTTTTTTAATAGTGGTTGGAAGAGACTCAAAGTCAGAAAAATGCAGGAACCCTCCCATTTGTCTTCCTCGTTGGAAAGTTGCAAAAACTGCCAAGACCCGTCGGCATCCCTTTTAAGAAAACATCACCAATCAGGCAATGGACCTAATCTTATCCCATTTAGACGTGAGAGCAAGTGCTTCCTGGAAGGTCAGCCCGATGGGACTGGACATAATAATCGAACTCTATCAACCGAGTACGTTCATATTCGATCTAATACTCCTGGGAATGGTATGGAATTCCGCATCCCGCTCCCCGGCTATAGGTTAATCAGTACCCCAAGTTTTCTCCTATTAGGATGGCTTTCGTATAAAATAACCCCCGAAAGTTTATATGTCATTGAAAACAAGGAAACTAAACATGTCAAAACATAGGCTTTGGGAAAAACAGAAAAGACAGAAAATGCAAAAAAAAACGAGTAAAAAAGGGAAGGCAACAGAAGAGCTAACATTGATCACTATAAGGAAGAGTCATTTAAACGATGATAATAGTCATCGATAATTTATTTAGCCATTTGTCATTATGCATATGTCTACAGTTCTCCTGCTATCTGTCTCTATGCAATACAGAGACAGAAACACGCTCAGTGTATTGGCTCCCAGTTAACATTTCGACGTGAAATGAATTACAGTATAAAAAATGAAAAATGAATAATATATTTTCGTACAGTTTTTTTGCTCTTAGAGTCCACATATTCAGATGTGTAATGAATTAGTAAATATGTTAGTCCACCGTCTAGCGTTTTAGGATAGATTTTACAACTAAATGATTTTTGCACCAATAATCAAACGGTTTCGATAAACTATTCCTATTTGACTCTAATATTAACAACAACAACAAAAACAACAACAAAAACAACAACAACAACATAATAATAATAATAATAATAATAATAATAATAATAATAATAATAATAATAGCGAGGATAGATAAGGCGCAACATAGCAGCACAGGACAACGCCATAAGAACCAATCATATAATACCCGAATATAGCAAATTAGCACAGAAGGAGTATAAGGCGAGACACGACTGGGTCGGCAAGGTAGTCCACTAAGAAATGTGCTGGAAATTTCAATGCGACCATACAAACAAATAGTATATGCACAACCCAGCACCTGTCCTAGAAAATGACACGCATAAACTCCTATAGACTTTAACATACAAACGGATCACCTAATGCCGACATTGCTGGAGAATTAAAAAACAAACTATGGAACATGAAGGTGACAATTATACCAATTGTGATTGGTGCTTTTGGTACTGTAACTAAAGGACAATTAAAGGGACTGGAGGACTTGGAATTTGGAGGACGAATAGCGACCATCCAAACTACAGCATTGTTGAGAACAGCCAGAATACTCAGAAGAGTCCTGGAGACATGAGGATACTTGCTGTCACTGAAATTCCTGTGAAAGACTATCAGCTAATGCTGATGTGAAAAACTCTAGAGGAGAAATAATAATGAAAATAGTAATGTATTCTTGTACACTTGAGGAGACTTTCCATCCGTCAGACATTTCTGGAAAATCTTCAGCTAACGTTGATGTAAAAATATCCAAAGAGTATAATAATAATAATAATAATCGAGAAAGCTCTCCAGCAGAAACCTTATCAAAGGAATGAATACTTGGGCTGTAACCCTCGTTAGATACTCGGGGCCATTTCTCAAGTGGACCAAAGAGGAACTTAGAAAAATCGACCAAAGAACTAGAAAACTAATGACCAAGCACAAGGTATTACATCCCAGAGACGACGTTGACAGACTCTATGTACCAAGAAAAGAGGGAGGAAGAGGACTTGCCAGTATCGAAGACAGCGTTGACACGTCCATACAACAACTCGAAGACTACATTGAAAAACACGAAAGAGGACTGATTACGGCCATCAGAAACAATACTGACATCACGATAGATAACAGAAAGACAAAAACTAGGAAACAAAAATCGGAAGAAAAGCAATTCCAAGGGCGTTTTAAACGACTTATAAACAACATCTCACACGACAAAACCTGGACATGGTTAAGAAAATGAACCTTTAAGAGTGAAACAGAATCTCTCCTAATGGCAGCACAAAACAGTGTCATAAGAACCAATCATATGAAGGCAAGGATAGATAAGACGCAACAACATAGCAAATGTACGTCATGTGGTGAAAGAGACAAAACCATCAATCACATAATAAACGAATGCAGCAAACTGGCACAGAAGGAGTATAAGGCTAGACACGACTGAGTGGGCAAGGTGATCCACTGGGAAATGTGCAAGAAATTTAAATTTGACCATGCCAACAAATGGTATATGCACAACCCAGCACCTGTCCTTGTAAATGACAAACACAAGCTCCTATGGGACTTTAATATACAAACGGATCACCTAATCTCGGCCAGAGGACCAGACCTTATAATAATAAAAAAAAATCTGCAAAATTGTCGACATTGCTGCCCAGCTGAATACAGAATGAAACTGAAAGAATGCGAAAAGAGAGATAAGTACCTCGAACTTGCTAGAGAATTAAAACAAGATATGGAACATGAAGGTGACAATTGTGATTTTGTGCTTTTGGCACGGTAACTAAAGGGTTATTAAAGGTCCAGGAAGATTTGGAAGTTGCCGGCCGAGTGGAGATCATCCAAACAACAGCATTATTTAAAACGGCCAGAATAATGAGAAGAGTCCTGGAGACTTGAGGAGACTTACTGTCACTCAATCTCCAGTGAAAGACCATCAGCTTACGTTGATGTGAAAAACTTTATTGAGTAATAATAATAATAATAATAATAATAATGATAATGAAAATAATAGTAAACGGGAATTCTCACACGAGAAAACTTGGACATGGATGAGAAAGGGAAACCTTAAGAGAGAATCTCATTCTATTCTGATAGCAGCATAAAACAACGCCACATGTCCAAACAACATTAGACAAGACTAAACAAAATTGCAGATGTAGATTATATGATGATGGAGAAGAGACGATCCATCACATAATAAGCGAAGGCATTAATTTACTTCAAAAAGAGTAGAAGACTAGACACATCTAGATAGGGAAGGTGTTCCCCTAGAAACTGTAAAAGAAGTTTAAATTTGATTATACAAACAAGTGGTATATGCAAAACCCAGAATCCGTCCTGGAAAAGGAGACAAACAAAATTCTCAGGGATTTTGAGATACAAACAAATCATGTAATCTCGGCTTGGAGACCAGACCTAGTGATAGTCAAAAAAAAAAAAAAAAAAAAAAATAGAGAACCTGTCGAATAGAGGACTTTGCTCTCCCAGCTGACAGCATTGTAAAACGATAAGAATGCAAAAAGAGAGGTTAGTATGTATACCTTGCGAGTGAACTGAAAAAAAACTATGAACATGAAAGGTAGGGTAATACCAATTGTGATTGGTGTACTATGTACAGTCAACAGAGCATTGGTACAGTGGCAGGAGAACTTGGAAATAGACCATACAAAGTATGATATTGTTAAGAAGAGTTCTGGAAACCTGAGGAAACTTGCTGTCACTCAGACATTAGAGGAATACCGTCAGCAAACTCACAAGTAGTGCGGATCTCAGAATAAATCTGAAGGAATGTGAAGAGAAGGATAAGTACCTCGACCTTCTAGAGAATTGAAAAAGCTGTGGAACCTGAAAGTGACGATTGTACCAATTGTGATTGGTGCTTTTGTTATATTTTGACCTTTGCCCCGGCCCAAAAATGCTATTCCAAGGTGATACACCGAAAGGAAGTGACACATTCCAATGGCCAGTAATCGAAAGAGATAACGTGGGCGGATTAAGGCTTATGATATGGGACAAGGTGAAGGTCCCATTGAGCCACTACAGTGATGCACCGGAAGAGAGTAACCTCTGAACTGCATGACAGTTATTTCCGCTTGATGACGATTAAACATTCGATTTCAAAGATCCAGTGGGCGATCGTGTGGGCGTTGAATTATTATATAATTGAGTTGAGTTCGGGGTGCCAAAGCAGTTGCCAGCAGACTTCCAGAGAGTTAGAGACGAGATGTGGTAAGGAAAGCCACACCAGGCCGATGGGGCTTGAAGCCCTGATGAACTGGGGTCCAGAGAAGATGCTGATAAGATGCAGTAAAGAAAGCCAGCATCCAGCAGTGGACCCTAAAAACCTCTGGTTGAGCATCTAAGAGAACAAGAAAGACACAACGTGACGGTCATAACAGTGGGGTCAAAATATGAAGTTTATGTTCGGTCTCCAGCACCCTCTCACATGCAATCCTTGAACAACCCTTTCGAACCCTTGCAATAAACTGACAGGTAAATATGTTGTTAAAGAAGTCTTCCTGCTTCCTTCCTTCTTGCGTCTTCCCTTTTGCGTTTTTATCGTTGTGTCGTTGTGATGCTGCATGAACGTGTAAATGACTATATAACACTTTTTGCACAATAACTAAAGGATTATTAAAAAGCCCGGAGGACTTGGAATTTGGCGGACGGGTAGAGACTATCCAAATGACAGCATTGCTGAGAACGGCCAAAATCCTGAGACGAGTCCTGGGGAGTTGAGGAGACTTGCTGTCACTCAAACTCTAGAGGAGAACCATCAGCTAACACTGATTTAAAAAACTCTAAATAAGTAAATAATAATAATGAAAGGGGTAAAATCCGGGCAATTTCTTTCGAAAATACTTGGGATCATTCTCAAGGTTGACAAGGAAACAACTTTAACCAATGAACCAGAGAACAAGAAAACCCATGATGATGCATAACGCCTTTTATGCTAGAGATTATATAGAGAGACTATATATGTCATGATTAAAAAGAGGAAGTGGACTCGCCATCATTGAAGAAAACATCGATTCCTCGATAAGACGTCTTAAAGAAAGAGCAAAGAAAGACTGATTACAGCGACCAGAACACAGAAATCAACAGAAAAAAACAAATAGAAAACAAAAATTGAAAGGAAAACAACGGCGTGAACATTTCAAGCAACCAACAAATGAAATCTCGTAAGAAGTAACTTGGACATGGCTAAGAAAGTGAAACCTTGAGAGAGAAACTGAATCTTTTCTAATAGCAACACAAAACAACGCCATGAGGAAAAACTACCTAAACGCAAGAATAGACAAGTCGCTATAAAATAGTAAATGTAGTTCATGTTTTGAGAGAGACGAAACAAACAATCATATAAGTGAATGCTGTAAATCTGCCCAAGAAAATATAAGATTAGACAGGCCTGGGTGGGGAATGTAATCAACTTGGTGTTCCGCAAAATATTTAAATCTCACCATACGAATAAGTGGGAAATGCACAGCCCAGAATCTATTTACATATCGAATCATCTATTAATCTACTTATGCATTAATTATTTTTTGTGGTTAATTTTCTGTTTAATTTAATACAATCTTTTTTTTTTTCTTTGCAATAAGAATAAATAAAATCCACTGGGATAAATAAAACAGTATAACATTAAAGATTATTCAGCACATCAATTCACAGGGATACAGTAGGGTATATTTTATGAATAAACTTTACAACATATATTATCTAGAGTGGCTCAGGGCCAGTAGTTTCTGTTGAGGGATGATCATAAAATCTACCAAATATAACTGCCTAAACTTGATGGTTGGTTGGTGGGTTGAATTTTATGGCATATTAACCTTTGTTGGTTATAAGTGATGTACTCTTATAGACCCCCACACATGGCCATGCAAAAGCAGGACGACCAGCACGAACATACATTCAGCAACTATGTGAGGATACAGAATGTTGTCCTGAAGATCTGCCTTGGGCGATGAACGATAGGGAAAAATGGCGAGAGAGGGTCAGGGATATCCGTGCAACCAGCACGACATGATAATGATGATGATGGTTATTTAATGCCAAATCCATTTTTATGAATATAGTGCTATTTC
Organism: Sepioteuthis lessoniana; assembly: GCA_963585895.1. NCBI lineage: Eukaryota > Metazoa > Mollusca > Cephalopoda > Myopsida > Loliginidae > Sepioteuthis > Sepioteuthis lessoniana. The sequence goes on from OY757907.1 coordinate 114,050,802, forward strand.
AAACAATTCAGTTTAGCATAAGCACGCAGTTTAAATGTAAGAACAGTTTAATTGTCAAAAACATTTCTATTTCAAGCTATTCAATTTAGCATAAGTGTGCCGTTAGTGCTATGAAACCCATAGATACGGCCCTATCAGGTGCTACCAGCATCACTGGAACCTTACCATCAGACTGTTTAGTGTCATATCCAGGACGCTCATTGGGGGGGATCTTACTCAGACGGTGTATTCAACAGCCCCAGGTGACTGGGCAAGCCTACACTTGAGAAAAATAACATAATTTTTTTTCTTTGCATAATATGGAAGGTCTTATTACCAACTATAAGCAGGGTGGATCCAAAAAGTACGAGTTTAAAATATCTTTAAGATATCTTGATTAATTCTGAAAAAAATATTTTAGATGATTGGAAAAGTTAGCTTGTGTAATTACCAATGTAATTCTCTTAAACGTATTCTTGAAAAAATACATACATATAAGCATAAATAAATACCCTCCACACATATATATCATCATCATCATGTCGTGCCACAGGCACGGATATCCCTAAACCCCTCTCGCCACTTCACCCTATCGTTCATCGCCTCTGGCAGGTCTTCAGGGCTACATCCCGTATCCTGACAGAGCTGTTGGATGTATGTTCGAATTGGTCGTCCTGCTTTTGCCTGGCCATCGATCATATGGAAATCAGACCTGACAGATAAAATTAAACGCAGTTTCTTCCAAGCAGCGGTCGTATCGATACTGCTGTATGGACGCACTACTTGGACGCTAACTAAACGGCTGGAGATGAAGCAAGACGGCAATTACACAAGAATGTTGCAAGCAATATTGAACATATATATATATATATATATATATATATGTGTGTGTGTGTGTGTGTGTGTGTGTGTGTATATATGAGATTGATAGATAGATAAATAGATAAATGACGGGTAGTTACTACTTTATTGATTAAATTTGTGGATTTAAATCCTCAATGACTTGATAATTAAATATCGTATAAAAAGTGTAAAAATCTATCCATATAAAATGTTAATGAACTCACTCCACAAAACTTTGATTGCGTATCATATAAATATTGGCACGAAGTATTATTGAGTTATTTTAGCATACGCTGGCGTAAATTGCAATACTTCGGCTGATCATGGTCATGATTAGCAAGAAAAAATATATTCACAATTTTTAAAACGGTAAACTATAAAATATTTCCCAGAAAATGATTTTAAAAAATCCTTTAGCTTTCATTTTGCATTGTAATTCTATTGAATTAAAAGTCTGAAAATCTAATTCTCACCATAATCCTTGCTTTTCCATTAGGTAATCATCACTTCGAATAATTTGTTCATTATGAATCCTGTTGGAGCTGGATAATGAAATAAAATCACTGCGTTTTAATCAGTCTTGCAGATGACAAAACCGATTATGTCTGTGATAACCCATTAGTAAAACAGGTTTCGATCGCTTTAGGACATTTTTTCATTCAGTTTTGATATTGTTAGAGTTAACGACAAAATGGAATATGTTTCTGACAGCGTTTCTCTAACGTATATTTTAAGATATTAACAAAAAGCAGAGAAAAACGATGCTGACGAGGTTGATAGAAGGATTACAGTAATAATAAAATGAAGAAGAGAAAGAATGAGACGAGTAACCATGAATAAAATTGGACTTACTTGATGATATTAATATATTTTGCATAATTTTAGAAATAGGAAAAATTTTACCATGAAGATAATTCACCCATCTTCATAGTATTATTTGTATAATGACCAATCAAAATGGCTTCAAAGAGGAAATCTCGAGAGAGAGACTGAATCTCTTTTGATTGCAGTACAAAATAATACCATAAGAACTAATAATATCAAAGCAAAAATTGATAATACAGAGAAGAAAATATTAAATAAGTTATGTGGTGGCTGAGATAAAGCTTAATGATGTAATGGACGAATACTGCAAAGTGGCGCAAAAGGGATTATGATATTAAGCATGACTAAATGGGAAAGGTGTTGCAAGTGTTGAAATTTGAACATATTGACATATACTTTTTGCACAAAACTGAATATGTCCTAGAAAATGAGACGTATAACAGTCTCTGATATTTTGAGATACAGATGGATTATAAAGATCTGTCCAGAATAGCAAACCTTTTATAAATTGACATTAATAAAAGGTCTTGTCATCAAATACAGTGTGCCGTTTCATGTAACCATACACTAAATCAGAAAGAAAGTGAAAAGATAGATGAATAATTGTATTTTGTTTGAGATTAGAAAAGCTGTGGAACAAGAAGTAATGTTGATACTGATTATAGCTTGTGTCTTTTGAACAGCCTCCAACGGCCTGAAAAAGAGATTAGGGAATAGGAGATTAAGGAAATAATCGAGATAATCTAGATCACTACCCTGTTAAGTTCAGCTTGAATACTAAGAAAAATCTGGGATAACAGGTGATATTTATTTTTCCTTAGACGTCAGTGAAGAATCACCATTTAGAACTGTTGAGAAGAATTAGTATGGACCGGCTCACTGGTCTAGTGGGTAGAGTGTTCGCCAATGCTCCGGGAGACCTGGGTTAAATCCCAGGTCGCGTCATATCGAAGACTTTAAAAATGGCACTCGATACCACATTGCTTAACACTCAGCAATATAAGGTATGTATCAAAGGTAAAGTGGAGCAATCCAGGGAAAGGAGTAGCGTCCTCTTCTACATCTCGGTGTAGTAACTATTGAAAAGGGAGACTTCTGGTCACCCTCGACTTAAGGTCGCCAACTCAACTTACTTACAATAGGAATCACCGTCCCATTGGCCTCGTGGGAGAGTATTCGCCAACAGTCCGGTAGAGTGGGATTCAATCCCAGGGTGAGTCATACCAAAGGCTCAAAAAACGGTACTTGATACACCCTTGCTTAACACTCAGCATTATAAGATATGTAAAGGTAAAGTAGATAAATCCAGGGAAAAGAGTTGTTCCCTCCACTAAACTACGGTGTAGTAGCTATTGAAAAGGAAGCCTTCGAGTCGCCTTCGACTACAGTCGCACACTTTACAAACTTACAACAACAAAAAAACAAAAACAAAGGGAATATATGCGAAACTCACCGAGTAAAAGCAAAAAAAGCAAAAAGAATATAGATTTGTTTCGTATAAACTAATATATTGAAGTAAAATTGCTGCTTCGACTCGGTGAGAAAGGTGGTCCGCTGGGAATTGAGCAAGCGACTAAAATTTGATCTCATGTTCAAACTAGATTATCTTCTGGAAAATAAGACACACACAGTTTTCTGATGCGTTAAGATAAAAAAAATGAATCAGTCAATCAGTGTCAAAAGGCCAGATATAGTTGTCATCAACCAGAAGAAACGAATATATAAAATAGCGAATTCAAAATGTTGAAATAAAGTAAAACAAAGAACTCAATAATTACATTGGTTTACAAAAATAAATTTTTGGTCTGAGGCAAGAATGGGGATAGAGGATTTTTTTGTTAATTTGTGTGTGCTGAATTCAGATTTATAAATAGTTTTGCTTTATCACCTCTAGTTTTCTGGATTTTAGATAGTCACATTTTAGTATAAACAGAGAATATATGCGCATATTTCAAGAGTTGCAGCAGCTTATAACAGATAAAACAAGAGAGATAAAGAACACTGATTGAATCAATATACTTGGATGACACAGTTACACAATTCATAGTACCACAGACAGTGAAAAGTGTGTTATTTTGTATTTTGCCTCCGGGATGTCACGCAAGAGCATCCAGCAGAAGTCTCCCATCATGCCAGGGTTCCATTTGCCTTGATAGTTGCTCTCCATCTTCGTAATGTCTTGGTGGAATCTTTCTCCATGCTCATCACTCACTGCTCCAAGGTTTGGCGGGAAGAAGTTGAGGTGGGAATGGAGAAAATGAATCTTGAGTGACATTCGGCACCCTATGTCCTCGTAAGACTTTAGCAACTTCTCAATACATGCTTGGTAATCTGATACGCGTGTGTTACCAAGGAAGCCACTACAGACTGACATAGATGCTTCCCATGCTCTGAGTTTCTTTAAGCTAAGAAGCTCCTCAAAATCAGTATCCTTCAGCACTTCTCGAATCTGAGGTCCGACAAAGATGCCCCCTTTGAGCTTAGCTGCACTAAGACCTGGGAACACAGTAGACAAGTGTTAGAAGGCAGCACCATTTTTGTGCAACGCCTTCACCAAATTCTTCATCAAACTAAGCTTGATGTGAAGAGGAGGAAGAAGCACCTTATTCATATTCACCAGAGGATTCTCCTTGAGGCTGTGTTTGCCTGGAACAAAATGCTTCTAGACCCCCAGTCTTTCTGCTTGTAATGCTGGGATACCGCTCGACTATCCCAGAGGCAAAGAAAACAACAGTACTTTGTGAAGCCCACTTGCATACCCATAAGAAGACCAATGATCATGAGGGCCCCACACAGAATCGATAGGTACTCGCTGTACCTAATAGCTTCTAAAAGAAGCTCCATATTGCCATAGGACTCCTTTAGAAGGACAGAATGTGCAATGGGAATGCGGGGATATTTATTCCCGTTGTGCAGAAGAACACCCTTGAGACTTCGCTTGGAAGAGTCTATGAAAAGACGCCAGTCTGAAGGATTATGTGGCAAACCAAGGGACGTAAACAAGCCAGGTATGTTTGTGCCGTAGCACAACTTGTTTTCCATGTCGAAAAAGGAAGCAAGGTCTTTGTTCCGATTCCTGAAACTGGTGATCCTTACATCTTCCTGGACTAGGTTCCACTGTTTAAGCCGAGAAGCCAAGAGCTCATACTGCTGTTTTGACAGATACAAATCACGAGCAAAATCATTCTGGTCTTCTTGCGTTTATCCAGTGTTGCTCATTGCCACTTGTTCCAGAATATGTAGACTAAATATCTTCCAAAGATATTGACTCAGCAAAATCCTCCCTTGATGGCATTTCTTCATCTGATGAGGAAAGAAGATCCTTATTTACTGGAGGTGTGGGTATAGGAAGATCATCTGAATGGGGAACGGGTCCCATAGAAGATCGAAGGTTGGGATATTTGAACTTTTTCCTGGAAGATGCATTGAAACCAGTAATATTAGATAAACAAAAATAACAATCATCTGCGTGGTTTCGCGGCTCTCTCCAAACCATCGGGACTGCAAAGTTGAAATCCGCTTTCTTGACATTAACGGATTTCAAATTTGAATTCAACATCCTCAAATTAGGTAAAAACGGATATTTTTGTGCTTGCCTCAATTTCTTTATAAACCAGTGTTACCAGAACCTTGCGGAAAAATGTTATGAAACATGAATATGACAGTGATACCAATCATAACTAGAGCTCTTGAAACAATCCACAAGAACTTGAAACAGAAGAGAAAATCCGATGATGATTTGAGCCTGTCCGGACAACAATACTGATGAGGATAAATAGATTACTTAGAATAGTTCTGCAGAAGTGAAAAATGTTTCACTTGGATTTCAGTGAACACCACCAGTTATTGATGGGGCTAAAAAACAAATAAACTTAACTCAAGAATTAAAATACTTATCAACCGAAAGTAACGAGATTATGTGTAAACCCTTCATAAAATATGATAAAAAGATCTACTGAGATTTGATATATATATTATTTCGCAGTTTTCATAAAAATGAAATGACTAATTATACCGTTACTATTCTATTTCTTAAAATAAGGTTCTTACTATTTCAATAATGGCAAAAACACTGATTTTCAGAGGTCATCCATTCAGATCGCAGATTATTCTTTGAAATCATAATAGGAGATCCATGCTAAATTTATGACGCCGGAAGTAACCTTAAAGGTGAATAAGCTAAGTTTTTTTGGCATCAGAATTTTCGTAGGGTTGCTAAATTTATGCTAACATTATTTTGAGTGCTGATGATGGTAATGTAGAAGTTTAATGATGGAGATTTTTATGAATATAATTTTGGTGAATATTGTATTTTCAGATATGAATCTACGATAATTTAGTGGGGTCAAGGCGAAAATGACAAAATCCGTTGTTTTGTACCTAACAGTGTTCGTCTAGTCCAATGTTATGACTTCATAGGGACTGGCGAGAGGATGTTTTACCTTAAAAATAGGTTATTCATTGCAAGTCTATAGACAATACAGATAAATTTATTCAAATAAAAAAAAAATCAGCGATTATGCAATCAACGAAATAACAAAAAGAAACCTGAAATAGAACAAAAGAATTAAAAGTAAAATATCAAAAAGATCAATTGTTGAACATTAAAGACAAGAAAGATAAAATAAAATAAGTGAATAAAACATAGTCAAGCAGTTGACTGCAAAAATACATACATTAGACATGTCACAAAATAATTTCGATCATCTTAGAGTGAGAATTGCCGCTCTAATCTCAAAGCAATCTAAACATTAATGAAATGTTTATGCAAAGAGTCCACAAAATATTTCCATCCCTTTAGAAAAATAGACTTTGAGAGAGAAATAATATTGAAGATAATTTTTATGCTTTTAAAAGGAACGATAATACGCCAAGCCCGTGATTGTTCTTTGTTTGTTATACCATGCAGACTAAAAGAAACAGTTCTGTGTGTCTTTAAAATGAGGTGGATAAAGCCAGTTAAATTCGTTTGAAATTAGAGATATGAAAATAGATCATTTAACACGGTATACTAACAACCTCCTAACTTTTCGAATCCTCTACGTCTATTTCTTTTATATTTCATCACTCGGTCGATTTTAGACTAAATAATTCAGTAAAAAGGAAGAATTAAATGTAAGGGTATATCATCCTGATAAAGTTTTGCTAATACCACAAACAATGTCACTTATGTTTGTCCTTTTTTCTCTATCTGTGCCCTGCATGTTTTGTACCGCTTACTTGGAGGGTTTGTGAGACGAGACGCAAACGGGCATACAGTTGCTGTTTCGTAGGGTGCTGCTTCCTGGATTTGTTCAAGATAGCTCGTAGTATTCTTGAATAGTTCCGATCTAGTTTTTTGTCACTGTGTTTTCTTAGCGTCTTGGTGGCGCATTCATAGCATTCATACTGTATGGACACAGTTACAGAGTAGAAAAATATACCGTTTTATTTCATCGCATAGATCAGATTTCCATATGATCGATAACTTGTAAATGGCATTATCCGCCTTTACATTCAGGAGATGAGATGTTGCTGATGAGGTATGTGAGCTATTCAAGGAATTTTGTATTTGGTTTCGTTATTTAATGGCATATCAACCTTCGATGGTTATTTAATGCTAAAGAACAGTAGTGGTATTATTTAACCCATAGCTGGGAGGATAAAGAGGTTCATGCCTTTCCCAGGAGTATTTGTCCAAAAGTAAACGTAATAGCGCAACTGGAATACGATCTCGCTTACTAAGATTCTGCATTACTTGCTTTAACCATTTCACGACTGGGGCATCTTTGCAGGGACGATTCTGTGATCGGAATATACTTCTTAAAAAAAAGGAGTATGCCTCACAATTCAAAGCACTATTTATCCTCTCTTTGTTCATGAGTATATCATCTATTTTTGCTTTAATACTATTTATGTAGGTATAAGTTAATAGTTTCCCATGCCTTTTTTGAAATTTAGTGGTTAGGATTGCAAGACTCTTTTCGGGTGAGAAATAAGCTAGATATTCACCATTTCTGGTTGACAAGTAGCGTAAGGAAATTTTATCATTTCCGTCTTTGCCTATTAGAGCATTCATGTCTCCACCGATGATTAGATCATTGTGTTTGGAAACGTGTCGAGTAAACGACGATTGTCCGTTGTAGAAGATGGTGATATACGTGTCATCACTGAATTTGTGGTACTGAAGCATGAGGAAAATGCAGAGCAGGGACTGCGATTAAATATAGAACATAATCCTTGGTAGGTTCCTGTCTACGTTATTTAGTGATTTTATGGCATGAGGACTGAGAAACATTCCTGCACCTGGGAGGGAAGAATTGAAAGACTTTTTCCATGCAGAATTCTATTACACCAATTACCGGTTTCATGGTATTTTAATTACAATTCACTATGGTGAGTTAATATAATGAAAACTTATTTCAATAAAATCTTCGATCTATAAAGATAAATACTCGATTACAAGACACTTTATTAACATATTGTTAGACGTTCGTGGAGTATTCCGTATATACCCTGTAATTTTCCTAACTGTAATCACAGAGAAATAATGATTAAGGAACGGTGAAACCTTATTAGCTTTCGGAGATGATCACACGTAAACATGCCTGATTATGTTCCCTGATTGGTTTTGGAATAAGGTTCACTTTCTTGAAAGTGGTTATTGGGAATTTAAGCGGGGAATGGCTGTACAAAAGGTTAAAGAAAAGGGCCAAAAATGTTGAAGAAGTAGGAAATTGAAGAAAGTGAAGGAACAGTAAGGAGTATTCAATAACTAAGAAATGAAGGAGAAAAAATAATCAAAATTAAAGAGAAATGAAAAGAATTGAAAAGGATGATAAAAGAAATGAGATATAAATTAAAACTAATTAGAAAAGAAAACGAAAAGTGAAAGAAGAAAGAGGACTCCAAGAATGATAGAATTTAAGGTTAAAAACAAAAGAAGGGCAAAGAAAGAAAAAGGTGAGGCAGTAGAAATGATAGAAATAAAAGAAATATCAAATAAAATTTGTAAAAGATACGAAAAATAAAAGAAGAAACGAACATATATATATATATATAATAACGAAAAAGACGTATCTCTTTGGTGTAATGGTTAGTGCTCGACTTGCCGCCAATTTTTATAATAAAGAATTGGATCCTTGAAAATGTCTACTTAGTTTGCATTTAGTGAGGGAAGAAACCATTTTTAATACGTATCTATGAAAGAAGGAACGTGTAATGATACCAAACAAACGTTCTTTGAAAGACCCGATAAAATGCTGATCGAAATATTAAAAAAAACATATAAGGAAAATAAAAGGTAATCAATAAATGGCACATGCAAAAGAAATACCAAAAATAAAATAAAATCAACAGTAACAATTTGTAAATAAACAAATTATGAACAGCATACAACCAAGTTGCTTGCTTTGACGACTGGTGATGTAAACTGCTTCTCTGTAGAAGGGTAAGACCCCTCCCCAACGAGTGTCCTGATATGACACAAAACAATCTGAACGGTAAAGTTCCATTAATGATGGAGCTTTAGGAGGTGCCCGTGGTGTAATGGTTTTCCTCGCAGGAAATGGATACGGCGACACGAGTTCAAATCCTGGACGAGACTGATTGCATTTCACATAGCACTAATACCCTTGGGAAAAGTATGAATCCAATTATTCTCCCTCCAGCTATGGGTAAATATTAGGACAGACTAGGCTCTTCAGCCTTGGTGAGGCAACTAGTCTAGGAAAAGGAAAACTCTGAATTCAAACCTGTTAAACTCCGCTTAAAAATTGACCTTGGGTCATATCTGCCCGAGCAGAGGGGTTGGTAAATATGATTAATAATGGAGCTTTTGAGAATGCGGCGTAACCCTTTATCCCCATCGCTCCCAGTCCACTCTGGCCCCGAGTGCTAGCACCTGATAGGCTCCTATTTATGGGTCAAATAGACCTAAAATGTGTACTTATACTTATCTGAATTGCTTGAAACAGGATTCTTTTGTCATTTAAACTGTATACTTACTAAAGTGAATCGTTTGAAATAGATTTGTTTTGATATCTAACTGTGTGTAAACAAAAATTATTGAAAACTGTATTGTTTGACTAAAATGAATAGCTCGAAATAGAAATGTTTTGACAGTTAAGCTGTGCAGTTATGTCAAACTGAAATGTTTGAAATAGAACTGTTTCTTTGTAAAAACAATGGATTTGGAATAACATAACGTACAAAAAGTGATATGCCATGAAACCCTAACAAACCAAGTCACACTTAAAGAACAGGTATTTTCCAGGTCTTCAAATTAAAGTGACGTTGAATTTAAGGGGTACGAGGTTTTTTCAGGTATCATTTAGTTTTTAGTTTCGTTGGTTGTGGGTATTTCTGAAGGAAGGAAGAAAACAAACGAAGATTGTAGATACCTATTCGATTTCAACTTTATTTTTGAGTTTCACACAAAAACTAAAAAAAAAACAGAAAAAAAAACAGTCAGATCTCCCAAACAAGGCGTTGAAAAGTACTTGTTTTCGGTGAGAGATAGGTCCAAAGTCGACATTTTAGCAGTGGATGATAAGACTACTTGATGTTTTTAAAATAGGCGGCCACTAGAGGAGACAGGTTCTTACGCCAAATTCAAGAATTAAGTGGGCTCGCACGCTGCCAGCTAGCTGCCAAGGGGAAGAATATTCGTCGAGTAACAAAGGCAAATTTGAAGTGAGAATGCCTTTTAGCCATGAACAGGTCCTCCTTCCTGTCAACGGTATTTTTTTGAAATTATTTCATTTTCATTAACCTCCATCAATCTGTTCAGTAATTAGATGTGTTGTAACATGTCATTATAACACAGGTCCAAATAATTATATGTGGTGTTAGTGAGATCACCGGATCTTATACATGTGATGTAGTCCTTTTATGATAAAAATATATTATCCGTCCTGTAAAGATAACAGAGAGTAACACAAGGAAATTTAATTCAATGCCATCTTTATTGTTTCTTCGCGGATTGCAGAGAAAATGAGAGACAGAGAATAGATTTTTGTAGAATTTGATCATCCTTGGAAATAAATAACAACAGTTTAATCCTTATGAAATATCACTCAAAATACCACGAGGCTGATTTCTCTCAATATATCAGCAAAATTCTTAATAGTAATTTACTCAACTTATTCTTTTTCAGAATTTTCTTTTTTCTTTTCTTTTTCTTGACAATCACATTTTAAAGACACTATTCTAATTGTCACTGAACTTTAGATATGAAATTTCTTAATCTTTGCTTTGAGGTATGATTTTACTCTGACCATTACTTAAAAAGCCTTCCACCAATTTTAACCAGACCGTCCAAATAAACTACTATGGCGCTCTGGGGCAATAATTCGTCTGGAATTCTTGGTCATTTATTTTATATGAGTTCTGACTGACCGGGTCATTTATCTATTTATCTATGTTTCGTTGACCAGTGCTTAAGATTACTTATCCGTGTGTCAGTTGACCAGGTCATTCTTTAATTCATTGTTTTTTTTTTCTTTGAGTTTACTTGCTTTTAGTACTATTTTGCAGAAGATGAACGTTCTTCTCATTTGAAACGGTCTTCACAGCCCAGGAAAAGAAATTGGGGAAATTAGAAAAAGAGTCAAGACCATCGGGAAAACACCACTTTTAATATCAGAAGAAATACTTAGAAAAGTCCTGGGGAATTTGGGAAAAAATGCTGTCTCCCAGATATCAGAGCGAAAAATGTGCCATACACGTCATGAAAAGTGGCAAACGACATATGACTGACGGAATAGAACTACCAAATCACGACGAAATTAGAACGCTCGGAGAAAATGAAACCTACAAATACTTGGGTATCTAGGAGGCTGGCACCATCAAACATGTAGAAATGAAACCCAAGATTCGAAAAGAATATCTCAGGAGAACTAGTAAACTACTCGAGACAAAACTCTCCACGAGAAACCTCATCAAAGTAATAAATACTTGGGCTATGTCCCTCGTTAGATATTCAGGAACCTTCCTCATGTTGACCTGAGATGAACTTAAACAAATGGATCAAAGAACAAGAAAACTAATGACCCTGCATAAGGCATTATATCCCAGAGACGACGTTGACATACTATATGTATCTAGAAAAGAGGGAGGAAGAGGACTTGCCAGCATCGAAGACAGCGTTGACGCATCAATACAACGGCTCGAAGGCTACATAGAAAAAACACCAACGAGGACTAATTACAGCCATCAGAAACGATACGGACAACACGATAGACGATAGAATGACAACAACTAGGAAAGAAAATGGAAGAAAAACAACTCTATGGCCGGTTTCAACGACTTATAAACAAGATCTCACACCAGAAAACTTGGACCTGGCTGAGAAAAGGAAACCTTAAGAGAGAAACGGAATCTCTTCTAATAGCAGCGCAAGATGACATCATGATAACCAATCATATCAAAGCGAGAATAGATAAGACGCAACAAAACAGTAAATGTAGGCTATGCGTTGACAGAGACGAAACGATCAATCACATAATAAGCGAATGCAGCAAATTAGCACAGAAGGAGTATAAGGCGAGACACGACTGGGTAGGCAAGGTGATCCACTGGGAAACGTGCAAGAAATTGAAATTTGACTATACTAACAAATGGTATATGCACAACCCAGCACCTGCCCAAGAAAATGACACACACATAAACTCCTATGGGACTTTAACATACAAACAGATCACCTAATCACGGCCAGAAGACCAGACCTTATAAAAAGCAACAAGAAAAAAGAGAATTTGCAAAATTATCGATTTTTCTGTCCCGGCTGACCACAGAATAAAACAGAAAGAATGTGAAAAGAACGATAAGTACTTCGACCTTGCTAGAAAATTGAAGGAACTATGGAACATGAAAAGGTCAGAGGTACTAATTGTGATTGGTGCTTTTGGCACAGTGACTGAAAGATTATTAAAGGGCCGGGAGGATTTGGAAGTTGGCGGACGTGTGGAGACCATCCAAACGACAGCATTATTGAAGACGGCCAGGATACTGAGAAGAGTCCTGGAGACTTGAGGAGACCTGCTGTTACTGAAACTCCAGTGAAAAAACATCAGCTAACGCAGAAGTGAAAATCTCTAAAAGAGTAGATAATAATAATAATAGCTTGACCTTACTAGAGTACTGAAAAAAAAACTGAGGAATACGAAAGTGACGATCATACCAATTATAATTGTTGCTCTTGATACACTCACCAAATGAATAAAAAAGGGACGAGAGGACATGGAAATAAAAGTACATGGGGAGACTATCCAAACTACTGCATTACTGGGAGCGGTCAGAATACTGTGAAGCTTCCTGGAAACTTGAGGATATTTTCTATCTCTGAAACTCCAGTGAAAGACCATCAGCGTTAGCTCATGTGAAAAACTCTCAAGAAATAACAAAAATAATAATAATGGATTTTGGGGAACATGTAGATATAGGGAGGTTTGCTGTCACTTTAACTCTAGATATAAACACCTTAATAATAATTTCTGAAATTTAGAAGTTGAGCATTTTCGGGCATCTGTTTTCTTTGCTATTAACATTGCATTCCAGTTATAGCCATGCAATACCCTTGGTTGATGGCTGACAGGGTTGAATTTCGCACCAGTAAGTAGTTTCCAATCATTTCAGATCGTTTCGTTTGATTACATCCTGGTTCTCAAACCCAAATTGGGTCCCGCAACCACAATCCCTGACAAGAAGGAGATCTGTCATCTTCACGGTCGGCCAACAAAATAGCTTAAGTTAATTTAAGTTTGAACGAACTTCTTATTGTTCGCAGTAAATATGCACCAAGATGCGTACATAGAGTATGAACCTTACCAATATAAATATATAATAATCGTCAAAATGTTTGTATGCAACCACACGCCAGCAAAAAAAAAAGTGCACAACAGAGGGATTTCTATAAAAGCATATACTTAAAATTCTCTAACTTAGAGAAAAAACAAACAAACAACAAAACAATAACCATTCCAATCTGCAGCTGAATGCTAATTTTTTGGCGTAAGTATTAACGCTGAACCTCGTGTAACGTGACTGAACGGCTCAAAGAAAATTGAAATTTAATGAATGAATAAATAAATAAATCAGTCTGTAGTCTCCAAATTGGATGTCCGAGGCACTATGCTAATTAAAAATAACTAGGGAGGACTGTTGGTATAACGATCGTGTGTACATGCACGAGGCGAGGGGGTGGATGTTTCTTCCACCGAAAAAAAGTCGGTATTGTGTTCTTTCGGGAGTTGACAGCAAGAAGTGATAAGGTAAAGACATCAGCTGAACACCTGTGACTATGTTGTAAAGAGACGAAAGTTTACGAGCCCCAAATTATGGGGCGCTGCAAAGGGGGCATTAGACCTTGCGAACAATCACGCTAGAATAAGAAAATATTCAAAGCCTGTGTCTACTCTCCTTTTCGCACCATGATGTATTGCTTATTTTTGTCAAGTTGATGCCGTCGTCTTAGTTTCTATTCTGCCTTTCTTTCTCCCGGCGACTACTTGCTACCTAGTAGTAAATAAACTTTGAGAAGTTTAACAGTTTTCATGTTCGTCAACTTGTTACCACGCTGTGGTCACACCATGGTCGAAAAATCTCTTTGGTACCGCAATGAAAAGAAGTTAATCACTGAAATCCTCAATTGAATAGAGATAGCTATGCCATCCTTCTCAAAATATTTCCCTGTTTCCTGAATAGAAAAATCAATATTCTCACGGATTATTATTATAAAGAGAACCCAATAGTTTCAAATATCATCTAGAGTTTATATAATGTAAATTATTTCAAAGAAATGCTGAAAAAATATTCACGTCAACTTCGAAACTGTTGTTTCGCAAATACATATGTTTAGTATAGAAAGCCTTAGCTGATACATGGCCTATAGTGAGTGGGAAAAATATGTTCACCAAATCTTATAAATGAAGAAAGCCAGCAGCTCTTAAAAATCGGCTTTTAATCTCCTGAAATGTAATTGCAACAATTGTTATTAGAAAAAAAAAGGAAGACAAGCACAATTTAGGTAAAACCTATTTTATTCCTTGATGGATATACTTAAAATTGAACGTAATTTTGGAGTTTAGGCTTAGATGTATATCATTAAAGGGTGCTGGAACCACACAGTAAATTACTGTTGCCCAGTTTGCAGGGGCTATAGAATACACCGACTGCTTCTCTGCAGAGGGGTAACACGCCCTCCACCGACGAATATCCTGTTTATGACTCTAAAAAATCTGATGGTGAGGTTCTAATAATGCTGGAACTTTGGGGAATGCGAATTATGACTTCATTGGCCTCTACCAGGTCCACTCTTTCCAGAAGTGGGAGTATCTGATAGAATCCTATCTATTGGTCAAATAGAACTAAACTGCTTACTTATAGTAAACTAAACGGCATGAAATAGAACCGTTTTGAAACTTAAACTGCATACCTATGCTAAACTGATCGTTAGAAATAGAACTATTTTAGAAAATGCAACTGTACTTACTCTGAAATCAATTGTTTGAAACAGATCTGTTTTGACATTTATCTGTGTGTAAACAAAACCATACTTAACTTAAACAGAATTGTTTGAATAGAACTATTTGACTAAACTGAATAGCTTGAAATAGAATTTTTTAGGCAATTAAACTGTGTACTTATGTTAAACTTAATTTTTTGAAATAGAACTGTTTATTTGGATAAAAATTCATGATATTAAATAACATATAAATGGTGATTTGCTATCAAACTCAAACAAACAAACATAGCTTACTGCTTTGTAACATTACAGCAGTTTCGAAAACTACAGCAGTTATGGGTCTAACTCAGAATTTTGAGCAAATATCTTGAGGTCGAGCTATGCGGCTTTTACGCCGCTATTTACGGTGCATACGTTTGGTCTTATTTTTGAACAAATGTTTGGCTTGAGAAGATGTATCATGAAAACTGACTTTATCTTTTTAAACCTGTTTTCCATTCTTTTTACAAAAGCATCAGTTAGGATAATCTTTTCTACAGATATAACTTCATAAAATCCCAAATCATCCCCTGACTTCTTTATATTTTTGTAAATAATTTTTAATTAATCTCATTATTAATATTCTACGGTACGTGATCAAACTGTATTGAACGCTACGATAGATTCTAATATCATTTCCAACATTGTATTTCTGCAATATATATATATATATATATATATATATATATAGAGAGAGAGAGAGAGAGAGATTTATAACCAGGCTTAAAGCGCATATCTTTTTAATTTTTCACTGTAACCAGTGGTTAGTATTGTTCCGATGTCTTACAAAATCTTTCTTAAAAAAATGTTCCGAAATTTAATGCAACCCAGTTTAAACAAAGGATTTTGTTATATTCTCATACAGTCCTGTAATTTGTATTCATACCTTATTTGCTAACTTCATTATCTTGTTTTTAAGATATTCTGAAAACGGAACAAATTCGGCGGACATGTACCGTTGAAACGCAGGTGTATGTATTCTGCTGACTAACTGACATACTCTATAATCAAACGAGTAACCTTAATCAAAACATTGATTATAATCTGAAAGTTTTGTTCTTTATGCATACTATTTCTACATTTTTATAACAAAATCTTCAGTCTGCTGTTACTTGAAGTTTGTCGAGTGTAAAGATTACTGTACTTTCAAATAAGGGTTGAATAATATCTAAAACAAATATAATGATACTAGTGACAAAGTTAGTACCTCTTGCCCATAATATTTTATCCATTTATTTAATGGAATTCTTATGCCAATGTAACAACTATTATTAGTCAAAGGTAAAGTAATGTAAGTAAAGTTGGCGTCCGTTGTCGAGGGTAACCCAAGGGCTCCCTTTTCGATAGCTACTACAACAAGGTTTTGGGAAGAGCGCAACTCCTTTCCCTGTACTGCTCCACTTTACCCATTGATCCTTACCTTATAATGCTGAGTGTTAAGCAAAGTAGCATCAAGTACCATTTTTGAGTCTTTGGTACGACTTGACCTGGAATTGAACCCATGTCTCACGGGCCATTGGCGAACACTAAAACCATTATGCCAATGAGCGGTTAAAGTTGGCGACCGTAGTCGAGGGTGACCAGAAGGCTCCCTTTTCAATAGCTACAACACCGAGGTGTAGGGGAGGGTGCTACTCATTTTTTCTGGATTGCTCCACTTTACCCTTGATACGCACCTTATAATGCTGCGTGTTAAGCTAGGAGGTATCAAGTACTATTTTTAAAGTCTTCGGTATGTGTTTGTGAGTGTATGTGTGAACCTAAAAAAAACTACATGTCTTAGGGGGATTTTATATTGCAGCGATACACATAAACGATCAAACTTTGAAAATAATGCATGTTGCAAACACTTTTGCAAATGAACGATCATTTTTGGCTCCTGTGTATGAAATAATAGTTATGATAGTTGACCTATTCCTCAATAAAAAAAACGTCAGTATTCTCATGGGCAACTGTTATGACAAAACGTTGCTAGTTTAACAGTCACACACACACACACACACAAATGAATTTGAATAGCGTAGACAGAGAGTCAGAAGCACTTGTACTGATGATCGTACGAGTGAAAAACTGGCTGACACCAAGAACTAGTAAATTTATGTCTACGCTCTTCAAACTAAAACCTGTATATGTGTAATTACCGAAATTGAGCACTCTTTATTTATAAATAAACCACACAACTATCCAGTTAGAAAAAGTCAACATATATATAAATAGATAAATAGCCCTGGTTTCCCGGGCTATTAGCAAACACCCTTTTACTTTTTTTTTTAGAGAATTAGGACTATTTATAGAATGATTGTGAATGATATTTTGCATTCTGAGTTTCATTTCATTGTCTATAAACCAATAATAGAAACCTAGAAATTATTGCGATGACTGGAAATTTTACCACGAAATTTAACATCATTGTTACTGCCGTGGATGAATCCAAACGTGCCAATATCTGCCTGAATTGCATTTTTCCTTGCTTCGACGTATTCATTTTTCACGCATGTGAATTTTCAAGATTGCGTCAATCAGGAAGGAAAAAAAAAACTGGCCAGCAGCAATGGGATTTGAGAAACGCCTCCACAAGTGCAGCTCCAGCCAAAAGGTTGTTACGACATTTTCGCAGACAATGAAAGCTTGACTTTTCCATCACGTTGAAAGAAAGATGAACACTGAAAATGGTTACTCTTTGAATAACATTTTTTTAGGGGAAAATACAGTTGATAGAACAGGTAAACAAATCGTTTGTTTGGTCTTTAAACAAAATGTAGAAGTTAATCAATAATTTACCAGTGTTAATTCCCAGCAGTTTCACATATTTATCAGAATATGTATCATCATCATCATCATCATCATCATCATCATGTCACGCCGCCAGCACGGATATCCCTGACCCTCTCTCGCCATTTCTCCCTATCATTCATCGCCTCCGGCAGGTCTTCAGGTTTACATCCTCTGTCCTCACATAGTTGCTGTATGTAAGTTCGTGCTGGTCGTCCTACTTTTGCACATCCATATGTGGGAGTCCACAGGAGTACATCGCTTATGAGCTCGTCCTTGCTTCTCCAGCAGTGTCCCGCGTGTCTGGTTCGTCTAACTTGTATAGTTTTCGTGATGGGGGGCAAGTGTCCGTATAGTTGGAGTCTCGTGGGGTGTTGTCGCCAGGACTTGTTCAATACTGCTCTCAACATTCTTGTGTAATTTCCGTCTAGTTTCCTCTCCAGCCGCTTCGTTAGCGTCCATGTGGTACATCCATATAGCAGTATCGACACAACCGCTGCCTGGAAGAAACTGCGTTTCATTTTATCAGTTAGGTCCGACTTCCATATGATCGAGAGCCTATCGATAGCTGTCCATGCCTTCGTCAGTCGTGTGTCGATGTCTTTTTCGGTTGATGAGACGCTACTTCATTAGCGTAGTCGGCGTCCGTGATTGTTTTTGCGGGGTACCTTTTGCTTCTTCTATTAGTCAGCTCGAAGACATTTTCTCTGATTTTGTCGATCGAAGTCCTAAGCACATAGTCTAGACAGATGATATAGAGGTACGGGGCTAGTGTGTCTCCTTGTAGTACTCCGGCAACAATGTCGAAGTATTCCGTGTCTCCATCTGGTGAACGTACTTTCACTTTGGTGTTTCTGTAGAGAATCATTATCGCTGCTACGGTTTCTTTTGGTAGGCCGTATGCTAGTAGGATTTGCTCCATCTTCCCTCTGTGTATGGAATCGAAGGCCTTGGTAAAGTCGACAAATAGTAATGTCGCTTGTAAGTTTTTTGCCCGAACGCCTTCAAGGATTCTACGGATGGTCAGTATTTGTGAGGTTGTGGATCTATTTCTCCGGAAGCCATTTTGGTTTTTCCTAAGGATGTTGTCTATTTTGGGTTCTATCCGGTTTCGTAGTAGGGCATTGTAGATTTTGGCTGCAATGGATGTAAGTGTTATCCCTCGGTAGTTCCTGGCTAGTCCGAGGTCGCCTTTTTTAGGGAATGGAAGGATGCATCCTTCGTCCATCTTTCTATCCTATTTTGACTATAGACTGCGTAGCATTGCCGGAGCAGTATATCGTCGAATTGTCTAGTCTTCCACACTTTTGGGGGGATCTCGTCTCGCCCTGCAGCTTTCCTATTTTTAATTCTTCTGAGAACTGAGTCGAGTTCTTCTTTGGTGAAAGGACCTAGTTTAACGTCTAATTGCTTACTAATAATTCTGGTGATCGGTTCATCCGTTATTTCCGGTGGGTTTCCTAGTAGATTTTTGAAATGCTGTTCCCAAAGTTTTACTCTTTCTTGTTGGCTTGCAGCTTTCAATTTTGCTTTGGCTGTGCTCTTCCTTCTACTTACTTCGTTTATTGTTTGCCAGGCTATCCTGGATTGTCTATCTTCCACCGAGTCTCTAATCTTATCTATCTGATTTTGTATGTATTCTGCCTGTTCTATTAGATATATTCCTGTTAATTGATGTTGTGCCTTTTCTAGTTTTCGTGCATTTGTGTTTGTTGGGTTCTTTTGATAGCTTTTGGAGGCAGTTTTCACGAGTGCACGTTTTTCTCTAACCGCTAGCGTTTCCCAAGGGGCTCTATATTTAGTTCTAGGTTTTGTTGGAATACACTTTGCTGCCGTCTCAAGGTGTGCTTCTACAAAATTTTCATATTCGTCATTTGGGGTACCTTTTTCTGCCTTCTCTTGTAGTGCTTCGAATCTGTTTCTTAATTCTAATGCATATTTATCTCTAATATCTCTGTTGTTGAGTAGGGCCCAGTCATAGTGCTTGGTTGTCGCTTTACATGTGGCGTTTTTTCGTAAGCTTAGTCGTGCTTTGGCCGTAACTATTCGATGATCGGAGGACACACCCTCGAAAGAGGAGTATGCCTCGCAATTCATCGCACTGTTTTTCTATTTCCTGTTTATAAGGACGTAGTCTGTCTGTGCTTTACTCTTATTCGCGTATGTGTAGGTCCATAATTTCCCCTCCTTTTTTTGAAAGTTTGTATTGAGGCATGTTAATCTATTTTCTATCATGAAATCTGTTTGACGCGTTGTGTAGGCTGTATTTGTTGTGTCTGTTTTTCCCGATTTGTGCATTCATATCTCCGCCAATGACTAGCAGGTTGTGTTTCGGAATGCTACGTACTAGGGAGGATAGATTTTCGTAGAAGGTGACTATTTCGCTTTCTTCGCTAACATTGGTAGGGCTGTAGCACGAGATAATTGTTGCTTTGGGATTGCTGTTAAACATTGCGGCCATCAATGCTTTATAATTTCCCGGTTGACGTAGCTCGCTTGTGGCTGAGCGGTATGATACTAAGTCTAACGTAAAGTTGGCCGGGTTTCATTCCCAGCTTCAAGCGTCCTGCGTGTCTAGCTACACTGAAGAGTTGAGATAAAACGAAAGAGTCTATCTGTGGATGACTATATATATATATAAATGTATGTGTGTTTACCGAATTCGTTTGCATGAGCAGTATGTGACTCAAAGTCAATTCTTGATGCGGAGTTAAACAGTTTTGAACTAGATGTTCCCGTTTACGAGAACAGTTGTCATATCACAGTTAAATAGCGTAGTCTGCCCTGCTATTTACCCATTGCAGGAGGGAGGATTTCCAAAGGCTATTAGCGCGATGTGAAATCCAAACCGCCTCCACCGGGATATGAACGTGGGTGTCAATATCCATTCGCTGCTGTGAAGGCCATTACTCGATCAGAGCCTCGGTTATATATATATATATATATATATATATATATATATATTTGAAATACTGAACATGATCAGCCGAAGCATCTCAATTTATTCGGACTTATGCTAACATATTGTTTTATAGTGGCTCGTGCTACGTGACTTCCGGTATCTCCGAGGTATAAAAGTCGTCGTGTTTCGTAAGCGCACCGGGTTCTGAAAGATCTCGGTCAGTAGTAAGACCAACTTCGGACGTAGCACCCATAGCACGAGACTTATAATATCTTTGGGACTGTACAACTTCAGTTTCCTTACTACGATACCACACATATTAACATGATATACAATCAGGATTTTTAGAGACATATTAATATTTAATACCGGAAAAATTTCCTACTTTCTTACAATATTAGATAATTTAAAAATTGTTTTCTTCTGACTTAGTTAATTATTAACTACCTTTCATCTATCTACGTCCGTACGTGTGTGTGTGTGTGTGTGTGTGTGTGTGTGTGTGTGCGTGTTTGAACCTTAAAAAAATACACGTCTTAGGGGGATTTATACTGGAACAATACACATAAATGATCAAACTTTGAAAATAAGGCAATTCGCAAATACTTTTGAAAATAAAAGATAATTTTTGGATCCTGCGTATGAAATACTACTCATAATAGTTTACCCTTTCCTTAATAAAAACCTGAGTATTCTCATCGGCGACTGTTATGAGAAAACCTAGCAAGTTTATCAGTCACACACACACAGACACACGCACACGCACACATACACATATATATATATATATATGTATATATACAAATAAATTTGAATAGCGTAGACAGAGAATTAGAAGCACGTGTACTGGTGATCGTATGAGTAAAAAACTGGCTGATCATAAGCAGTAGTAAATTTATGTCTACGTTCTTCAAACTAAAAACTGTCTATGCGTTATTACCGAAATTGAGTACTCTTAATTTATAAATAAATAAACCACACAACTATCCAGTTAGAATAAGTCAACATATATATATATATATATATATATATATATATGTGTGTGTGTGTGTGTGTGTGTGTGTGTGTGTGTGAGTGTGTGTCTGTCTGTGTGTGTGTGTGTTTTTGAGCACCCATTCAACATTAACCAATATTTCGAAAATTCCACATACACTCCTAAGATATGCGTGCCCAAACGTTTACGTATACACTAATCCGTGTACACATGTATACGCTTACATCTCTTTCTTTACATATTCAGTTTTAGAAAGGAAACGAGATAATTTGATGACATCGTAAATAACATCAACCTAAATATGGAATATGGAAGAGAAAAAAAAACGCTTATTTGCTACCTTACCTCTTTTTTTCAGTAATTCTTACCGTTGCTCGATTGGGATCCAATATCCTATAATCCATGTTTTCCCCTATATTAATTCACGCTCTCTCATTCCCTTGTATCGATTCATTCATTGCACATGGACTGTGATTCACTTGCGTAAAAAATCTAGTAGGCCGTTTAGCAATAAAAAACCGGCCAATAATTCCATGACAAAACGAAATGTGTTATTTTGTCAATGTTAACATTTATGGGTCTTCATGTAATATTTAATGCAGCCAATCCATATATATATATATATATATATATATATGGATGGGAAAAATACTGAATGTGACATGCTTATAACATTCTGACGTCTCAATCCGTATGAAAAATGATATGGAAGACATTGAGAAATATGGTTTAAGAAGAATAAAGACAAAATGGCAGTTGGGCGCTAAGAAATATAGACGATAAGATGATAAGGAATTCGGGAGGTTTTTGAAAAGTGGAGAGAAAAGTCAAAAAGAAAGAAAAGAAAAAAAAACTGTGAGCAATCAGCAGAAAAGGTATAGATGTAAAACGTTTTGATTAAGATTTACAGACATATATAAACAAAAACTGGGTGCCTTCCAGACAGTGGAATATGCTGATCCTCTTTTAGGCTACGTCTTGGTATCATTGATTTTAAAGGTATATCGACCGATTTACTGTTATTTTATGTCCTGAGGTAAAGGAAATATGTTCATTGTGCATATATGTTCATATTAATTCTGTTGTGGTTTGGTTTCTGGTATATCAACCTTCTTGTCTTATTTACTGCCAAATCTATCCTTCATAGAAGAACAGTAGTGGTACTATTCAACCCATAGCTTGGAGGATTAGGGGGTTCAAACTTTTCTCAAAGGTACTATTTACCAGGATATGACACAAGGTCAATTTTTAAGCGGAGTTTAACAGGTTTGAATTCAGAGTTTTCCTTCTCCTAGACTAGTTGCCTAACCAAGGCTGAAGAACCTAGTCTGTCCTACTATTTACCCATAGCTGGAGGGACAGTAATTGGATTCATACCTTTCCCAAGGGTATTAGTGCAATGTGAAATGCAATCGGTCTCGTCCAGGATTTGAACTCGTATCGCCGCGTTCATTTCCTACGGCGATAACGACTACACCACGGGCACCTCCATAACTCAAAGGTATTTATCTGAAAGTGAACGTAATTGTGTGATTTGAATTCGAACTCGCTTCCTACGCTTCTAGTGACCAGCGCTTTTATCATTACACCACGAGAACGTACCCTCATTTTGTTGTTCTTCATTAAAAGTTTTTGCACAGTTAAATTTGCACGCATAAGTATGGTTTCAATCATTCTTATCTAACTCTAATTATTATATGGTTTCAAATAGTTATTTCTATTTAATAATAGCAATTTGTTTGCAAGCAGTTACATGTTTTAAAAGAGATATTAATAATCCTTAGTAAACAATAATAGCTTCTTGTTAGTATTCTTAATACATATAATTTACTGTTGTATAGCATCAACTTTTGTAGTTGTATCTAATATTGATATTATTGAAATTGATCTACTTGGTTCACTAACACAACCCTAATAGCTGTAAAAACACCGAGCCAGAGTGAATCTAAGAATAAGGGTACTCCACATTCCCCAGTTTTCTAGAAATGGAGCTTCACCACCAGATGAAATGAGTGCTATATCCAGGACCTCCATTTCTGAAAATGGAGTCTCAGTCCAAAGTCGGGGATATGGTCAGCATATTCTAAGTCCTGCTGGCAGGACTAGATTTGTTATTAGAACTCAGGGAAACAGTCTTTGTTTAAAAAAAAAAAAACAACGTTGAGATTGGTTAAAAATATCAAGATATTTCCTTATATTCGTCTCGTTTCTATAGCGAAATATGTTGGATAAATAGGTTCATGGAAGAATTAGAAAGTTAGAAAAAAATACTTAACCAAGAAAGAAATTACGAATAGAAAACGAAGTGAGTGAAGATGTATGTAAAAACAATAAGGTGAAAAATAATTCATTCAAAAGAAAATGTTTCTACAAATAAGCCGAAAGAAGAAAGAATGCACATATTCAGATATTTATCAGTTTTAAAGACGCAGAAAATCGAGAATGTGTAAATATTTTCAAAAGCTGGGTGACTTAGGATATCAAATAATTTCATATCTGAAGAAATTGTCCAGAAAAGTGACGCTTTTGTATTATGATATACGAGGATCCAGACTTTTTTTCGTATGGGCACTTTTATTGATAGTACACACATGAAACTCTAGCCCCCTTCGAAGTAACCTCCACCGGCTGCAATGCAATTGTTGTACCATTCCAACAACTTGTGTGAGCGTGTCAATGGTCTTCGTCACAGCCTCTTTCATCTTCTCAATTGTTTCATAACGACAGCCTCTGAGCTTAGGGAATAAGCAAAAGTCACAGGGAGCATGGTCTGGACTATAGGGAGGCTGAGGAACTGTCTTGATGCCCATCTTGGTCAAATAGTCTGGGACAAGGATGCAGTTGTGGACTTGTGCATTGTCCCGGTGGAAATCCCACTGACCCGATTTGAAGCGTGCTGGACACTTCCGAGAGAATCTCTCCCTGAAATCCCTTAAAACATCAACATAGTAACCCTAACCCTAACCCTCTGGCAAATCAACTCTGGTGTACTGACTTCCTTACTCCTCCCACACCTCTGATCATCCCTCAAAAACTCCCTGCCTTCCTTGACTCTCTTATGCCACTCAAAAACTGATGCTCGATTCATACAAGATACTCCAAAAGTAGTCTGAAGCATTCCATACGTTTCTGTGGCATTTTTTCCAAGTTTAAAACAGAATTTTATTACATATCGTTCTTCTAAAGTGTCCTCACGTCCAGATTGCATTTTTGAAATTTACCAGCTGTGACAATCAAGCTTTAGAAGGGTGTATTTGAATTCTTGCTGTAGCTGTTCATAGGATGTATAGCAATAACATACTGAATTTTCAAGTGTCTACGACACTCGGGCAGGATATGACACAAGGTCAATTTTTAAGCGGAGTTTAACAGGTTTGAATTCAGAGTTTGCCTTCTCCTAGACTAGTTGCCTAACCAAGACTGAAGAACCTAGTCTGTCCTACTATTTACCCATAGCTGGAGGGAGAATAATTGGATTCATACCTTTCCCAAGGGTATTAGTGCAATGTGAAATGCAATCAGTCTCGTCCAGGATTTGAACTCATATCGCCGTGTTCATTTCCAACGGCGATAACGACTACACCACGGGCACCTCGTAGTGTAATGGTTAAAGCGCTGTACTGCGGAATCGTAGTAGGCGAGTTCGAACTCCAGTCGCACTATTACGTTCACTTTCGGAAAAATACCCTTTGGGTCGGTAGGTACACCGTATCCTCCCAGCAATGGAGTAAATACTATCACTGCTGTTCCTCTATATGGGTAGCTTTGGTATTAAATCACCTAAGAAGGTTGATATGCCATTAAACAAAGAAACCAAACCAGCACTAATAATAACAGATCTGTTTGATTCATAGTTAGGAGCATAACAAGTACAACCACCCCGGGTCAGAATGGGCATGGGAGCAAAGGCAATGAATAGATTCACTACACTTCCAAAAGCTCCAGAATTGGACCCTCAACACCAAATTCAGTTTAATTTCTGACACAGGATAGATTTTTAGGGATGGGCTCACTTCTTTGCGAGGGATACAATCGGTATATTCTTCGCTCCACCTACTGGCACTTTAGGATTTTGAATTGAAATAAATATGTTTAGGTATCCTGTTACATTTTATAGCCACTATGAATCGATTGTGAATCTAATACGCCAAGTAGCACCATATATTGAGCTAAATAGGGAATTCTATTGCTATTACAAAACGTAACCGAAATTCTCTGAGGCTTTGGCTATATGGATGCACTACTTGGACGCTAACTAAACGGTTGGAGAAGAAACTAGACGGCAAATACACAAGAATGCTGCGAGCAATATTGAACAAGTCCTGGCGGCAGCACACCACAAGGCACGAACTATACGGTCACCTGCCTCCCATCACAAAAACTATCCAAGTAAGACGGACCAGACATGCAGGACACTGCTGGAAAATCAAGGACGAGCTCATAAATGATGTACTCCTATGGACCCCCACTTATGGCCGGGAAAAAGCATGACGACTAGCTCGAACATACATTCAGCAGCTATGTGAGGATAGTGGATGTAGATCTGAAGATCTGCCAGAGGCAATGAACGATAAGGAGAAGTGGCTTGAAAGGGTCAGGGATATCCGTGATCGCGGCACGACATGATGATGATGATATATATGATAAAATACCATGAACACGGATTTCCCTATTTCCCAGGCACTTTCTCGCCAAAAGTCTCTATCTGTCATCGCTCCCGGCATGTCTTCTAGGATACATCCTATATTCGTCCTGTATTTGTATAGAACTGTTGTAAAAAGGTTCTAGTTGGTCGTCCAACATTTGCTCGTCCATGAGAAAGGATACACTGGAGTACATCTCTTATAAGTTCGTCGTTACTTTCCCAGCAGTGTCCTGCTTATCTTGTTCGTCTAATTTGGATGGTTTCGAGATAGGTGATAGGTGGCCGTACAACTGCTGTTTTATGGGATGTTGCCACCATGATTTGTTCAATACAGCTCGTAGCATTTTTGTGTAATTACCGTTTAGCTTTTTTCTCTATACGCTTAGTCAGCATTCATGAGGTGCATCCATATGCTTTTTTGCCTGAATTTAATGTCTTTTGAAATTGAAGTAATAAATGCTTTTTTTGTGTATTTAAAAATAATAACAGAATTTGTACAAAAAATATATTCGGTTTTTGATAAATAACAAGATAAAAGTTTTAAACGTTTGTATGCAAATATTTCTTTGATAAAAACGTTCAATGAAAATTCGATGGCTTTTCAATGCCACCAAAACACAACATTTAAGCAAGTTGAAGAAAGATACATGCATCAAAAAAAAAAAAAAAAAAAAAAAAAAAAAAAAGGAAAAAGCAAATAAAAATAAAATAGATACATTTTGAAAAACAAAGATAGCAAAAAAAAAATTGATGTTAGAAAAGATGAAAATGTCAATGCAGATAAGATAGAAAGAAGAAAAAAACGAGTATGATAAATAAAATGGAGAATACTTTTCTGTATAAGAATAAAATAGGGATTTCGGCAGGAAAATAAAGATTTATATCTATACTATCATTAAACAGGACAGTGAAAAGAGTGTAAGAGATTTAAAATAAATCAGTAAGGGACAATTTTGCGACAATTGAAAGGGACATAACCGTGAATACAGAAAACGAAAACAACAAGAATGTTAAAAGTAAGTGAGAAACTTCGTTTTTCTAAAACTTATGTAAACGTTGCATTGCAGAGATGAAGAGACACTTACACTTATATATAACTGTATATATTTCTTGTTTATTATGAAGGGTAGCGAAATTGGTGCGTGAATGAGGGAGAGTCAGACGGAACCGCTAAGATACGATATCTTTCGAAAGCTTTACTTCTTCACCCGATTTCTACAAGGCTGGCACCGGGCTGACATAAAACATTTAACCATTATCGTCTCTCCTTCGTCCTAGAATCATATTCGTTTTTGACATTAGTGAGCTATGTACATTTACACTTGGCTCAACTTTTCAACCCGGAGCTGTCTGGCCCCACGAGCCAACGTCTAGACGGCGTGATGTCTAGTGTTTCCTGTGATCTGTGTCCACTACTCTATTCTCACTCTGATTGATTTTGAAAATATCCGTCTTTTTATATTTTTCTGATATCCACACATTTTTCGGCAACCCACCCATGCAATTCACGTGTATTTCTGCTGTCTTTTGTTTACCTTAAGACACAGCTACATCTTGTTTTTGAAATCTGCTCACTTATAAGATCTGTTAAAGATTAATATATAACACAATCTATAAATGATGAAAAGGAATGAAGAGATAATACACCAAAAATTAGTGTGCAAAAAGTGAAAGAACACCAAAGAAAGAGAAACGAGTTTAAAAAAAAGAATTTTAAAAGATTAGAGAAAAAAGTGAAAACAGAAGAAAAAAGATGGAAGAAAATATAAATATATAAATAAAGAAAAAAGAAGAAAGAAGTGAAAAACGCAGGACTCAAAAGAAAGAGCAGAGAAAGGAAAACAGAAAAAAAAAATCAGAAATGTAGACAGAATTAAGAAAGAAGGAATTCGGTCCAAAGTGGAGCCATAAAGAAATTAAAAAGAAAAAATAGGGAAAAAAGTAAAAAAGAAAAAGAAAGAAAATAATACAAAAAGAAAGGAATAATGTAAAAGTTAGTGGAACGAGAAAGAGAGCCGATAAGAAAATCAGAAAAAAATAATAAAGAAAGAAATAGAAAACTAACAACCAAAAAATGCATGTATGTAGCATGTGTACATACATATGTAGCATGTATACATACATATGTAGCATGTGTACATACATATGTAGCATGTATACATACATATGTAGCATGTGTACATACATATGTAGCATGTATACATACATATGTAGCATGTGTACATACATATGTAGCATGTATACATACATATGTAGCATGTGTACATACATATGTAGCATGTATACATACATATGTAGCATGTGTACATACATATGTAGCATGTGTACATACATGCTATGTATACATACCTGCTACATCTATGTGGCATATATACACAAAATAGAATATGAACAAGTGGAGAAAAAAAAAGAAGGAAACATAATGATCAAATTAACAAAAGAGGGAAAGCAGAAAAGAAAACGAAAGAAAGAGGAATGCGTGCGGAATACAAAAATGTTAATAACCAATGAGTTAAAACTTGAGGGAAAAAATGAATAAACGGAGAACAATAAGAAGTTCAAGGAATGGGCTCACAAAATGTGGCAAATATTGAAAAAGGTAGGAGAGCGATTGACAACAGATAATGTCAAGGAAAGAAAAAAGTATTTAAAAGATAAATAAAGAAAAGGAGAAAATAAAACAATCATAGCTTAATAGACAGAACGGTTGGAGTACAAAAAAATAGGATGATTGTTAAACAGAAAAAAGTAGAAAAAGAAAGAAAGAGAGAAAAATAGTAGTTAAGACAAAACGTTGTACAGTTTGAAAAGAAAAAGAAGAAAAAAGATTTGACAAAAAGAGAGATCGTAAAAAAAGAAAGATCTTAAAAGAAATGAGGAAAATAAGCAACCAAGAAGTCAAAAGCGGAATTGAAAGATGCCAACAAAAGAAGAAAAGGAAAAATGCTTAACTGAAAAAAAGAAGAGAAAAAAACAGTTTTGGGGAAAAAAATCAAGTCAAAACATGGTAAACAATGAAAAATAAGACGCAAGACGATTTCGAAAAGATAGAAAAAAAATAAGGATGTAAAAATAGATAAAATAAACGGAGGAGATTAAAAAGAAACAAGCAGGAGAAAATAGTCAGCAGATAGAGACATAAAGTATATAAAGAATGTTAAACAGCTAGAAAAAGAGAAAAAGAGAGAAAGAAGAAACAATGGTGAAAATATATAAAAATAAAACCATAAAAAAACACTTAAGAACAATAGAACGAAAAAGGAAGAAATGAAAGAAAAAAAAAACCTCTGTCCCTGGAAGCAAAACGTACAAATGAACACTGGCTGAAAGGAATGAAATGGAAAAACAAATATGGTAAAATAATGACAAAACATGGTTCCAACTGACATAACGACAAATTTGTTTTACCGGACTCTGTTATTTATCGTCCGATCTTACGCGGGAATCAAAATGGGACATCGGACTGTAATTCCAACATTCAGAGTTTAGGTGGAATTTGAAGGATAGTAAAGGGGGTGCAGATGGACATAGCGTGAGAAATGGGTGGCCAACCCACCCTTGCTTCCCCCCCACAGCGTATCAATTTTTGGTGGGAAATAGCCCAATGGCGGGAACTGTAAATCATCAGGCGCTCTAACAATGACGTGTCTGTCATATGCGGTAGTTTTTATTGTAATTCGCTCGCTCACTCACTGCTTTTTTTTAAACAGCAGCCATGATAAGGCGCTTTCTTACTTCTTTTCTATAATTGGATATGGGAATGTTGGAGGATGAGTCTGTTTGGAAAAGTTCGGCTATCTATCTATCTATCTATCTATCTTCGTGTATATGAGCATGTTTGGGAGGGAGCATGTGTGCGCACAAGCATATGGAGAAAGCATCACATGTCCTTATAGATACGTAGATATATGATATAAAAGAACAATAATGTAAATTAAAAGGTATAAAGATATGATAGAAGGCAATAAGTGTTTAGGAAGATTGAAGAGATGTAAATAGATAAAGAAGAAATCCTGTTGCAGTATATGAAAAAAAAGGACTAAATGAAATACACAATAAACTCATTTGACGTAATTAGTGATCGAAATCTTTCTTAATTTAATGTCATTTTTTTTCAAAAAGGCTAATATATTTGTTGTAGATTTAAAAAGCAATAAAAACTTCATAAAGATTAAGAAATAATTCATTTTTATGAAATTATCAGCTCCAAATGAGTTAATCCTTTCATCAAAAAATTAATTGAATAATCAAAAGGAAATGAAAAATTAAAAAAAAAGATTCAAATTCTTATTATGTTTCATACGTTTTGAAACTGAGCATTACTAACGATAGCAAACGCTTATAATTTTTTAAAAAATTCTTTCGTTTCAGTCTTTGATTTGAAAACAATTTATCGGATGAGACAACATCACTTGAAAACATCGACTTGATGTTGGTTAAAAAATCCAAACGTTTGTCAATAGCATATAATTCATACATATATAAATACGTCCTTTGAATATCTGCTTTTTTTCATATCTATATTCCATCAGATTTATTTCCCTTTTCATATCTCTATCTATCTGTCTATATATCTATCTATATGTGTTTGTGTGTGTGTGTGTGTGTGTGTGTGAAATTATTAGTGGAGGCTATTTTGCTTAATTTAATGAAAATATAACGAAAATAACTGTGTAATCTCCATAACAAAATTTACTCTTGCCGCAAGATTGTAAAATTCTTAAAGGTTCAGAAGGTCTCGCAAAGGAACATGGATTCCAATTGCGATGGAAGAAGACTGTTGAGATGTCAAAATTCCCGGTTTATATGAAATCCACTGTTCAACTTGAGTTGCGGAAGCAGCTGTTTATGAGAGCTCGGATATCCCTTTATTCTTAATACCAAGTTCTCATTATTCCACTATTCTTATAATCAGCTTTTCAAATTTGGGGAATTATCCACCCTCTTGTTTGTAGAGTAGTGGGCTGGATCGACCCTCTCAACTCCAAACTACATTAATTTGTGTCTGTATTATTGTGAACAAATAAAAAAAAAAGTATGTCCAAAATGGAAATTTACTAAGCTTTTTGCTTAGATGTGGCACAAGGCCATATGAAAGGGGCACCCAATGAGACTCGAACTCACTCGTGTAGGTTTGCTAGCCGAGCTTGCTAACCATTACACCACCAGAGGCGCCTAAGTATGTCCAAAATGAATGACAAGAGAAAACTAATGATTTTAAATGTTCCCTGATTCTAAAAATAATGAAAATAGTTTTCTATAACTCGAGACTAGATTAGATCAAACGTCTGCAGGAATATTTTGCCACGCTTTTTCTGAATAATCCTCAAGCTGTGACAAATTTGTTGGTTGGCTATCTCTAACATTTTGTTTGCACTCGTAGAACTGAGTTTAGATTTTAGCCGCTATTTTTGTTTTTCAGGTTGCGGTAATCCTCTCCGAAAAAAACATGAATCATTCTGTTCTACTCTCCCAGCTATGGATAAATAGTAGGACAGACGTTTACATTTCACCTAGTTAGAAAAACTGATTCAGATGACGGATAACATTAAATTCAAACCACCTTGACTCTACTTCAAAATTAACCTTATGTCGTATTTTAATTTTGGTTCAGATATTGGGTAATTACAAACACTTTTTCAAGCTAATCAACCAGTTCCCTATGAATTTCAGATTTGGAATAATGGAAAGTCCAAGTAAAATATTTTCTTATTTTTGGTAGATTTTAGAAGTAAGTTTCGTATCATTGCCTCGCAGAAATCTCCGACCTTATTTCATTTTCAGATTTCTAAATGGTCATTTCAAGTTGATATTTAATATCTCACACAATCTTCTTTTTTTGGCTTGGTTTGGTTTAGTTTCTATGTATAATGACATACCAAACTTTAAGGTTTATTTAATGCCGATGCCATCCTCGTAGAGGAACAGTATTGATACAATTTACTCCATTGTTGTAACGAGACAAGAGAGTTTATACCAAGTGTAATCATTCGAAAGTGAACGCAATGCTGTAACTGGAGCTAGAACTCACTAACTGCGATGTTGCAGTCCAACACTTTAACCACTACACCACGAAACATCCCGCTCCTTGACACTTTCAAGTTGACAATGTTTCACAATAATTCTTTATTTTTTTGTCTATGATTCTTATTCCTTTTTTAGAGACTCTTCCAGAAAATATGATACTCCTGGTTGCAGGGGCCACATTCTTAGGACTGAAGTCTCAAAAAACTATGACATTATATTTATCACGGCAAGAGTTTATTCTTACTTCAATGTCATATATTTTCCAAGAATTATACACGCATGCCTGTATATTTACTTCTTACAAGAGGAGATTGTCATCACTAACTTTTAGAAAAGCTGGTTTGACGTAGTCGGTGTTCTCGTAGATCTTCTCTGTGAAGAATTCTATTCCTAGCATATTGTTGCTTTCATTTCAGCTGCTTCAGAACGATTCATATGTTTTTCAGGTTGATTGTTTGTCTGGTTTTACGGCCTATCAACTCTTTTCAGATCATTAGGCGTCAAATTGAATATCAAAAAATTCAGTTTAAGATAAATATAGTTTTTTATTTAAACACAGTTAAATGCCAAAACAGTTCAGTTAAATGTCAAAACAGCTATTTTTCAAAAAATTCAATTTGGCATAAGAACACAACTTCAAAGTCAAAAATAGTTCTATTTCAAGCAATTCAGTTTTGAATAATTCAGTTTAGCATGAGTGCACAGTTTCAATTTCAAAACAGTTCAATTACAAACAATTCAGTTTAGCATAAGTACACATTTTAGTTCTATTTAACCCACATATAGGACCATACCAGCAGCTACCACACTGGGCTAGCGTGGACATGGGAGCGATGGCAATGAAAGGGTACTCAACATTTCCCAAAGCACGAGCATTACTGGAACCTTACCATCAGATTGTTTAATGTCAAAACAGAACACTCGCTGGTGGGGGTCTTACTCCTATGTTGAGAAGCAGTTGGTGTATTATACTGCCCCAGCTGACTGGGCAAGTGTTTATTTGGTGTAATTTTTGGGTAAATATGCAAAGATCTTAAAGGTACGGGTTTCTATCTGATAGACGTATTCTTCTTACTATTAAGTCATGCATCTATTGAACTTTAGAATGAAGTATCCAACTGTTAATCTAAGGAGAGTAAATAATGTGTATTAGCCTAACTTGTTGATCTCAACAATCTTGATTCTAATTTCTAAACAGCAGTGTGAGCACAAAAATACTCCATCGTTTCAAGTAATCATAACATCAAAACATATCGGAATATAAGTTTTTAACACAGTGATATCATATTCACTAGCTCAAGATATTCTTATTTTCACCAGAAAATTCTATGAGACCCAGCTCAGTTGGCTGGGGCTGTAGAATACACAAAACAATCAGATAGTGCGGCTACTGTAATGCAGGAGTGTGGAGTACCACTTCATTGCAATTTGTCCCAGTTCCTCTCTAGCTATTAGTGGCAACACCTGATAGCGTCCTATATATGAGTCAAATAGAACTGTTTGATATTTAAACTGTGTACAAACAAATTATAACAAGCTCATTGGTCATAACCGGCTCATTGGTCTAGCGGATAGAGTATTCGCCAATGTTGCGGGAGAACGGGGTTCAATCCCAGGTCGGGTCATACCAAAGACTTTTAAAATGGTACTTGATACTTCTTTGCTTAAAACTCAGCAATATAAGGTACGTATCAAGGGTAAAGTGGAGCAATCCAGAGAAAAGAGTAGTACCCTCCCCTACACCTCGGTGAAGTAGCTATTGAAAATGGAGCCTTCAGGTCGCCCTCGAATACGGTCGCCAAATTTTATTTACAAACAAACATTTTTTGTTGAATTGAATTGTTTGAAATAGCTATATTAAATCATTTAACTGTGTGTAAATGAATGGCTGATGTTTGATTTGCTAGTGATACATGACAATACCTGGAAGTATTTCCCTTTCTCCAATCGAATGAGTAATGTTGACTTGAATAATATGTGTTAAATAGCAATACTTCAAACAAATAGTTAATATTGAATAGAGTTATCAGTGTAAGATGGCAATAATTGAAACCATTTAACTGAATAAAAACATAGCATTACTTGAATGCAAACACATTAGTTGTAATTCATTTAAAAATGAACTTAATTTATACTTCCTTGCTGCAGTCAACATAAATTCAATAAATACATAGCCAAACAGACGAACTTGAAAATTGAAGAGACTGTTCTGCTGTGACGTCAGCCAGCTTTCCCAACAATTTGTCTACTTTGTTTTCCTTTCCCTTACGATGTGGCAAGCTACAAATCACAGAATTCGTTCTTTCTTTTCCCCGTAATAGTTTCTTTCTCTAAAGATTACAACAAAAACGGCGGAGATTTCACCTTCTGTTCTTTGTTTCTTCTTTTATTTCTTCCTTCCTTTCTTTTTTTAGTTTTCAAGTCAGCCTGCTGTGACAACTGCTGACTCAACAACTTGTCTGCTTTCTTTCTTTCTCTTTCGATATGACAAGCTACAGATCACATGATTGATTCTTTTCTTTCTTTCTTTCTTTCTTTCTTTCTTTCTTTCTTTCAAGATTGCAAGAAAAACGTCAGATATCTTACCTTCCCATCTTTCTTTCTTTCTTTCTTTCTTTCTTTCTCAGATATTATGTATACAAACTCACAGATGTTCACAATAAAAGCTACACTTGTATTTTATATAATTAGGAAATGATACAAAAGCGTTAAATCCGTTTTGTTCATAATTTAACACCATACGATTCGATGGAAATGAATAAAATTAATAAATTCATACGTAAACATTATAATGAATGTCTTTTTAAATTAATCATTTATCCTTAAAGAAATAATTATCCACTCATTTCATTAACTTTTTACAAAATATTTTCAATGATATTGTTTGTTGCTAAATATAAATTCTTGAACATTTTACTTGTAGATTCTATAGGGTACCTCATTTTGAGTAATGGTGAGCTAGATAGACTAGCAAACCTTCACGAGTGAGTTTGAGTCTCATTGGGTGCCCTATATATACAGCTTTGTGCTACATCTAAGCAAAAAGCTTAGTGATTTACAATTTGAAGATTCATCAATCTGACACTGCACTTATCTTGCTTATCAAAGATCTATCAGGGGATTGCTCCATGTGGGTTATATGAAGTTGATTGCCTGGTCATAAGGGACCTTCTTCATTGACTTTGTCATTTGCCGGGTGGATCAAGCATTTTTTTTTTTTTGTGACGGCTAAGCATAAGTTGACTTTTTCGTGGCTCCTATTATAAAATGACCTTTTATTTAAATCTGGCTTTAGGATATCGGTCAACTAGTTCAGCAAAACAAAAAAATTAAAAAGCTGAAATATGTCAAAGGTTCATTAATTAAAAAACTTAGCCTGAGCCAATAAATTCACACACACACACACACACACACATATGTATGTATATATATATATATAATATTAGATATTAATGACTTTCCTGAATTCGATCTTCGGATAGGCAATATTTATATACCGAGCCCATCAGTCATAGTCAGAATGCAAAAGAAGGTCAATCTTCAAAAGAAGTGCACCTGACTGATTTCATAGTTTTCCTTTTCCTGAAGAATTTGCCTTTATACAACAAAAGAGCTCAGTCTTCTACTAATATCTATCCATAGCAGGAAGAACCGTTGAATTCTGGCATACCCGATAGGGATTAGGGTGAAATGAAACACCAACAACTTCGCCCAGTAATTGAACTTTAGTCAACGGTTTCAGTTCCAAAGACGACAACCGTTAACGTAAGGGTGACTCCAAGATAGGCAAGCCAAGTCGACTGAGATGGTAGAATAAACTGACTGCATCTCAGCCGAGGACAAAGACCACCACCAATGAGTACCCGGGAAATAAGACTAAAAAATCTGAGAGTGAGACTCCAACAATGTTTGAGTTTTGGGGAATAGGGAGTATCCCTTTATTCCCATCTCTAACACACTAGTCCAGAGAGGTACTATTTACCAACCCCTCCGCTCGGGCAGGATATGACACAAGGTCAATTTTTTAAGCGGAGTTTAACAGGTTTTGAATTCAGAGTTTTCCTTC
The DNA here is from genome assembly GCA_963585895.1 of Sepioteuthis lessoniana. NCBI lineage: Eukaryota > Metazoa > Mollusca > Cephalopoda > Myopsida > Loliginidae > Sepioteuthis > Sepioteuthis lessoniana. The sequence continues at coordinate 114,087,338 of OY757907.1, forward strand.
TCCTAGACTAGTTGCCTCACCAAGGCTGAAGAACCTAGTCTGTCCTACTATTTTACCCATAGCTGGAGGGAGAATAAGGGGGTTCATACCTTTCCCAAGGGTATTTGCCCGAAAGTGAACGTAATAGCGCGACTGGAGTACGAACTCGCGTACTACGATTCCGCAGTTCATCGCTTTAACCATTACACCACGAGGACACTAGTCCAGAGAGGTAGTACCTGAAAGGGTCCTATCAATGGATTAAATAGAAATTTTTGACATTTAAACTGAGTGAAAATAAAAGACTTCTGCTAAATTAAATTGTTTGAAATTGAACGGGTTGATCATTTTATGGTGTAACAGTTTATTGGTTTTAATTCAATTGAATGCGATACATATCAATACTTATAACCATTTAACTTTGCTTAATAAAGCTAAGTTGAATGGTTAGGAATACAACTGTTTGATCATTTAAATTTTTGTATCAACAAAATATTTACGAATCATATATATTTGATATATATGTAAAAATTGGATTTGACATTAGATAACCAATAATGGTTGATATGCCGTAAAGTTGAACGAATCCAAGTTAGGTAGTAAAATGAATAGAAAGAGAATGTAAATCGCTGTAATAATTTTACAACATGTTTGAGGATAATATTTGGAGACTTAAAGTGGTAGTCCATAATTTAAAGATATCAGATATTTATTAGGAGTCAATCTACCTAAATAGATTTGACCACTTTGCTTTAGTCTTTACATAAGGAGTCCTATAAGGTAATTTTATTTTTGTGGCAAAATTGAAAATACACCTATATATATATATATATATATATATATAAAGCTGGCAACTATAATCGAGGATGACTCGAAGGCTCCCTTTTCCATACCTACTACACCGAAGTATTCGGGAGAGCGCTAATCCGTTCACTGGATTATTGAAACTTACCCTAGATACATTTGTTATAATGCTGGCTATTAAGCACTCAATGATCCAGTCATACCAAAGACTCAAAAAATGGTACTGGATACCCTCTTGCTTAACACTCAGCAAGAGCATAAAGTATACATTTTAGTCAGTTTAGAGATAGGTAGAGTTAATGTGGAATTAGATTTTCGAAGGAGATTATGTACACATTCAATGCATCTATTAAGAGGTATGTTAGTATATAGGGATTTGATATCTAAACTAGCAAAATATTAAGGACTTCACTCTGTTACTTCCAATACAACAACATATTTCATAAACACAAATTTACTTTACCAATGGGTTCTCCGCTTAGCGGAGTTCTTGCATGCATTTATCTTTAATTCTTAGAATCTGACCCCTTAAAATATATCATACCCAATATTGTTCGTAACATCAGTTACATAGACGACATTTTACATATCTATCCTCAAGATCTTGATTTACATAGCATCAGCGACAGACTGAACAATGTAGAATCTTCCATAAAGTTCATCTATAAACTTGAATCCAACAGCACACTACCTTTTTTGGACATCTTACTTATCAGAAATATTAACAAATTAGAATTCAAGGTTTACCGTAAGCCCACGTGTAAAAACGACCTCAGACAATTTTATTCCCACTACAACAACAATACAACAAGAGGTATCTTCATAGGTTTTTATCTCCGAGCTCTACGTATTTGTTCCTCAAAATATGTAAATGATGAATTCAACCACATAGAAAACTACTTCCTTCACCTTCTATTCCCCAAATCTTTTATACACTTTGCTAAATGTACAGCCCTCAAAATCCACAATAAGAACCAACCTCGTACTAATGCCAACTCACAATCTAATAAATCTACACCCGCCTTAGATTCATAACTTTGCCTAACATTTCTATTCTCGCAGCATTAAAAACAACTTAAATAAACTCGATACCCAAATTACCTTTTTACCCTCTAAAAAAGTCCATGAATTTGTACACTCTAGCCCTCAACGCAATATATTTTCAGAGGCCCGTGTTTATTGTATCCCTTGTTAAAATTGTAAATTAAATTATATTTGTGAAACATCTCGGAACCTTCACGTCTCTTTAAAGAACACAAAAGAGACATAAGAATTGGTAATGCACCATTTCAACACATTTCTTATTCTAATCACAACTTCGATTTCAGTTCTACAAAGATGCTCATTTACATTCATAATAAAAGACTAAGAGGAATTTTCGAAGCCGCTGCTATTTCACTTTGTAATTCCCTTAATACTCGTCCGCGCTTTTATAACATTTCTCCTTACTTGACTAAATCCATTCTAAATAGCTACAATATATTCCATCTTTAGTTCATGTATTCCACACATATAATAGTTTTATACTTTTCTTTTTATTTTTGTCTTTCTTTTTCTTTCTCCTTTCAATTCAAAATCTTTCTTGATAAACAAACGGAATATAAATTCTACACAATATTTCTAATAAATCAAATGACGTAATTTAAAACAAACATACACTGATTCACAAATTAAACGGCCAACTTTTTTTCTTGTATTATAGATTTTTCCTTGGTTTTTATATTTTGCACTTTTAAACATTCATCGTTGATTTCACATCCCTAATGTCAGCCCTCATAGTCCTGATGATCCTATTTACCCAACCCCTCCGCTCGGGCAGGATATGACACAAGGTCAATTTTTAAGCGGAGTTTGACAGGTTTGAATTCAGAGTTTTCCTTCTCCTAGACTAGTTGCCTCACCAAGGCTGAAGAACCTAGTCTGTCCTACTATTTACCCATAGCTGGAGGGAGAATACTTGGATTCATACCTTTCCCAAGGGTATTAGTGCTATGTGAAATGCAATCAGTCTCGTCCAGGACTTGAACTCGAGTCACCGTGTCCAATTCCTGCGACGATAACAATTACACCACGGGCACCTCCTTAACACCACGGGCACCTCCTCATAGTCCTGATGATGGTTCAGTAAATCAGAAACGCTATAGTGTCGACTTTGCTTCCCATTAAATCAATCCTATTTGGATTACCTGATCAATTTTTGTTTATATATGGTCGGCTTAGACTCTATTATTTACTTATATATATATATATATATATACTCACAAACACAGACACACACAAACACACACACACATACACACACACATACACACATATATATATATATTTATATATATATATATCTATTGATTAGTTGGGTTTTATGGCATATAAACCTCCGTAGGTTATTTAATGCCAAATCAATTTTCATGCAAATAATCAGTTCTATTTCAAACAATTCAGCTTAGCATGAGAACACAGTTTAATTGTCAAAAAGTTTCTATTTCAAGATATTTAGTTTAGTCAAACAGTTCTGATTCAGCTTATTCAGTTTACTATTAGTACACATTTTGTTTCCATACAGTTAAATGTCAAAATATTTCCATATTAAAGAATTCAGTTTTGTGTACGTAGAGTTTCAATGTCAAAAACAGTTCAATTTTAAACAATTCTGTTTAGCATAAGCGCGCAATTTAAATGTAAGTACACAGTTTAATTGCCAAAAATATTTCTATTTCAAGATATTCAGTTTAGTCAAACAGTTTTAATTCAAACAATCCAGTATAGCATAATTATGCCATCAGTTCTATTTAACCCATTGATAGGGCCCTATCAGGTACTACCATTCCCCAAACCTTCCAGCATCAGTAGTGTCTCAACATCAGATCGTTTAGTGTCATATCCATGAGAGGTGCAGTCGGTGTATTCTATAGCCACAGCCGACTGAGCCAATATATATATATATATATATATATATATAGGTATAGGTATATACGTGTGTGTATGTGTGCGCATGTGTATTGGGAAAGCGTAGGTTTTGATATAACAAAGCTTTGTGACTGCCAGATTGTTGCTTATGCATCACATTATACCAAGTTTTTCTCATGTGGTGGGTATCTCATCATATACAGTTGAGTGGGCATGATGCGAAGGGTGTTGTAATTCGTAGGGAATCCTGGGTAGGTCAGTCTCGTTCATAAGGCAAGATTATTTACGTGGCTATATTATATCTACTTTTTTTTTCCCAGCAGGGTTAGCTGATGGTTTCCCATAAGAGTTTCTGTGACAGAACGTCTCCTCAAGTCTCCAGGACTCAGTATTCCGGCCGTTCTTAACAATGCCGTAGTTTGGATGGTCTTTACTAATCCCCTTATTTCGAAGTTTTCCAATTATTGCACCAAACGATTTTTGATTGCGCCTGGAACACTAATTACAATTGATATTAATATTATTTTTCCTTGAGAGTTTTTTTTTTTTACACCAGCGTTACCTGATGGCTTCTTACTGAAGTCTAGGAAACACCAAGACTCCTCAAGTACCCCAATTTTCTCAGTATTCTGGTCGATCTTAATAATGCTGTAACCTGGATGTTGTCCACTTGTCCTCTTATTTCAAAGTTTCCCAGGTCCTTCACCAA